>CM074447.1:22199860-22582360 GCA_037101425.1 Elopichthys bambusa | reverse complement strand
TTATGTGAAACCTGATACATCATGCTTTGTCATGTTTGCACTTTTATAATACAACAAAAATGGGTATATAAAACAATACACTCTCTGCATCAAGGCATAGGTTGTTTTCATAGCCATATAGTCAAAGTATATCTCAGCTTCAGGGTTGAAACCACCATAGGTTATATTTAGATTAGTGTTTCATCAATTTTGGTGTATGTAGTTCTTAAAATTTCACCTTTGGAACCCCAATTTATTGCTATTATTGGACAGACTGTAAAAAAATGTGCTTCACGTGGTAACATCGAAATTAACAGGTTTTAAGTCAAAAATATTATTTAATATGATTGAATATCTGCAAACGGTTACACAAACAAACTCAATTATTATTATTTAATAATATATAAAAAGGTTAAATTGTTAAAGCTGCAGTCCGTAACTTTTTTTGGGGTAAAAATTGTGCAAAATCAATTATTGAGCAAGTTCATAACCAGCCAGTGTATCTCCTTACCTTAGCCCGATTCACAACGGTAAGCTTGTAATAACGTTTTCTAATTCGGGTGGTACTGTTCAGTTTCCGCAGGAAATTCGAGCATGCCGCCGTTCATCTTTGCGTCATTACGTCACGTCTGTTTACATAAAGAAGAAGTCCCAGCTAGTAGGCTATATCATGTGAGGATGCTACAGGTGGCGGATCATTTATAGCCTTCTCACAGCAGCTGCAATAATTAAACTTATCATTTTGATGGCAGATTGTATGGAATGACAAATGGGCAATTAGAGATTAGACTGTACATAAACAGTCTAAGTTGTTACTTACTTGTTCAGATGACATTATCTGGTGAAAATTCTTATTTTGGTCATATTTCCAAGACTACAATCTGTGATTCCGAAGTACAGTATCCACACCGGTGCGGTGACTCCTCAAAACATTAAATTCATCCGCGCTGAGGAGCCATGTCGAAGCACAACCCACGTAAAGATGATAATTCCGCAAATAACTGCAATTGCAGGTTTCAAACAGAGATGGTGACAAAGAGGCAAAACTTATGGACTGCAGCTTTAAATAAATATAATTAAATGTCTTTAATTATTTGATTACATTTTAAAATCCAAGGTTAAAAGAGGTAGATGGATCCTTAAGGTAACAATTGCACATTATCATTTTTTACACTGCAAAAAAAGAAACAAACTTTCACAAAAGTAAGCTCTGTATCTGTCTATGTGTCGTGTGTTTTATGCGTGGTCATTCTGTGCACAGTACAGTACACTAATATTTGGAAAGAATATCTGACAGCCCCTATCCCCCAAAGATCTTTTTGTAGGTGTGTATATGTGTGTTGATCTCCTGCCTTTTATCCACAATGCCTGTCATCTGCTTCCCTGTGTCTAATGCTATGCCTTCCATTCAGATGCCTCTCTTGAGCATCCCTTTAAATGGTCCTGTAGGCTTTCTTACACAAGCATAATTCTCATCACAGCTAAGCATAGCACATTAACCCCTGCTATAACTGTGAATTCAACAAAGAAATAATATTTACTACAGCCATTAGCATGTGGGAATGTAAGAACTGTAACCACATTGTTGGTTTTGTATGTAACTTTCAAACGAATGTTAAAGGCTTTAGTAAATCCATCCCATTTAAGCAGAATTGTTGAATGCCCCCATTCGCATCGCTTCAAGGGCACATTAACCAGTAGCGCATTCTACTTAGCACAGTTATTGTTTTAACATTACTGTCCTGAGCTGTGCATTTGTATCCACATAGACGTAAAACTGCCACTTAAATATTCTGTTATTTATGCATATGAATGCTTATTACAGATATCCCGAACTTTCCCTGACCGCTGACCCCTGTCTCATGTGCATTTACAGGAGAAGACCAGCGCTCTCAGCCTGAGCAATGTGGCTGGGGTCTTCTACATCCTAGTGGGCGGCCTGGGCTTGGCCATGCTGGTGGCCTTGGTCGAGTTCTGTTACAAGTCCCGAGCCGAGGCCAAGCGCATGAAGGTGGCAAAGAATGCACAGAATATTAATCCCACTTCCTCGCAGAATTCACAGAATTTTGCCACTTATAAGGAAGGGTACAACGTATATGGGATCGAAAGTGTAAAAATTTAAGGGGGTAGGATACGCGGCCGTCATTCCAATCTGTCCCCGTGCACGCTTCTTTTGGCTTCCATCTGTTCCATTCCCTTAATGTTCTATTGAATGAGGAGGTTTGGACCGTAAGCTGGATCGTATGTACTGGTGTTCCTAGTGGGAAAAAAAAAACTTGACTTCTCCCCATCTACTGCACACATATTGGAGAGAAAAGTTTTTTGTAGATCCCGTGTGATTTTGTTCTGTCAACCCCATTGTCATGTATGACTGTTTTTGTTGTTGTTTCGCCCATCTCCCTCATTCCCTGCTTGCGATATGATTTTCTGAATGGTGTTTGCTCGTAACTTTGCTCCTCAATTTTCAATGTTTCTCCACCACATCAAATTCACATCTGCATTTTCAACTAAACATTTTAAAAATAAGACTGAAGCCCTTTTGTGGGATGCGCTCTAACTTTCTGCCCTCTCTCTGTTTGGTGTGTGTGCGCGTGGATGCTTGTTTCTCCGTTCGCGTCTATGTGTGTGTGTGTTCCAGGTGACCTTTTCGGACGCTATGAGGAGCAAAGCGAGGCTGTCTATAACTGGAAGTACTGGCGAGAATGGACGTGTGATGAGTCCTGAGTTCCCCAAAGCAGTACATGCGGTGCCCTTTGTTAGACCTGGTGTGGGAATGAACGTCAGTCTGACTGATCTCTCCTGATGGATAAGAACCTGCCGAGTGCCTTACACAATGGTTTTCAATAGAGCGTATTCTATTCTCTTTCCTGTCGCTTTCTCCCATATATCTCTCGTCTGAATGGAAGACGGAGGCCTCATTTGATGTCATAGAGACATAATACTTCCTTGGCCCTTTATAACAAAAGATGCACTCTCCTATTGGAAACATGCCGACTGAGATAAAGACACTCGCTTAGCGAGCTGATGACATCTACCCCCCGTAACGGATATTTTTGACGACAAACTTGAAACTTACAGAAGCTCTGAGCGGGAAAGAGAGAAGTCAATAAAGTCTGTCTGTTTTCGTAGCTGACGCCATCCAATGTCTATTTCGGCTCAAGCACACTTTACCATTGTCTGCTTCAGGATGTGAAATGTCTTTTTATTAATAAAACAAACAAAAAAACATCTCTATGAAAAAGTATTTTTATGTATTTTCACAGAAAATGGCTTTTAAATAAACCTGCTTACATACCAGTTAATTAAGGCTGTAAATCATAATATCTTGACATACTTTTAAGAGCTTAGCTAATAGTTTCACATTTTAATGCCAAATATGTTGCTTATCTTGTAATTTATTAGTCCTCTTCTGATATATTCATTAACATTTTGGTGTTGATATGAAATATCTAGCAATGCTTGACATCTGTTTGAAAAGTGGGTGCCGCAGTTATGTTCTCTTACTTTCATCAACTTGTTTGGTTTTAAGAATCTGTTTGTATTTTCTTGTTTATCAAGAAAATCAGGGTAGCGGTTATAATATTAAAAAAGAAAAATGTGTTTACAATATGAACATAACAAAAAAGGAAAATGTTTAAAAACGTACCTATTGTATTATTGCATATGTTTTGCTGTGAAATGAATAGAAGCATACACATCAACAAAATGCTCTGTTAAAAATGCCAAATAATTAAATGTGCCAAAATTATTGATAAATATAGTCATATATTAAACTGTCATCAATGTGAATGTAGTCAATACATTCTGTAAGTTTTGTTACTAAATGTACAGTTGGACGGTGTTTTATTTCATTTTTTTGGGTTTGTTTTTACTTCATAGCTATTTTAGCATTCACGCCACAATATGGCTTTTTTTCATATTTTCACTCTGCATCTTGAATTTGTTTTCCAAGCATCCAGTTTTAATATATTCTTTCATAAAATGTGAGAAATTCCATATTACAGGCAAAAAACATCTGCGCTTATTCTTCAGTATTTAAGATACCTACCACGAGAGAACATGTTGTTTGATAATGATAATGATTCACAGTTTATCTTACAGTTAAATGACTATTTCTTATAAAAGCAGTGGCAACCATAACAGTTAACTCTTGATATTGCAATAAGCCAATGGTTAACAAACAAGAGATGTCCCCCAAAAGTGAGAGTATATTTGTAAACTTAGATAATTATCACAGTTATGTACAGTTTTGAATGATTTTTATTGGTCCTTTTTTTCTCTCACTTCTTCAGCCTTTCTCTTCTCATTATTTTGCTCTAGACTGGGAGACAGTCTACTGGGTAACACTTTTGGTTTTGTCATGATATACTTAATATTAGTCGAATAAGTCCATGTAATTTTAACGACCGCTCTCTCTCTCTAGCATTTTGTAAATGAATGTGTGCCAACTTGTTTATTTTTTGGGATCCTTTCTAAATAAAAGCTGACTAATAGTCTTATGTTTTGATTGCAGTTTATCAATGACCAATATGATTATGGCATAACTTTACTTATACCACAGATTCACATAATAGACTACACATGCTGAGCAGGGTGACAAAATATACTGCAAGAGATTGCAGAGCTTCATCTAGATGTCATTTTACAGAACATCTCGAGTCATCTGAGGAATATGTACTAATCATTCGGATCTTTTTGAAGTAAAAAGTAATTTTAGCTTGATTCTTTTTAAAGTGTTTCCAGTAATCACTGTCAAAATGACTCAATCAAACGCAGAGACACAATCAAGGATTTCATTCTTTCCGATAGATAATTTATGAAGTGATTTCCACTCATTCCTTGTTGCATTGGGATTGATTTGAATGTGTCTGCTAGTCGATAAGAAATGAGAGGAACGGAGAGGTGTTTTTGATCATAAATAATCATGCTGTGACGTCTCTGCATTGGTGTTAATGAATGTCACACATTCCAAGATGACAGATACCCTCCCCCTGCTCTTCCTACATAATCCCCCTTCCGTCTTTGCAGCCCATATGGTGCCCAACACTTCTGGAGACATCCATTTAACATTTCATCTCACATTTAGTCGCAAAAAACTAAAGGCTCTTTGGGCTTTTAAACAAGGCCAAGGGCATGCATTGAATTGGAGGGCACTTTAGAAATTAGAGTCTTTAATTCCACATTTCATGATCTGAACTTCTGTGTTTTGGGACACATCAAATATGTTCTCTGCATTTCAAAAGATTCTTGATGGTAAACAAAACGGCAGATATCTGCCTTGGGACTGAAAGATTTCTGTTAAAAGGCCACCCGTCCTGTTTCCGTTCGTTTATACTGGGTTTCCAAACAAAGTGCCCTGCTCATATTTATATTTGACCAAATTGCATTTATTTTGACACCTAGCAGCATGGATTTAATAGTGTCCGATAATAGGGCAAGTGTTTGGTCATGTGATCTCAACATGGTGGCTCTATCAGTGTTAATCTTTTCACCAGTGTTGCCAAGTCTGCGGTTTTTGGGCTACTTTTACACTGTTGCCGCGGGTTGTTTTTCATGTCCGCGGGTTGAATCGACCCAAATTAACGTGATATTTACCCCCTGGAATGCAAATTTTACCAGGGGAGCCCTGCCAAAAATTTTACCCCCCAGAACACGATTTTAACTGTAGGACCACACTGAAATGCGATTGGGCGGGTTTTGTTGTGAAAACCTGGCAACCCTGCTTTTCACCGAAAGCAGTGGCAAAAATGTTAATTAACAAAAGGGTTCATTTAAGGTTAATTTAGAAAAAGACAAGTAAAATGTTTAAATGAATACTAAAATTTTAAAATACTTTAAATATAATATTTAAGTACAGTATATATATATATATATATATATATATATATATATATATATATATATATATATATATATATATATATATATATATATATATATATATATATACTGTATATCAAGGTCTTACTAGGCATACTAGAAACTTCCAGGCAGGTTGGAAGGTTTGGATTTTCATCAAAACACAATTATGACTAAAAAAGGAATTACAAATATATATATATATATTATTAATTTCTTTGGGGGGAAAACTTTGTAATGGGGGAAATTACTGAGTGCACCTTTAAATTAAATAGAATGTTTTAAAGCACAATACAAAAAATAAAAAATGTTATACTCTTTCTTGAATTTGGAATTTTTAACTACAGTTTAAATAACTAGTAAGACTTTGTATGTGTCCTCAAAAGACCTTTAAAGATGTATTACATAGAATAAGGCAGAGTCATCTGATAGACAGACAAAAGGAAGGATAACCGTGGTTAAATCCACATCAGTCAGAAAATACTGACCTTAGGGTTATCTCCAGCATTTATGGGTCATTATAGGTCAATAAAAAGACAGGGGGTTGGTGGGCTAAACTCAAAAAACCCATTGCCATGATTAGATGACTATCTTTGCTTCAGCTTCCCCTTTTTTGCAACTCAATCAAAGATAAACATTGATAAACTCAAGCACAGCACAGCTAGATGACAGCAAGGGGAACAACAGGACTTCTCTGAATATTCCAGTACAGTGGAGACATCAATACCTCATACAGCCTCACCTTTCATCTTGCTATTCCAAAGCTATTTCCTGGGGTCTGCAGAGGAACCAGAGAGTGGGCTGCAAGAACACGATTACAATTTTATGAAAACATATGCATTATAAGTGGAATTATGTGGGACATAATTGGGGCAAGAAAATTTCCTGCAGTAATCCTAATAATCCCAAATTCAAATATGTGATTGTGCTTTAAATAATACAGCAATTCACTGCATAATTTATAGTACAAGCTTTGGCAAAAGATTTCCATAAGGATGAACTTATGTTCCTTTCCAAAATACAAAATGTTTAAGAAATTATTCCATATATCCATTAACCAACAGAGTATGATGTAACATGACCTTAATATCTCTCCATCTAGAATGGTAAAAGAGAAAAGTAGGACTATATATATGCAATGTTTTGATTGACAGCCCAATGGATTTAATTTGAATTCACAATTTTGCCCTAGCAATGAATTTTGCATATATCACCCAGTCAAGGAGAAGAACTACTTTGATATTAGGGTCAGTGGCTAAAGTCTCATTACAAAATCATTTGTATTCATCCACTACAATATTTCCATTTCTCCAGTTCAGAGACATGATTAATCAAGACAAATTCTGTTCTAGTTATACAGTTTTCCCAAAAAAAAAAAAAAAACCCTGCAAGGATAATAGTTGAACTTTTGTGTTTTATAATCACTTATTACACAGCGTTCTGGAATACTTGATTCTGATTGGTCAGTCGCAGCATTCAGTAGTCAGGCACACAGAGTGCAACGGAGCCCACCCACTTTTTCATCACTCACCCATATTTACAACTTACAGAAATCACGTAAATTATGCCTATTTTATTTTATCTATCAAAATGGCGAAATTTGTCTAAAGAAGTCAAGTAGTTTATGTTCCTGCCAGTCTTTTCTATCGTAAGATATGTCAGACATTAATTTAATAAACATTTAATGATTAAATGTTTAGCTGCCTGCATCTTACCAAAGACTATAGATACTGTTCGCTCCTATTAGTTATGAACTATTTTACAGTCTGTGGTTATGAATGTGAGAAACTGCAAAGCGCAATACAAACAGCCTTCTAAGCAAAAGAGCCAATCGCTGATTGATTTAGGACTGCACATGCACATTGGCTCGTCTAGCCTGAAAAAAAAAAACTTTTTTAATGCTCTTTGAGCATAAGAAACAACATTTATGAGACAGTTCATGTCAGATTTTGTTGCTGATTTAAAATATGTTATTTAACTGTGAGTTCGCCAAGCATTTTTTGAGATTTCAGGATTCCCCCATTCAAATAGATAGGACTTGGTCTTGAATGTCCAAAATAGCTGCCCGGAGGCGTTGCAAATATGGCTGCCGAGTGAATAGACTTTACTTGAAAGGGACTTTGATCTTATCTTGTGCTCTTCCACGTTAAAACAAGCATATGAAGCATCGTGCTACAATTTATGCACGCAATCTTTGATTTGATTGGCAATCATTTTGACAGTGGTGAGTGCTGTTATTAGACTACTGAAGCAGACCAGACTTTTTGTCATCCTAACAACCTACAGAGTGCAGCTCAATGGAAAGCAACACAAAATAAAGAATATCAAGGAATGTCATTCACAATGTTAATTCATATTGTGTTTATGTCAGAATTGTGAGATATAAATTCGCAAATTCTGAGAAAAAGGTCAGTCTTTTTCCCTCAGAATTGGACTTTATAATTCGCAATTGCGAATTTATGTCACAATTATGAAAAAAAGTAGTCAGAATTGTGAGATATAAACTCACAATTGTGAAAAAAGGCAGAATTTTGAGAAAAAAAAAAACTTTTTTTTTTTTTTTTTTAAATTGCGAGTTTATAGACTATCTCACAATTCTGATTTTTATTGTGAGAATTTTTAGTAATGTAGTTTTGTTCACCAGAAATTCCGCTGTTAAACACAACTATTTTAAAAATAAGCAGAAATAATGCAGGTTGGCGTCTTAAACGGAAGCAATCAGTAAGTCTGTCTTTAAAAGTTTATAAGTTATCGTTCAAAATCAATTTCCCTATGAGGTGCTGATGCACTCATGTGTATGTTTAACACTTGTAAGAAGCACGGCTCTTCTGATGAGAGATACTGGATCCGCACAAACAGGTATCGGAAAACGGACAGTCAAAAACCTGGATCCTGTTCCGGCAGGATCCAGCACAAATTAAGGACTGCTTAAAATTATAGACCTCTATTTGGCCTGGTTAAGATGAAGTGTCAGTATTCGAGATATGGGAGATGGACACCTGATAAGTTGGTGTGATATGTGTATCCCTGACCGATAATTCAATTGGGAGATGGTTTCACAGTACACTAGCAGCCCTGCCTGAAAGTTGCAGATGGCATCTGTTTTTGACATGTGATATGAAGCCTTTTCTCTGTAGAGCTGACACAGGAGACACTGCTCAAAGCTCATCTTCATTTAGTTTTTCTCAAGGCTATCTTCAAACAACAGAAGAAAAATTCATATTTTTTTTTCTTTCTCTTGTGGTAATGGGTTGGGATTCTGCACAGAAGGGAAAAAATAGAACCTGTTATCCCCTGGCTGAGTTGTCATGGAAACAGCATTGGCTGTGCTCTTTCCTGTGTGAGGAACAGGATGCCGTTTAGCATGTAGGATCTGAAGATACTGTTGCAATTGATTTATGTCTTTGTCACCTTTACAAGTCATGAACACGTGTCTAAAACAACTGTTTGGTGTGATCTTCGTACCTCAAAACCATGGAGCCACTGAGTTAGTCATGGAACATACTAATTTGTGCCAAAGTTCATGAGTCTCAAGCCTTACACTGCATGAGTTTCTATGGCAACTACTTCCGTGCGGTGATTATTCAGCTCATCCATAAGAGATTCTCTACTGTGCAAGGGTATTAATGCGCTTTATGTAACTGAGTATGTTGTGATAGAAACCACAAATATCCTTTGAGTAGCACAGACAGAGAATTAAAACACATAGAACAAACTGATAATGTACTCTCAAAAATGGCACTTTTGGCTAAAATGGACTTGGAAATTGAGTATGGTTGCAGCTCTCTAAAAAATCTATATCTAACAGATTGTATAAATGTGATTAAGTTACTGTCATTGAGTCAAATGTGGTACAGTGGACAAAATGGTCAGACAGTCTCTTTAGAATAGTCAGCAGAAGGGAGTGGGTGATCTCCAGTGCTTTAATGTCCCACATTATTCATGCTCACTTACACCCCCTCACAGTCAGAGCAGTAAAGTTAAATGGTGTGTCTCTCTGAGAGGGGAGTTATGCATCTCTTCTATGACTGAAGAAATGGCTGACAGTATGAGTCACTCCTCCTTAGCATTACATTAATAAATAAATAAATCTAAGCAATAAATGAAAGCATCAGTGTGATTCAATAATTTTCCTCATGGGTCTTCTCGAGTGTTTATCCAGATATTACAGGCTACAGGAAAAAAATAAAAGCAAGCATGTGTGCGATCAGTGTAATCTCATGTTTGTCGTAATCAACTCACTAATCCGGTTTAATTCTGATCCTGAGAATACTCGAGGCCAAGGGCAAAGTGAAGTGTGAGATTGATATATGATACGCGGCAGGACCCAAGGCCTCTGTTCCATACATCTGTTCATCCCATTTCCGCATCTGGTGCTTTCTTACTCTGTCTGTCTGTGAAAATAAACATAATATTGCCTTTAGTCAGAATTCATAGATGTGACTTTTAAAGCCTTATCAACTGAAGAATATATAGAGTCAAGCCAGATAACTGTATAAAAATAATAATTAATCAATAATATACCATTCATAAAATTTGGGGTTGGTATATGTTTTGTTTTTTTTTGTTTTGTTTTTTTATTGAAAGAAGTCTCTTATGCTCACCAAGGCTCCATTTATTTGATCAAAAATACAGTAAAAACAATAATATTGTGAAATATTAATACAATGTAAAATAACCGTTTTCAAAATTCATGTCATTAATTCCTGTTATGGCAAAGCTTAATTTAAGCGTCATTACTCCAGTCTTCAGATTCACATGATCTTTCAGAAATCAGTCTAATATGCTGACTTGCTGCTAAAGTAGCATTTTTTAATATTTTAAATGTTGATAACAGTTGTACTGATTAAAGGGTTAGTTCACCACAAAATGAAAATGTCATTAATTACTCACCCTCATGTCGTTCCACACCCGTAAGACCTTTGTTCATCTTCGAAACACAAATGAAGATATTTTTCATAAAATCCGATGGCTCAGCGAGGCCTGCATCGCCAGCAAGATAATTAACATTTACAGATGCCCAGAAAGCTACTAAAGATGTATTTAAAACAGTTCATGTGACTACAGTGCTTCAACCTTAATATTATGAAGCGACGAGAATACTTTTTGTGTGCCAAAAAAAAAAAAACTTTATTCAACAATGGCCGATTTCAAAACACTGCTTCATGAAGCTTTGAAGCTTTACAAATCTTTTGTTTCAAATCAGTGGTTCGGAGTGCGTATCAAACTGCCAAAATCATACCCCCCAGCGGTGAACCATTGAAATTTCGAAACACTTATGATGTAACGAATCCTCGTTTACTGAAATCACGTGACTTTGGCAGTTTGATACACGCTCCGAACAACTGATTCAAAACAAAAGATTCGTAAAGCTTTGAAGCTTCATAAAGCAGGCCTCACTGAGCCATCAGATTTTATGAAAAATATCGTAATTTGTGTTCTGAAAATGAACGAAGGATTTACGGGTGTGGATTTTTTTTTTTTTTTTTTTTTTTTGATGAATAAAAAGTTCAAAAGACATTATAAATGTCTTTACTGTCACTTTTGATCAATTTAATGCATCCTTGCTAATTCTGCCCTACAAAGGCAAAAGACATTAATTTGCTAGAGTTTGGAACTGAGAAAAATGACTTTAAAGATTTTTAGTTGCTCTGCCAAATTAATTATCGGTAAATCTGGCAATGTTTTAGTAATGAAAATTATCTACATAAAAAAAAAAATAAAAAAAAATCCTGAGCTCAAACTTGACTTTTGACCACTATTTTGAAGTTACTGTACTCTGCCCTGTATTGTCTGCAAAAACCGAGAAGTCACACCAAGGCAAATGGTAGTAACTTCCACATCATCAATAAATGCTGATCACCATTTACAAAATCATTATAGTAACAGCTGTATAAAATCTAGTGATCATGGCATTTATTTTGGATGATTTACAATTGCTCTGTTACATGGAGCATTTTGGTAGCCTATTCGTTTGATAGCTGACTAGCCTATTTATGCTATAGGCTGCCAGCTAGCTAAATAAAGTAGATTTTGATCTATCTAATTTTTGTTTGTCAAATGCATCTTTTGTGTTACACAATTTCTTACCTTGACCTCAACCATCTCAACCATATTTTCCTTCAAGAGCAATGGGCCATCCTTAAACGCCATTAGTAAAAACAACCACTCAACTATTTGTTTTACCTACACTTTTATTCAGGTATCATGTGTGTCAGAAGTGCTTCAGTGACAGATGTATGACACAGGCTACACTGTAATTTAAATACAGCAAACTTTAATGGACAGTAAAACAAAGGCAGAATACCGTACTGTTTAACTCCAGGCCGGCACAGTATACAACCGAAATGACTCAAGATACTTATCCACATGATAAAGAAGGTCTTGAATGTCCCAAAAATATCAATAACTAATTTTCGGCCAAAAATGAAGTTACTGCCTTTTGCCTCTGTAGGGCAGAATTCCTTATTGATCCCAAACTTTTGAAAAGTATTGTATAAGCAAGTTTAGAATATTACAAATAAAAACAGATATTACCTGACAGATATTATTGAAACAGGTGTCCTGGAAAATATCTATGGTGGCTCTATAGGAGCTGTAAATAGAAGCAATGTATGTTTTCCTCTTCTTCTTCTTCTTTTTTTTTTTTTTTACTAGAAACATTGTGCTCAGGTTTGCTAAAATTGGGTTGGCTGACATGTCTGTGGAGGGCAGGGTTTTGCAAAGAGAGTATGCCTTAAGAAATGAGAGCTTAAAGGGATAGTTCATCCAAAAATGAAAATTCTGTCATCATTTTATCACACTCAAGTTGTTCCAAACCTGACAGAATTTTCACTTTTGGATGAACTATCCCAGCTGATATCAGATTGATGAAAACAGATTACCCTTTAGATAAAGTAGCCGGCTACAAGCTACTGACAAAAATACCCAACTGCACTGAAGCTACTTAAAGTTTGTAGTAGGGATTATGTAGTACTGTTTTAAAACAACAGAGTTCAGTGCTTAGTGAGACCTCTGTTTCTGGAAACGCTGATGATACCTCTATCATTGCATGTTTCCTTACCAATTCCAAGTGAGATTAAACTGAATTGGTTTTCAACTGAATGTAAATGAGCTTGGTGAACCAACCAAAGCATCAGTCTGCAGGTGGGAATCCTCTTTCATTTTCCACACAAAGCTTTTCCATGATCCTTATCCCTCTGGGTGTCCCCATTAGAGATGCAGAGGGAGACCATGGATGTGTTCTGTGAAGATGGGTTTTACATGTCCACCGAGGCACATCCAGATTAACGCCCCACTCTCTAATGGAAAAATCTGATTTGTGCTTCTATGTCCTGGTTATTCAGATGTTCACAGATTATTTGCATTTGGTTGCATACAGCGCCACCTGATCCTATAGATTTTCTACTTCACTCATAAATGGTTTTTTTGAATGTTGTTGACTATGCTTTCCACCTGCACCCCAGCTCAATCATTATAACACACAAATCTGAATATATATATATATATATATATATATATATAGCATCAAGGACAAAATCAAACGAAGGAAAGAGGTCACAATCACTAGTCTATCTCAGATTGCTGACAGCCTCTCTAGGATGCCACTGAAAAGCATCCCAGGGTAACACTTGACATATGGTAGACATGGTGAGAGAGCTTGGTGCCAAAGAAGAACAGAAGGGCAGTCCCCTGGCAGGGAATTAGGCACAGTACTCAGACCAAGAGAGTTAGATTACTGGGTCTGAGGGTTTCATACAGCTTGGCATTGCTAGCAGCTTGGCATTTACTCTGGCCAATGTGAAGGAAGATTTCATCAGCGTTACAAAATAAGCCCATATCATGGGGAAGATCAATGGCAGCACTAATTTATGCTTCAGCTGTCCCTCCCCCAGACAACCATTACAAAAACTGTATAGACAGGGGATGCCTCATGTTATTTTTCCAAACTGGCAACTTTGCAAAATGATTTGTGAATGACTTATGAATTCCAGCCAGCATTAAAATATGATGCAATTCCTTCACATGCAAACTTAAGATGAGGACATCCAGAGGTCGCTGCTGCGCGTCATGTGAGCAGCTGCAGGGGTGGACACATGTGAGCATGTATGGCGGTTTTAAGGGGGAGGGCAAACAGTTTGTCGACTTCACTGCAGCCCCACTCATACCACCACATGTGGCGCCTTTCACAGTGGGATCCTCATTTGTGATGGGCACATTATTAATCCTGATGTCGAATTGATAGCTACCGCTGAGCCTGTTAGCAACATCCATGTGTGTTCTGGTTGCAAAACTTCCCAGAGAGCGGAAATGAAAAGGCACAATGACCCCTAGGGCCCAAAAACAGAGCAGAATGTAATAATAATGAAGTGCAAAAAAACAAAACAAAACAGGCCATCAAAAGCTGTTGTTTCCATTGTGCTTCAGTGTTATGGCGAGGCACAGAGAGGTCTTTGTCGCATTATCTGCTTCATTTTGCATTTGTTTTGCTACAGTACAAAGATACACAAAACATTATCCCTATCTCTGAAAACACTTGATGGAAAATTCTTGAGGAAATCACACACAAAAAAACAATTTAATCACCAAAATACTGATTTTTGAAAACACAATGACATTGACAATACACCATATGAATAGTTTAGCCTTTAATAATCTGAGTGTTGCTGCACTGTCTGTAATTGCTCATTTGAGCTTCTGATTAGTTTAAGTTTACATTTAAAGTGTTAGTTCACCCAAAAATGAAAATGATGTCATTTATTACTCACTCTCATGTCGTCCCACATCCGTAAGACCTTCGTTGATCTTCGGAACACAAATTAAGATATTTTTGATCAAATCCAATGGCTCAGTGAGGCCTGCATCGCCAGCAATAACACTCCCTTTTTCAATGCCCAGAAAGCTACTAAAAACATATTTAATAAATATTTAATTCATGTTACTACAGTGATTCAACCTTAATATTATAAAGCGATGAGAATACTTTTTGTGCGCCAAAAATAATAAAATAACTTTATTCAACAATATCTAGTGATGGGCGATTTCAAAACACCGCTTTATGAAGCTTCAAAGCTTTACGAATCTTTTGTTTCGAATCAGTGGTTCGGAGCGCATATCAAACTGCCAAAGTCATGTGATTTCAGTAAACGAGGCTTTGTTACAGCATAAGTGTTTCGAAATTTCAATGGTTCACCACTGGGGGGCGTGATTTTGGCAGTTAGATATGCGCTCTGAACCACTAATTCGAAACAAAAGATTCGTAAAGCTTTGAAGCTTTATGAAGCAATGTTTTGAAATCATCCATCACTAGATATTGTTGAAAAAGTATTCTCGTCGCTTCATAACATTAAGGTTGAAAATTGTCTTGCTGTCAATGCAGGCCTCACAAAGCCATTGGATTTCATAAAAAAATATCTTAATTTGTGTTCCGAAGATGAATGAAGGTCTTACAGGTTTGGAACGACATGAGCGTGTGTAATTTTTATTTTAAACACATGCTACTAGTACAGTAAAGCCAATTGGGTTTGGGGGCTGTTGGTCTTTGGTGAATTTTCATTTTTGGTTTGAATTTTCTTGAGTCTGCAAACTGAAGTTTGGGGAATTCTCCTGTGCTTACTTGAGTCCATTATTTGGATGTGAGGAATTATTTGGATTTGAAAGCAAAGCACTTATCCCTGCTGGTGTGGTGAACATGTTGCTTAATCTAAATTCTGTTCTCCTATCTGAAATGTAGTCTTAAAATACATTCTCCTGTCCCTGGCCCATTTGCCCTTTGTGCCCTTCTTGTCTCTGACCCTCTGCTACTGCTGTTTGGGCCAGTTTAAAGACATCCTGCACTGTCGAGTTCCTGTAATGTTAAATCTCTAGAGTTCTGTTCCTCTTCTTCGTTTTGTTTACCCCTCCACAGTGCTCTGTCTGTCTGTGCTCTTGATCTTAGATGGTCTCTACAATCATTGCGGCCATTACACGCTCAGCTGGGCAAGGATTGCCTGTGGCGAACCGAGCAGGGAGCCAAACATGGAGACCCAGGAGCTCTCTGCTCATGTCCTCTGCTGTGCTTGTGTATGTGTTTATACACTTTATTGATAACTCATTTTATCTTTTCAAATTTTCAATATATATTAAAATCATTAATCCTTAGTGCAAATTGCAGATTAGGGGAAAAATAATATTTAATATGAGAAACAAAAATATCCTCAAGACTCTAAAACAGTATTTTCTAGTCCTGTAGACAGTGACAAATCACTAGGCAAGAAAAAAAAAAATGGAAAAAATTAAACAAGAAATATTCATAATTGTAAAACAATTACTTTTTACTTTTTCAAAAATGTAAATGTTGCATGAAAAGATAGTTTTCAATGTAAAGAAACAAACAAAAAAAAATAAATAAAAAATAAGGCTGCACTGCTATATTAAAGGTGCAGTAGGTGATCTGGGAAATACTAACGTCAGCCTGCTAGTATTGCAAGCATACAATCCCACCCTCCCTGCAAATCGCCGTCCAAAGCCACGCCTCCTCCAAAACACATTAACGTGCATACACACATAGAGCTGCTCTCGGCAAAGTGTCACAAGAGACGGCTTTGTCTCAAAGCACATAACATTACGATAATAATTCATGTAAACAACTTTAGAGTGCTTATACCTGGCTGCTGCAGATTAATTTTGCTGTTGATACTGTTGACATGGATACGCATAATTCTGAGTCTGACTGAATAGCACATCATCGTCACAGGTTGCCATAATTATGGTAGTTATGGCGTGAACACAGCCATAACTCATTTCTGTAAAAGGTGCTGCTGTTTGTTTGCGGTGCTCCGTGACTGATGTCTGTCTACATAAATTCTGCATAGCATGAAACACGCTGATGACGTATGACGTCTGTGAGAACAGGGTCGAGTGAGGATACACTAATAAAATGCTTAATAATATTAGTATGAATAAATAATACCAATAAATTACATTTATATTTGTAATTTATTAGGCTACATAATGTCATTATATATACATTAGCTGAAAAATAGTCATAAAAGAGTTAAACTTTCTATAATCACCTACCTAATTGTCTAGTGTGTATGTATGTCTCAAGAACACAAACTCGCATACAAGCACACATAGCAGCTGCATAGGAAAGCACTGCTGTGAAGATCAAGTCCTCAGGCACTGTGCTCAATTTGTGTGTGCATTTGTGTATGATCTAGAGACAGACAAAAAGGGAGAGGACACTACAGATGTGTTTTATTTTACCTTGTCATGACCCTGTTAAACAGAGTGCTGTGAGTATATGGCTTCTCTTGCTCCAGGATAATTTACATGCAACATGTGTTTGTCATGAATAAGAGCACAGAGAGACTGCTCTATATGTCTCCTGTGGGGAGAGTCAGCTGACAATAACCTAAGAGCAGGTCCCTTAAATCCCGCCTCCCTAAATATTCAGTTCAGTACTTGACCAATTTGGGTTTTTCAATAGTTAATTCTTAAGTAATTACATTTGATTGCTCCCAAACATGAGTATGTGGTTAGGCTTGTCTCCTTGCATACTTTCAAAAGCCGGTAGGACATTAATAATGAACATAACATGGATACAGTGACTTTAAATGACAAGAGAGAGTGTCTGCTTTGGACTTTAGTTAGAGTAGATGCCATTTCTAATTTCCCATGGATAAAAACAAGGCTGAGAGGGATATATATGTCTGTTCCATGGGTTGTTCTGTTGCTGTTGGTCATTTAGCTAGCAAGAGAAAAAAAAATGTGAAAAACATGGACGAATTATACATTTATTATGCACAACCACATTTTCATTTGTGAAAACTTAAAGATGGCATGAACCCTAAGGTCTATAGTCTGGTATTGTCACACCTTTATGCATAGGCTACAGTATCAACACACATACCTGTAGAGACATAATTTATTATGTATAACAAGCATACATTGGGAAAAGCTTGAAACATAAGTTTGCCACGTGTCTAATGCTCAGGAGACAGGAAAATTCTCTCTCAGAAGCACACAACTACGTACTGCCTTCATTTAGTTATAAATTATTAATTTACTTCATAACACTCCCATTCTCTCAGTGCTGAAACATTTCTGAAATGTTCTCTGTGCATGTCATTAAAAGAGACATTTTAAAAGAAACACAGACAGAGCAAGTTTCTGCGTAAATCCTTCATACATCCATTTTTATGTAAATTGTTGCACTGAATTGAATGTGACAATACATGCAAGAATGGTTTTACAAACAATTTACACATAAATCCAATCTGCTTGTGTTTCATGAATAAGACTCATGGTTTTTATGTGATTTTTTGATGGATTCTCATTTTTCAGCTCCCATTTATGCATAATGTATGTGTATGTTTTTTTATATTGCATTTATGGATTCATGTTCATTATAATACAGCATGAGATTAAAGGCAGGGCACAGTGGGTAGTACATATACATGAAAAACCTATAATGAGGTTGTAGGTTCAAGCTTTGTCTGTTCCTCTTACACTCTATTTTTCTATATCTCTCCAGACTCTCCTGTGAATGTAAAAGACAATTTTTTTTTTTTTTTTTTAAGAAAAAAAAAAAAAAAAAAAGATGCTAAACACCCCACGGCACAATACGGAACTTATATTAGTGTACTGGACCAAAAATAATTTGGATCTAGAGATATTTAGCAAAGCTTCATTGGCCTGGCCTGATATTGTGGAAACATGTAATTATAGGGTAAAAACAAAACAATGTGATTAAGGTAAAATAATAAATGCAAAAAAAAAAAAAAAAAAATTCACAGGCAACACAAAGATGTTTTATATGATTAGATCTTTGACAATAAGCTTACAATGATTTATTTAAGAATATGTTATCGCAACCTGATCTCACAGCAATTTGTACGTATTTTACGAGGTGGCTAATTCGTACAACCACAAGAATATGTTATTGCAACCTGATCTCACGGCAATTCGTACGCATTTTTTTATGAGGTGGCTAATTCGTACGAATTCGTACAACCTCACTCGTACAAATTTGTAAGTTTTTTTGCTAAATCATACATATTTTTCGAGTTGTCAAATTCGTATGAATTCGTACGAATGACCTACCCCTAACCCCGCCCCTAAACCTACCCGTCACTAGGGTTTAGACAAATCGTATGAATTCATACGAGTGAGGTCATACGAATTCGTATGAATTAGCCAACTCGTAAAATACGTACAAATTGGTCATGAGATCACGTTGGTTATCTTGCAATTTAAAAATTAGATATTTTACAATTAAAATTCTTACAAATTCCAAATAAATGATTTCTTCCTTTTTGACTTAATTATTTATGGAGAGATAATGGCCCTTAGGGATACCTTTTTTTTCTCTCTCTCTAAACTTGCTGTATATAACATCATTCTCATCTCATTGCAAAATCTTTCTCCCTCCACATCTCCTGCAAAGCTGTGATAAACTGATAATCTTCCATTATCTGTCTCTTTCCTCTCTGCTGTCTTCTTTATATGTCTTCTCTTGCTCTTTCTCTCTTCATCTCTTGCCCCTCTTCCTCTATCCTTACCACCTCTTCAGCTATATATCTATGTTTCCATCCAAAGTTGCAAATTTAACTTATGCACAAATTGGAATAACGCATAAAACGCTGTCATGTTGTCTTGCGTTTGGATGCCTGATGTTTGGTAATGCAATCATGTGAGACATATCTGGGAGGTCATTATATCAAATCATTCTGATGACAGACTTTGGCTCAGGCATTTCAGAATGATCTAACCAATATTTGAGATTCTGTGCAATGAAATTGGCCCGCTGATTAGTAGTTATCCAATCACATCCTCTGTTGAGGCAAAATCACGTGCACATCTAGAGATTTATTTAGTAAATGTGCATCATAGTTTATGTGCATGTCTTCTAATCGGATAAAAAAATGTATCCGCCTCAATTGAGCGCATACATTTTCTCATGCACATTTTTAGAATTTATCTTGGGGTTTCTATCCATTGTTTTTATGTGATATCCTAAAATGTGTATAAAAATAGGTGGATGGAAACATAGCTATTCTCTTCTTTATTTCTCCTGTGTCCTCATTTGTTTGCTCTGGCTTTTCACAGATGAACCCTTATATTGCAGACATCAATATGAAGCCATTTGAAAAATGTACAATAATTATAAAAGGTTCCAATATCTGAGATTATCAACCTTACTTAAGATCAATTGAGAAAAACTGTAAATGATGGCCATTACACCTTTCAGAATGGCAATGTGACAT
This sequence comes from Elopichthys bambusa, assembly GCA_037101425.1. Taxonomy (NCBI): domain Eukaryota; kingdom Metazoa; phylum Chordata; class Actinopteri; order Cypriniformes; family Xenocyprididae; genus Elopichthys; species Elopichthys bambusa. The sequence continues at coordinate 22,562,273 of CM074447.1, read as the reverse complement.
TTCACTGTAACCCTTTTCTCATGCCAACATCACTGTGGACATTTGAGTTTGAGCAGCATTCCCACTGTGATGAAATGATAAGCTCAATTTTATATACAATTTTGACAAAATTCTTTGCCATTTGGCACCCAATGAGTAAGACACTATATTGATTTGCCCACACAAACATATATTTATACATGGTTTGATGTGTGATTTCACCATCAGAGCTCCACTGCCTCTTATCCAGAGACCAGACTGAACTGTGGTTGGTGAGGCATAATGTCTCTGTGGAGGCTACTTTACATTCTGCTGCTCAGATAAATATTGGCCACCATAGGGCAGGCTCTCTCAGCTGAAACACAAGCATTTTTGAAAGGGTCTCTGGGTCTAATTAAAGGTTAAAAGAATGGAAGGCTCAGTTGAATGTATGTGGAAAATTTATTTTTTAACTGTTAATAACAGAATGTACTCCACACCAGGGGTGGCGAATTAATTTGAGTGTGAAAATATTCATTTTTGTATGAGCTATATATTTGGTCAATTATTCAAATAAGCAAACTTTTAAGTATTAAATTGAAGTCTTTGTTACATAATTGCAATTGCACCGTAAAAGTTAAAATACATTTAGAATCAGGTTTATTTGCTAAGTTGGTTTATACTCACAAGGAAGTGTTCTATAATTCCCTCCACCTCTGCTCTAACCAGCTGTACACATCCAATTCTTTAATTGCCTTTAATTAACTAGACTCTCATAACTTAATTGAGCATGGTGGGCAATGCGGAGGTAATCTAAAAGTAATGGGGATGCATGGCATTTTCTGACATTTAAAACAAATTCTCATGTGCAGCCACTTACTAAAATTTGCTGAAATAGCAGTACTGCATCTGCCTTTTGCCAAAGAAGGTCTTAATTACCTCATTCACAGAGCAAGTTATAGTTGGCTAAGCATAGTTAGCATTGTGTAAACATTACCTCTAACACAAATTCCATCATTCTCATTAAATATGACTAAACCCCATGAGAGGTAATAAAGCACTGAATTTCTGGTTCAGTTATCTTGTGCTGCAGAGTGCATGGCAGGTGGTTTTAGTGAGCATTAAAATGGACATTATGTTTTGACTATAAAACAAATGTTTCATTATTTTGCCACTCGCTACATCAACATATTTTTGGTGTGAATGAATATTGCTATTAAAGGGAGAAACTGAATCAGGACAGTCTAAAAGCTAGTTCACACCAAGAACAATAACTATAATGATAACTATAGCATCCACACCAACACACAATATTGTTGTTTATTATAAGCAGGGCTCGATTTGAGGGGGGATGTGGGGGGTGGCATCCCCTTTGTTGAAAAAAAAAAATGACAAAAAGCATCCCCTCTGTAAAGCGACCATCCCCCCTTACCATTCCCTTTAGATTAACAGCGTTATGTATTATGTAAATCTTAACATGTAAACAAAATTTTAAAATTCTCTGTATGATAATTAACAAACTATAACAGTGACTGACCAATCCGAACTTTTGTAACGTGCTGCGCACAGTCTCGCCAGGGCTCTGATTCAAGCCAAGTCCCTTTCAAGGAAAGTCTGTTCACTCGGTGGCCATATTTGCAATGCCTCTGGGCAGCTATTTCGGGCAACCAAGACCAAGTCCTATCTATTTGAATGAAGGAATCTTGAAATCTCAAAAACTGCTTGGCGAACTCACAATTAAATAACATTTAAAATCAATAACAAAATCTACAATGAACTGTCCCATAAATGGGACTTATGAAGTAACAAAACCGACCGCCATTGAGATCCTGTAAAGGAACAAAACTGACTGTCATTGAAATCTTGTAAAGGAACAAAACCGTCTGTCACTGAAATCTCGTAATGAAACAAAACTGACATTGAGAACTTGTAAAGGAACAAAACTAACTTTACAAGATTTCAGTGATGGCCTGTTTTGTTCCATTACAACATTTCAATAATGGCCGGTTTCATTTAATTATGAGATTCAGTTTCTATGATGGTCGGTTTTGTTCTGTTACGAGATCTCAATGATAGTCGGTTTTGTTTCTTTGTTTTTTTACGATATTTCAAAGATATTTGGTTTTGTTTCGTTACAAGACTTCAATGATGGTTGGTTTTGTTCCTTTAGTAGATCTCAATAGCGGTCAGTTTCGTTCCTTTACGAGATTTCAATGACAGTAAGTTTTGTTTCGCTACGAGATTTCAATGACAGTAAGTTTTGTTTCGCTACGAGATTTCAATGACAGTAAGTTTTGTTTCGCTACGAGATTTCAACGATGATCGGTTTTAATTGGTTACGAGATAATGACGGCTATTTAATTCAGTTACGAGATCTCAATGACGGTCAGTTTTGTTCCTCTACGGGATTTCAATAACGGCTATTTCTTCAATAACAGTCAAGTTTAAAACGATTCAAACTGTTGGTTTTGTTCAGTTACAAGATTTCTATGATGGTCGTTTTTGTTTGGTTACGAGATCTCAATGATGGTCGGTTTTATTTCTTTGTTCTTTTATGATATTTCAAAGACATTTGGTTTTGTTTCATTACAAGACTTCAATGATGGTTGGTTTTGTTCCTTTAGTAGATCTCAATAGCGGTCAGTTTCGTTCCTTTACGAGATTTCAATGACAGTAAGTTTTGTTTCGCTACGAGATTTTAACGACAGTAAGTTTTGTTTCGTTACGAGATTTCAATGATGGTTTTGTTGTGCTACAAGATTTTAATGATGGTTGATTTTATTCGATTAGGAGATATGAATGATGTCTGTTTTCTTCAGTTATGAGATATCAATGACAGACAGTTTTGTTCCTTTACGAGATTTTACTGACAGCCTGTTTTTTTTTTTTTTTCTATTACGACATTTCAATGATGGTCGGTTTTGTTTCATTACAAGATTTTAATGATGGTTGGTTTTCAGTGTCGGTTTTATTTGGTAACAAGATTTCAATGATGATCAGCTTTCAATGACAGTTGAGTTTGAAACGATTCAAACTGTTGGTTTTGTTTTGTGCCAAGATTTCAATGACTGTTGGTTTTCAGTGTCTGTTTTGTTCCATTACGAGAACTCAATGATGGTCGGTTTTGTTTTTTGTGCTTTTACAAGATTTCAATGACGGCTGGTTATGTTCCTTTATGAGATTTCAATGATGGTCGGTTTTGTTTCATTACAAGATTTTAATGATGGTTGGTTTTCGGTGTCGGTTTTATTTAAATTAAATCTAAATAAAGTACTACATCATTTGTGATGTGAAACTAATTAACTGCATGGTATGTGACGTAATTTAGGGATTTATACCCCTTATTTTCTGGGGTTTATTTTAACCTTTATTCAGTACAGTTTATGGCAACTGAGTCTTGGAGTCTCAAGTAATGAGCTGATGATCTGATCAGGTGTGTTTGATTAAGGAGACATGGAAAACATGCAGTGTTAGGAAGGCTCCAGGAATGTGGTTGGGAACCCCTGCTATAACAGACTATTATTAAGTTGAAATGAACTGCATTACATATACATGAATATTTTGTTGTCACAATTGTTGAGATTCATACGCTGATTGCTCATATCTGTGTTTGTCATTGTAGATTACCATTTTCTGCTTGTTTTTTTAACTGATTTCTGCAATACAGTGTGATATACAGTGTGATATCAAAACAGGGTTTGTAGTTTAAATGTAATTATTGTGTTTTGCCCTTAATACATTTCAAATGACATCAATAATTCATGCTATTTCACAATGATTATTATAACAGTCAAGAGCCCAACTATTAGAACCACCAATCACCATTATGGTGACTTCAAATGAAACAAACCTAAGTGTTAAACTTCTGTTAATGAATGCCAGAAATAAAGCCAGTCTGGTTAGTAATATGTGAAGCTGTAATGCTGTTTGTGGAATTGTTTAATCTTCTGCTGAGATCTGGATCTATAAAATGTTGTGCTGAAACCATCCTAAATTTGATCTTACGATCATTTCTCAGATGTGTGTACATGTGATTCACAGAATAAACGTAGACAGAAAATAAGCGCACGCCTCTCTTCCAGATGTGAAATCTACAAATCGCAAATGTTCTTGAACTTGCTCGCAGCTGAATGGTTTCAGTTCTCCGCAATGCAATCATATCGTCCAAATCCTTTAATTTAGAATGGCAAGCTCCAAGATTATATATATATTTCCAAAAACCTGCTGTAATCTGACAAGGAAAAGTGCGTACATCTGCTCAGACCCTGATGTGGCGCTAAGCACTTTTCCACGTCAAAGACCGTTTTTATAAAAATGAGCATTGGCATGGATTTAAGCGTGTGGGCCGGATTTGGACTGGCACAAAGTTGCTATCTGGGGAGTGTCATTTGGAACTCATTTAAAGAGTTATTTTTATTAAAAATGATGTTGATAATGATTAAACACTTCAGTGCACCATTTTAGGTAGCCTATAAAGGGACAGATTGTGTGTGAGAGAGAGTCTGGCGGTCACTCTCTCTGGCATACTGCAATGATATAAATTGAATGAATAATGCCTATTTTACTACTCTTTGAACCAATAAATAAAAAGGTTTAAGGTACATGGAAGTAAAATAATGCCATATGTTTTTGAAACAAAAAGCATCTTGAATTGCACTGATTGCAAAAACAAAAATGCATTGCATTAACCATGCTTGTATTTTAATGCATTGTATTTTTAGGGCTTGCATTTTTATGGGCTGAAATTCAACATGGTTGTATATTCAAGCTGTGAATATTTAAATTCAAAACATTTCACACACATTTTCATTGTTAAAAATGCAATAATCCATATTCACCTTTCAGATTTCACTTCCAAAATATTAATTCTGTTTAAAAATACAACCTATAATATTCAGCAGGCATTTTTCGGTCCATTTTATTTCACATTCACAAATTCAGTGGTTCAAATTTCAACATTTCACATCCGGGAACTGCAGGAAAAGCAGTAGAGTACCGAGCATAATCTTCATCTGCTGTTAGTCGACCTCACCAGCAGGTGGTGCAAGCGCGTGTTGACGAAAAGCAGAGCAACAGTTAGAGCAAGTCATTCATTTCATTCATTAAAACGGATTTACATTAACGGAGCAAGTGGTAAGTGCATGTGTGATGATTATCAGAGCCAGTATGCAGAATAGCTTATAAAGACACAAAAGTTGTGTTTACATTTAATTCAATGTCTTTACTGTTACTTTCCCTGCCTAGCCTACATGTAAGCAGCTTTCTCTACAGCTTTTGAAACATTCGCTCCCTAAAAAGTTCCTTCATGCACTGTGGACAAATTCTGAAGTGTGAAACATAAATAGCAGAGCCAACTGAATACACATCATGACGCGATAGATGTTTAAAAAAAAAAACAAAGCATTGTTTAATTACATTTCAGCATAAACATAAATTGACAGATAAATAGCAAACAATCTAGCTACCATTTTTAATGAATTTACAGCTGATATGCTGAAGGGATATGTATTCAAAGTATTTATCATAATTTAACAGCATCACAAAAAAGAATGTCAGAAAAATATCAGTTCAGCTGTTGCTCATAAATGCCAAGAGTGACGTGGTAAAAGAACGTTGTCATGTCGCCGGAAACAGAGCCATCAGTGTCCCAATGTGTTATCGTTATATCATCCTTGGTGCACTCTCATAACACTTTTTTGCAAAAACTGGTGTACAACAGCTTGTCACTTTGAGCAGTAAAAGGACATCTTTGTACCCTTTTTTACCCCATAAAAGGTGCATATTAGTACCTAAGAGTAGCAATACTATGAACCTTTTAGGGGTTGATAAGGTAGAAAGTTGTCCTTTTAAGGGTTCTGTCCCAGTGACAAGCTGTTGTACCCTTAAAGGTACAAATTTTGCAAAAAATTTTTCTCAGTGTGTGAACAGGCCTTAACAGTTAGTGTGTTTACATGCACACAACACAAAAATTGGTTCATTTTTATAAACCCAACAAACCAGAATTAAAAAGTGTAAAACATAAAAACATACAGGTACTTTCTATTGGGAATTTGGATTGTTTTATCTTGTGTAATTTGAGTATCTTCAGAAAATATGTGAAATTATATAACTTGACAAAATGTGCCTTGTAATTTTTAAAATGTTCATTTTTAAAGTAACTAATTAACGAATGAAACAGTTCATGATAGACCCACACAAATTTGAGCACAGCTGCTTTGAGTGTCGGATGTGGTCACAGATGGGCTCTCTGACTTATCAATGAGCCCATCGTTGAACTAATGAGTCCAGTATAATTGAGTCCAACTAATGACTCAACAAATCTGAGTTCCTGTAACAAATGCACATCAAAGTGGGTGATTTAATTAATTTAACAAAAAAAAAAAAAAAAATCTCATTTGTTGTTATCATTAATAATGACTATTGGTATATAAACAAATTACTGACTTGTGCTTACATACCTGATCGATTTGTCTAATTTATTTTATTTACACACACATGCACACACACACACACATTACACTCCTTTGCACTTAAAAATAGCATTTTCAATGCATATTTGAATGTCTTCTACTTGCCTTGATGATACAAACTAAAGCTAATGATAACTGAAAAAACAAATCATGATTATTAATATTTAGGCTACTTATTACATGAAATCTTATTACATTGAAATTTTCAGTCAAGGCTGTTTGACACTTATGTTAAGCAATTTCCACATATAAACCCTGGTTTAACAAAACAGAGACAGGCGATGACAATAAATGAATAGTTTTAACAAGAGATCACTTGTAATATGATTTGAAGAGTATAAATACTTTTCATGCAAGTTCTCTGGCTTTCAAGCAAGCATGTCTTCTGATAAAAAAAAAATAATAGCCTTAAATTTATTGTAATTCTGACAATGAATAAGTCATTATGGAAAATAATGCCACAGGCAATGGTGTGCAATTATATTTGTTCCCATGTTCCTATAAATCAGCAATATGATATTGCAGTCATTAAAATGAATCAATGTTCATGCTGTCTGTCATAATAGATTGCATATTTCTCAGAATGCAAACAACATTGCATTAGGCTATAAATAAAGCTGTGAGCTGTTGTTATGGCGACATACACTGCTATGAACATCAAAGGAGTTGAAATTCACACAGGACTCAATATGCTCAATAAGAATGACTCTGAACTGCTTCTTAGTGACTAAAAGTACTATCAACATTAAAAAGCTCTGCAATTTACTGACAATCAAGAGTCTAGTCCATGGTTATAGACCATAGTTACACTTTATTTTGATGGTCCACTTTTGACATTCTACTAACTATAAGTAACTTTGCAACTACATGCCAACTCTCACAGAGTATTAGTAGAGTGTAGTAGAATGTTAGTAGACTGTTAGGGTTCGGGTTAGTAGAATAAGTTGACATGTAGTTGCAAAGTTACATATAGTCAGTAGAATGTCTGTTGGGGAGCATCAAAATAAAGTGTTAGCAGATATTAAACAGACAGTCTACTAATAGTTGCAAAGATACTTTGTTAGTTAATGTCTAAAGTGGACCATCGAAATAAAGTGTTACCGATTCTTGTAGTCGTACACCCTGGATTATAAAATGTCCTTCATTCTATATTTTATACAACAAAACCATGTAAGATTGACTGAGCTTTGCACAATCCATTTTACATCTATTATTGTGTTGTACAGCAGGAACATTGTCTTGCACCTGTGGCACATTCTGTAAGATCAGTACTAATAGAAGTTCACTGAGAAACAAATGGCTTTGAATTATAGGACATATACTGTAGATAAATTTGGATCATGGGCCTAAAGGACTAGATGTATTTGGAGACGTGTGAAGAACAAAGACAATTTAAACACAAAGGTGAAATAGAAACTAATAAAACAGCATCTAGGGCCTCTTTGTTGTGCTAATATGTTTCTCTCAGCTGAAATCCCTTCTCTACAAACTCTATGATTCCCTCTTTTATGTCAAATGAAAATATGGCAATGTCTGTTATTTGCAATGATAAATATGTTTAAGATTATACATACTACATATGCAGCCTACACCCTCAGTATGCTAGTTTAGTGTGGTATCCGGCGTGGCTTGGGATGTAATTTATTTCACAAGGCCAGGTCTAAATCACATTCAGAATATTGTAGGCATCTGGCAGGAGCTCCTCAGAGGGTCATTAAACAGGTTTAATTGAATTTCTGTCGCCAGTTTTGACTAGACCAAAGAGCAATGGGAATAGCATATTTATTTTACTTCTTCTTGGAATATCTAACAAGCAGCCAGATCTCAGGTTTTACCATGTATTAAAAGGTAATATAATTTAGAAATATGAATTAGATATTCTGATGCCATTAGGTACATGTGCCTTGTCTGGCTTATTATTATGAAATATGTTTTCAGCAGGTTTAATGAAAAGAAACATGAAAGCCTGAGTATTAAAAACAAATACCAAAACACACACACGCATTGACCCCAAAAATTATTTTGACAGTTAAGCAAAGCTTAGAATTTATGAAATCCATTGCAAAATATTATATAAAGCATTTATTTATACTTAATGACACAGCTTTCAAGAAAAACACTTGACAAAATGAAGTTTGTTAGGTTTAAAATGAAAGAAGAAGAGATATAGTGTTCAAAGAAAAATGTTATTCGAATAATTGCTGCTTGTCAAACGTTAATGGAACATGGCCATAGTTAATGTGATGAGCTACACCTGTTACAACACCTGTGGGAACTTGAGGAGAACTGACTTCATATATTGACTAAAATGTAGAGGTCGGTGCAAAAATGGCCCAAAAAAATGCAGTTATTAAGGTCTAGCATAATTTGTTTGAAGACGCCATTAATATATAATTTTGTTAATGCAATATAATTCATATAAGTATGAGAAAACTGATAGTTAAAGGGTTAGTTCACTCAAAAATGAAATTTCTGTCATTAATACCCTCATGTCGTTTCAAACCCACAAGTTTTTTTATCCTCCATTCAAAACAACAAAATTACCATCATTCAAGGTCCAGAAAAGTAGTAAAGACATCGTTAAAATAGGCCATGTGACTACAGTGGTTCACTTTCATTCTCATACGCTATTTACATTGCAGAGCTTCTGTGTTTACGTCTGACTGAGCCGGCGTTCAGACGCTGCAAGGTAAATAGCATATGAGAATAACACAGAAGAGGATATTGTTGAATAACATTGTTATTTTTGTTTTGTTTTTGCGCACAAAAAGTATTCTTGTTGCTTCATAATATTAAGGTTGAACCACTGTAGTCACGTGGACTATTTTAACAATGTGTTTACTAATTTCTGTACTTTGATTGATAGTTTTTTTGTTTTTAATGGAGGATAAAAAAAAACCTCTTGGATTTCATCAAAATATATTAATTTGTGTTCAGAAGATGAACGAAGATCATACAGGTGTGGAACGACATAAGGGTGAGTAATTAATGATAAATTTCAGTTTTGGGTGAACTAACCCTTTAACTGACAAAAATGAAAAAAAAAAAAAATCTATCATTTATTCACTCTCATGTTGTTTCAAAACTATATCACTTTCTTCTGTGGAACACAGAAGAAAATATTTTGAAGAACGTTGGTAACTAAACAGTTTTGGTGACCACTGAATTTCTCAAAATGTCTTCCACACACACACACACACACAAAAGTTCCACAAATGAGTTGGAACAACATGAAGTTGATTAAATTATGTCAGAATTATCATTCTTGGGTGAAATATCCCTTCAATGTCCAAATACTTTTCAGGGCCACAAACACATAAATGTTTAAGTAATTGTTCATTATACTTTCTTTAATTGCTTTAAATGTATTCAAATGCTTCGTCTAGTTTTTTATTTTTTTCACTCTCCGTGTATTTATAGTTCACTAATAGCTCCCAAACTCTCCCCTTAGAATGAAGTCCCTGAATGACAAACAGCACTGTGAAAGCTATCAGACGCATGTGCTATAATGATGCACAATGATTCATCACAGGGATAATGAAGGAACCTGATGAAAACTACTTTGCTCTGCCTTGATTGTGTGAAGACCATCTCCTGTGTCAGTCACACTATATTTTTGTCTTTCAGTTATGAAATTAGGCTACAAAGGTTGTGTTGATCATTATCATTTGGTCGATTTTCATCAGTTTATTGTCATTCACAGGGGTCTGACATAATTAAAAAAAAAAAACTAATATCCCTGTCGCACTATGCTATAAATGTATTTGTATGTATACATTTTTGTGGAGGTTTGTAAATGTGTCACTTTCTTTAGGCTTTCTGGGAAATAAAATGAACTGCCCGAGCCCAAAGTAACAAACGTCAGATGCAGTATGTGGTACATTTTATGATTTGGGCCATTCATATAAATCTATTGATCTTCATGAATCAGGGGAATGGGGAGGTTATTATAACAGCAAGGACTGAAGCCACTTCAAAGAGTGAAATTAACTGGGACAGAGCGAAGCTAAAAATTGTATCCAAATATGAAGCTGAAATCCTATATTCTCTGCTGCTCCATTTTACAATTACATGGCATCTGTATCAGCAATTTTTCAGATCATTCACATGATAACTTTTCTGTGGGCTAAAGTTAAAAACACAGCACAATGTGCTTTAAACTACACTATCTTGGTTCATAATATGCAACAGTGGCCAGTCACATAATGCCATAGTCAAGGAAAATGTTATGTATTCCAGAGATCATAACGTTATAATGTCCAGGAGGCATGCATTCATCCTGACAAAATTACTTTCTCTAATATCAGGAACAGTCACATGATATCAAACACACTGTGCATTTCTGTCTCGATAAAGAGCAAATCTGTAGGCTATTTCAACTTAGTTTGAATACAACTGCAGAGAAGCACTGCCCTCCAATGGCCATCTAAAAAACTGTAATGACGACACAAGGCCTTGCCAACCATAGCATCATACTGTTGTTTCAAAATAAATTTTCATACAAACAGGTATGTACGTATGTAACAATAACAACAACACTAATAATTTGTCAAATTCTCACCACCATGCTGTTCTAACCCAGTATCTTTGGCAGAATGTCCTCAGGCAGCTTTTCCATAGTCTGCATAAAATGAAATGTGATGGTGATTTTAAATGCTAAACTTGAAGAAAACAATAAACGTAGTTTATAGCTTGTAAGCAATATTATAAGTCTTTTGAGAATATATGATAGTTTGCGTAATGACTGAAATTAAAGTCGTTGTTCACTGAAACTCTTCCTCTCTGCCATAGCTCTGGAACGTGTACAATTAAAAAACGACGCCATACACCGCTGTAGGTTGACGCCAAACGCCGAGTGTCACGTGACCAATTAGCAACGCGTTTGAAAACGTCACTGCAAATGATATTTGAAAGCGACGGCAAAAAGAAGAACCTTAACGGAATTAAAATAGGCTATAGCCTGTTATATATACACCTATATGATAAATATATATATATATATATATATATATATATATATATATATATATATATATATATATATATATATATATATATATATAGAAAGTATTTAAGGGGAAAAGGCAAGGAAAAACATGTTTCAATAAACCTCATGTCCAGGCAATCTTGTCATGGTTTTGAGAGAGCAGGAGCAGCTAAATATTCATCTCCAGTTGGCTATTCACTGACTGTGATTGTGAGGCTCATTCATGTGATGAGTGATTCAAACCAAAAGTTGACTTTTCTGTAGCACAGAATGTTCTTGCATCTGTCAGCAGATGACTCATTTAGCACATCCGTACTGGCGGAAGAAACTATTTCTCAGAAGAAGGAGCAAGGTAGGCCTACCATAGTGAAGTGCATGTCAATTATCCCTGACACATATTAAATAATAGAGTGTTTTTTTTTTGTTTGTTTGTTTGTTTGTTTTTAATTAGAACAGACTTCAAGGAACTTCACACTAATTTGTCCCGTCTTGTCATCTTTGTAGACCTAGGCCTATGCTTTGGAATACAGTCTTTATTTAGGCAGTATACTCATTAGATTTTTGCTGAAGTGAAAGCACCTAAAAAAATAAAGTGCAAAAGTTTACAGAGTTTGCTAAACTGTACTAAAAAAAAAAATTCAAAATATATATTTTACAAATAATTTGGACTCCAAAATTGCTAGAAAATAGTAGTCATATGTCTATCAAGTTGATACCACAAAAATAGAATAAAAAAAGGGGGTTTGATTTTGCAGTGTACCAAAAATTAGTCTCAGCCTCAGATGTCACATCCACTTCTGCAGTCAGTCTGAAGGTCTGGCTATGCAAGACTAACCAAAAATAGACACCCACACTCCATTGACAATTTTTGGTGTGTTCTGCTGTTACAAATTAATACATTTCTGTCACAGTATCACCTAGCCTATATCACAAAACAGTGGCCAAATATGGAACCTTGAGTCTCAGACCTTTCCAACCATATGTGCTTTGTCAAATTTAGAAAAAGGTTTGATTATAAAATAGTGCAATACATTTTGTAATTTGAAGCATGACACCGCCCACTAGGGGGAGGAGCTTGCTACAAGTGCCATCTCACTGGTAATGCAATGTCCAATTTGAAATCGCTTTTCACATGATGAATTTTGAGCTTTTGAATGAATACGACTTTTTAATGATTACTGAAATATGTGATAGGGAAAAAGGTAATAAAAAAAGCATGTTAAGTGTAACGCTAAGTGTTCAGCTAGAGTATGTTTACATCCCCTGTATAAAGAGTTCCAAGGGCTAAAAATAGACCTACTTTCCATTGAGGCTTGTATGGTGCTGGCTACTCATAGCAAAGATATTGCTGAGTACCTTGGGACATCTTATTGAATCAGATAGCCTTTGTCCCTGAAATGTTGTTCATGTTCTCTTTTCCCCTGAAAACTACAAAAGCAAATTCCAGTTGTTTTTATGACAGCAGGCATAGGCAACTAAAGACCACTAGCTAGTTAGATGACTGTAAGTTTAAGTAACCTTTTTTGTACAGTAGCCACAGTTCTTTCTTCTTTTTTTTTTTTTTTTTATCAAATAATCTGAACATGCAATCAATCATTACAACATTTTTAATCTGTTGTCTAGGATTTAACAGTCAATGATAAAAACCTAAATTTTTATAGCAGTGCTGTAGCAGAATTTTGTGATGGTCTATAGAGACGCTCGGTCACATCTCTACTAAGCTGACATAAAAGTGTGATATTTCTTTATTTCCCCAGATAAAAACTATCTCACACAGACACAGAGAGTTTGTCTCTAAAGGTCCACTGCTCTCAGCAAGCCATTTTAGCAGTTGTCACTTTGTCACCATCAGAGAAGTGTGGAGATCTCTGGGGTTCAAGCTCATAAATCTGGTCTCCAAGTTGAGTGGTCCTCAAATCGCATGCAAAAAGCAAAATTGAGTGAAATCTGAAATGGGGGCTTTGAGTTTCAGTTATGAGGATCAGACAAGCAGTGTTTGCACACAGTCAGACATTGGTTTGAGCAACTGGATGACTTTCAGTCTGTATTTCTTGTTTAATTTTGTGTTGTAAAGTTCAGGAAGGTGTTCCTTGTGTATGCTAGATATTTGCATTGGTTGCCGGCTAATGTTGATTTATTCACTGCTGGAAAGAGCTGGAAAGAGTATCCGCACAGGAGCCCTCAACATCCTGTAGTGAGGCGGTTGCCACGGGAACCGGCTAGCGCAAATTCTCCATCACTAAGATAATCCACAAATAGTGACGGCATCATTACAATAGCTTGTTCTATATTGTTGCTTAGTATGAGAGGAAAAGTGTGAGAAACGGTGAAAGACAGACAAAAACATCTCAGAGTCAGACAAGCCTACTTCTTAATACACAGATATACAGTATTTGTAATGTTGCTGGCTACACACCTCTCTTGGACAGTAGATGGCAGCAGAGTATCTCTCATATAAAGTTGAATTTGGATTTTGAATTACAGTACCACTCACATTTTTAAGTCAGTGTCTGTGGCCCAAAGTTCATTTAGTATGAGTCAATGGGTATTTTGACTTAAAATGATTTTGATGTCTGCTACACCAGCAGTGAGTACCAGTATATTTTTTTCTGTGAGTGAAAAACATTGATCCAAAAAGTCTTAAAATTAGCTCTTATTTAAACCAACTCTTCAATGTAATATATTGACTGTTTGACTGTGTGCATTCTGAAATAGTTAACCTATCTATCTAAAATCTATTTCTAGAGAGGATTTTCTCACAAAAATTGGGATTATTGTTTGATTAAGTGTCTAGAAGTTACTCTTTTTGATTATATGTCCAGAGTTGCTTACATGAAGATTTAGCTTTTCCTGGCACATGGACTACAGCAGAAGAGAGGGAAAGGTTAAGCCAAGAATGAATAAACTGAGGTCTGTTGCCTGCTTCAGTTCCTCTTGCCCTCGGATGACGTTGAGCAGCAGGAATGAAATTTCTGCCTCTCTGTCTCTTGTCCATCCTGCCACATTAGCTGGCCGTCTGCTCTGAGCTGCCCATTCCTGTTTGTCTTCCTGCTCAAGTCATTTCCCAGAATGTTGGAAAAAAGGAGTGCTAATTTACTTGTAATGTACTTTACAGCACATACAGCTCTTTATTCAGTTCTCTTTCATCACAAAGTTTAAGCCTAAAAATAGTTCCGAATACAAATAGCAATTTTTATATTTATTCTCAATTAATTCAGTTCGACTGTTGCTCATGAGTTCCAAATTAGTCCTTCGTACTCACTCTGTAGATGGTCAATCTGACATTTTAGACTTCCAAAATAATTTTTTATTTGCCATAATGTCCAGCAGCTGTCTTAAGTCTTGATTTACACAGCGTCCCAATTGGAGGTAGCATAGGTTACAGCTCCCAAATAGACACCCTCCAAACATGACCTGCCTTCTCCTTTATGAGCTACTTCAACTGAAACAACTCATAAATCATCTGACAACAATAAATAAGGTGTTACATGCATTTACACTCATCAAATGCTAGCTGGTCTATAAGTCAATTAACCAGCAGCTTGAACATACATGTTTGAATGAATATATTCATCTTTGAATACAAACCGTGGTTAAATTCATCACAGTTATGGCTGCAGCAGCACTGGTCATTACTTCAGTCTATAAAATGTTCGAAAAAAAGTATCCTCGAAAATCTACAAATGCATTTCCATTTTTCATACAAATACACTTTTCCTGTTGGAGAAAATTGGAAAGGGCTATGGAAAGTTTGGTGATGTTTAAAAACCTCATTTCACCGCTGAAGACATTTCAAGCTGTAATGGCTTCCAAAGTTATCTTTTGTGTCACACCTATATTTAGGGAAATGACATGGGCTCCTCTTAACCGTGTATAAGTCTAACAGCAGCTCAGATGATTCAGATGCCAATGTAAGGCAGATTCTCTGGCCAGCTTTTATATCTGGACATGTGAATAAGTGCAGTGTGCTGGGTCCCCTAATCTAGTTCTCATGTGGGGTTAACCCCTAGCACATGGGGACAGAGGCAGCTTTAGTGAGAGCTTTTGTAAACATGCCAGTGACTATTCTCTCTCTCTAACACACACTCCCACGCACAAAGACATGCACACATCATAATCTCACACACATAGCTTATTTTACTCTTTGTTCTATGTGCATTCCTGTCAGGCAGACAAAGGGAGCCACGGTATAGTGTGGCTGAGAATTTAAGAGAGAGACACAGACAAGGAGAGAAACCTTAAAGGGATAGTTCACCCAAAAATTAAAATTGTGGATTTTTTTTTTTTTTCCCTGCGGAACACAAAGAGTTCATTTTTAAAATAACTTTTCTCCAGAAAGTGAAAGTTCAAAGTGACAACTTCTGTCAAGCTCAAGCATAAATTCCTGGTTTCACAGACAAGGTTTAAAGGGTTAGTTCACCCAAAAATGTAAATTCTGTCATTAATTACTCAGCCTCATGTCGTTCCAAACTCGTAAGACTTTCGTTCATCTTCGGAACACAAATGAAGAAAGTTTTGATGAAATCCGAGAGCTCTCTGACTCCTCCATAGGCAGCAATTTAATTACCACTGTCAAGGCCAAGAAAGGTACTAAAGACATAGTTAAAATAATTTTATGAAGCAATGAGAATATTTTTGTGTGCTCAAAAAAAAACTAACAACTTTATTCAACATTCTCTTCTCTTCCCTGTCATTCTCCTACACAGTTGACATAGTAAGCACAGTGCCGTGCTTCCACGTTTACGTCCGAATGCAGACTCATTATTGGCCGATGTTGTACACATGAGTAGCACGATGCATGCGTGTGATGCTAATTATGCTAAACATGTAATTAAATTGCTGTCTATGGAAGGCTTGCGAGGGTTACTTTAAAAATGTATTCCGTTACAGTTACAAATTACTTCATAAAAAAGGTATTCAGTAACGTAATCCAAGTACCACAATATAAAAGTAATGTAATCTGATTACTTTTGGATTACTTCAAGGTCACATAGGCCTATATAAAGAAAGAAAGAAAAAAAGAACTAGACACATTGCATTTTTAAATTTAATTTGAATTACTTCTTCTCAAGTTCCATATTTTCAATGAGTCTCAACAATAAAAATATTTTAAAAATCTGATAAATTATCTATTGCAATATTATTATCGTTGTTGTTGTTTAGAGCTTAAAAATATAAAAGTGACATCAGATCATAACCAAACTGAACAAGCATTTCTGTTCATGTTTGTTCTGCTTTCATTTTAATGTTTAGCATTTTGGTTACTTTTAAAACCTATTAAAACTAAGCAATCGTGTCTTATTTCCACAACTTGGGAATACACATCCCTGAATATATGTAAAGGACTATACAGACATCCAGTGGCTACAGTATGGTATTACAGATTATTTTTTAGTCCTTTGATAAAGAAAGTGTTTTCGTAGCTGGAAGGCAGAGTTTGCACTGTACAACCATGTTGTTTGCATTGTCTTCTTTGAAAACAAAATAGCAAGAATTTTCCATGAATTGAAAGCGTTTATCCCCGCGGGAAGCATCGTTTCAACTAGCTGCAGCAATTATCTGCGTCTGAGATTGTAGACAGGTGTTATTTGCGCGTGCACCAGCGGGTGGCTCGCGTGAGTCATCACTGGCAACAGAACCAGGAAATACTATAATCAAGCAGCGCTTAATATGGTGTTATTATGGCAAAATAATGATTTATTTAGTTTTAAATGAAAACCTTATCAGGTAATCATGATAGTATTCCCTCTTTTTTCAAAATGTAACTGTAATCTGATTACTAATTTTTTTGACCTAACTAACGAATTACAGTTACTGGATTTTTGTATCCTGATTACGTAACGCCGTTACATGTATTCAGTTACATGTATTCCATTACTCCCCAACCCCATGGAGGGGTCAGAGAGATCTCGGATTTCATCAAAAAAGATGTGTTTCAAAGATGAACGAAAATCTTATGGGTTTGGAACGACATTAGGTTAGGTAATGAATTTTCATTTTTGGGAGAACTAACCCTTTAAACCTAGTCCCAGACTAAAATACCTGCTTGAGCTGTCTTAACTCAAAGTGACTTGCACAGACATATCTTAAAATAGTCAAAGATTTAACCTTTTCCAGATTAAACAAAGCTGATTGCAAGAGGAAGGATTACAGCTAGTTAATATACGACTAAACTGAATCTTAAAATATGTCAGTGCCATTGTTTTGTCTCAAGATGCACACCAGTTTTTTCTAAGGCACATTTATAAAAACTATAAATGTCCTATTTAAACTAAACTGCTAATCCTGGATTAATCTAAACCCTGTCTGTGAAACCAGGCCAAAAAGTTAATATAGTCTTCTGAAGTTGTGTGATGAAAAAACTGAAATTTCAAATAAGATATAGTATTAGGTATGTCACATTAATAATGTTTGTTCACACTTAACCAATTATGTTTGATGTCATTGATGTATAAGCACCATATTTGATTTGAGGGCTGCAACAAAGAGGAAGATTTGCAGTGAATTATGATTTATTATTACTTTCTGTCTGCTTGGAGCTAAACATGCTGTAGTACACATGGTCACTATGAACTGCTGTTGTATGAAGAAGAGTTACGTTAAGCTCCTTCAGAAACTCTCTTTTTGTGTTCCATGGGGAAAACAAATTACAGAAATTGGTTTGTGAACATGAAGGTGAATAAATTAAGACAATACATTTTTGGGTCAACTATGCCTTTAACAAAATCAAACCACTGTAGTTTCAATCAAATTAACTTTCATATGAGTTTCTGTGGTTAGGAAAGAGTTAAATGGCTTGTATCCTACTGTTAGATCTGACAGCTGCACACAGTCCCCAAAGACAGATTATTTTTGACAAACTGAATGGAACAACTGAAGGAAACCTGGCTGCCTGCCCTTAGGCGTGTTGTGCTGTTTTTACACCCAGATAGCATCTTTCCAAGCTAAAAACCCATGACCAACATGCATCTCAGCAAACAAACTGTGGCACAACTGAAGATCTGCATCTCATCACAAAGTGTGTTTTCAGGTTATAACATGCCCTGGTTTTTGATCCAATCTCCTTTTTTCTACCATCTGTTTCATTCGTTTAATTTTTGGCTTCACGTGGAGCACATTAATGTTGAGCAAGACTCATTTTCATTCCAGATGAGAAACAGAGGGGGGCTAATGTGCCCATGTTATGTCTAGAGCCTCATGTTTTTGTGCAAAGGCATGAGCTCTCATAGCTGCTTGTGTTCAAACTGATGCTTTCTACCTCTGTCGAACTTATACTGTACATCTGTCTGCCAACCAGGTGGGATGTTGCTGGGGTGATGTTGTCATAGCAACAATGAAAAGAAAAATAAGACAGACAGTGAGCAGCAGTGTAAAATTCCTTTCCACACTTTCACATGCTCGAGAAATAGAGCAGGTTAGCTGGTGCAGGCAAATGAGAGGAGGATTTTAGGACAAAAATATGAGATGTTAGTATGGAAACCGCTAAGAGTCGGTAAAAATGACTTTTTTTTTTTTTTTTTTTTAAGAAGTTGTTCTGGCTGTTATAGGTACAAGAATGAATTAAATTACATGGAGAAGTCTTCTGAATTAATGAGATGTTCAGCTGTCTAGTTAAGGTCACAAGCTATGTTAGAACAAGAAAGAGAGAGAAATGGAAAATAATGGCTTGTTTGATAGAGGGGAAAATTGTGGTAATGTCCTAGCAAGAGAAGTGATCAGAACAACTTGTATAAAAGCCTTTTTGTTATGATATAAAATGAGGGCAAAAAGCACAATGATGGGAAAGAGAGTGGAAATGGTCCCTCTATATGGCATATGACTGGGTGGCATATATGCAACTTACCCAACATGTCTTACACCATTTTTAAACTCGACTAAAGACAGACAGGAAATTATTAGATTGGAATTACTGTCAACTGAAAGGAATTTCATTACACTTAAAACATTGAAATAAAATGAGGTCATGTGCAAAAACAGCTCTCAAAAGCTGCTTCTTTCCATTCCCATTATGGTATGCTGCATTTGATATGATGAAAACAGGACTTCCATGTGGATTTAGAGTTTTAAAAAAAACCCCACTGTACTACTATTTGGGTTGAGGATGGAATCCCCGCGGGATGGAAACAGCATTGCACTAGTTGGGAAGGTGAACATGAGCACTCAAACATTTTTGAATTTTCTGCATATCATCCAGATGAGGAGAGGTGATTTGACATTCCAAATGACCTGATTATGTCTGGCAAAGAGTGTGGCAAGACACAGCAAGTCCACTGTGCAGAGCAGATACATCTGACTTGGGTAATGCTGCCAAACCTTTAGTATTTTCAAACTCATAAAAGAACTCTTGTGTGAGCATATTTCTGTGGGTAAGTATGTGGCTGTAGTCATCCTTCAAAAGGGGTCACTTTAGGCACTGGTAACTGACTAGCTGGCAAACTAAAGCACAAATGAAGGGAATAGCAAAGACAGAATACAGCTGAACTCAGCTGCACTCAAACTGAAGTACTCCTGCAGTCAACAACAGAGCATGAAAATGAACAAGATAGCTGTTCAAGGACCACAGTGAATATAGAACCAAAAGCTGTCATTTTAAGTATAGGTTTAAAGTACTTTTCTATTTCAAAAGATTATCATGTGTTCTCAAAGTTGACATAAGCAGTGGTACTGTCTATTCCTTTAATTCTTATAATTCAATTCATCAAGTAATTCTCCAATGGACTGATATAGAACACTTATTTAATTTTAAAACAACAACAACAACAAAAACATAGTACAAAAATACTTCACATGAAAAAAAGATTTATATCTTCGCGGTGATAAACTTATACACAAGTGCAACATTACCTGATTTAATAATAATAATGGTCTGGAACCATCATCTCTTCCATTTAACACAGCAGAAATTATCTTAAGTGTTTAGCTGAGTGTTTTGGTTACTTATATCAGGTTTTCTGACATGCCGTTAGTGGGCGGGATTTGACTAAAGGGGCGGTCTGATTCAAAGGTAGTTGGAAGTTAACGAAACAGATCATATCACTCACCGCGCCTTTAACTTGTGGAATGTCAGTGGTGCAAAAAATTAGCCCTGTGGAGCATTTACTATCATTTAATATGTTCTTGTCCTAAAAGGAGAATCACTTACAACACCAAAGTACTCTTAATTTCAGAAGTGCATTGAGTTTTGACTGACAGAGCTTCAATTCAACAGGTCTTCATTGTCGTACTAATCTGTCAAAAACATGGACATTTATTGGAAACCAAAAGGTTGGTGGTTCATCTTACACGCTGAAAACTGAAGCTCCATCTGTCAAGAGTTCATAGGTACTACTTTAATCCCATGGGCATTGATGTACGTGAGCAAGACTTTGGCTCTTCTCTCAATTACGTCAATGAGTTTTTCAATGCCTTGACGGCCACCTTGACTGTCCCAGTACAGCTGGTCAAGAAACAGTGATTGCAGGAGCTTTTCCCTGAGACGCTGAGACTTCAACACTGACACAGACTGATCTGGTAGCCTGAAAGGAAAAATATGGAAAGCATATATTAATATGGACTCTAAAGTTATTCAAACAAACTTCTAGTACAGAGGAAATGACCACCTTTTAAAAATGTGTAACATTAAATACTGTTTGTACAATCCCCACAAAACTGTATTGCTAATTGACAAATTATGTAATACCCTGCTGTAATGCAGATAATGTGCAAGCTGTGATTCTCAAACACAGCAATGGCCCATCATTTATTCTGATTTATGTTACTGCACAAGTGAGCTTACGTTCCCAGAGGTATCACATTAGCAGCATTGCCAGCAGAATCCCTTAGCTCAGACAGCACGTGTCAGATTGTTGGCGTATGCATTTGCTTACGTCTTCAGTGGTGTTGTGGAGGTGTTGGCTTACTGAAAGGCCAAACTTGTGGCCTCACAGAAACAAATTCTTAGTTGCAGTCTTAGGGGCCATTCACACAGAACGCGTCTTTCTATTCCAATGCGCTACTTAAACACGTGCTTGATGGATGTGCATGACCGTTACACTCATTTCTCACGTCTTTTACAGCGCCTTGCACATGAGCGTCGTGTTTTTAAGACGCGTGTCAAGTTAAAAATTTTAACTTTTACACGCAGTGCCGTTCATCAATGTCAGTTCCAAAACAGTGGACCAATCAGAAGAACTTGGAGGCGGGACAAGCGTTGTGAGCTTCTGTTTACAGTAGCAAGTTGGCATGACAACTTTCATTTGACGGCAACACGACAGAGGAGACGCTCATTATTATTGTTTTTTTTTTTTTTTTTCCCCATGTCAAATCTATCAATTCTGCTGTTTGCCCATTTGTATAATTTCCGTTATTGCATCACGTCTCAAATGCGTCTTGAGAACCTCGCATTCTACGCTGTGCTTTTTTGAAAACCATTCCTGAACACTGCATCTCGCATTTTTAGACACAAAGACACGTTCTGTGTGAATGGCCCCTTAGGGTACATTTACACAACAATGACGGTTTTGTGAAAAACGGTTTTTCACGTACAGACGACAACGTCAAAATGATCCCGTTGGCACGGATCCGTGAAAATCATTAAAAACACTGCATTATGTATGCCAGGCCAGTAGATGACTACGTCACTTTGTAAAGAAAAACAATGCGGCTACTGAACACATAATACGCATGTCATGTGCATGACATCACCGTTTTCACAAATTCAGTATGAATAAGAAAAGAAGATGCACAAGATGGCTAGTAATAGCAAGCTATTTTTTAAAGCATAAGATCTGACCCTCTCTTCAAAGTGCTCAAAAGCCTCCAAAAAAAGTCTGCAAAGCATCACAAGGAGAGACGGCGTTAACATTTTTTGGTCCTGAGACTTCCACAGAAGATGTATCTACACATTTTAATGTTTAGACCACTTCTATTATTGATTGCTATCAGGATGTGAAGAGTGTTTCAAACAGTATAACAAAGTGTTTATAAAACAAATTGCCTACCCTACCTTTAAATTAAACATATGCCAACTAGATATTAATGTCTATTTAAACCTGATAACCTGTGGAGATTTGTAATTTAAATCAAACTGCAAAGATTCATTTCTTTGAGGTCATGAGCAGGGGTGCACATAACCTTTTTGGTCTGGTTCTCAAGGGAGCACCTAGAGATATTGCTTGGTACGCACACTTTACGCGACACACTTATCCTAAAGGCTGTCCTTATCACTTTTCTCCTGACTGCTCTCCTCACCATCTTTTCTCTCAAACATGATTTTTTTTTTATTTTACTAACATTAATGACAGACAACAGCAAGAATATAAGGCTGCTGTCACTTTAAGAAGGAAAGCACGGACCGAATAACTAACACACATCTGGTTTCTTTCTCAACTGTTCACTTATGACATAACAGAGAATACTTGCCGACTCCGAGACCGGTATTTTGACATAATTTTGTGTGTATGTGTCCGTTCAAGTGCAAGTAAACATGAAAGAGGAATTAATTCGGTGTTCAAGCGCTGTCTGACTCTCTCTCTCTGCGTCACTCGTTTCGGGGTATGAGGCTGTGCGCACAGATAACAGCTCACGAGTCCCGATTTTTGCCTCTTCTTCCGCTTTTAAAATCGTTTTAATGTATTAATTGGCGAGGCAAAACACGTCCAAATAATAAACTTTCACTCTATGATGGTTAAATTTAGCAGTTAATCCGTGAATCACATGCGTGCTGAACCGTTGGACCTTATCCGTACGGATCATGGATTAACTGTGATCCGTTGCACACCTAATAATTAAAGAGAAAAATCTTTGATGGATTTTTTTTTTTTTTTTTAAAAATGGAGAAAAATCCTACTCCAGTAAGTAAACGTGTCCCTGTGAACCGGTCCTCAAAAGCGCTTCCCTCCATGTTTTCTGGTGCGCATCGTTTATTTTTACCGCGCATGCACACCTGCGTACCACTTATGTGCACCCCTGGTCATGAGTTTTTAAGTCCTTCACAACAACTTACTTCACAGCATCTCTGCAAAATCTTAAAGAAAACTACATGTGGTTACTCTATGATTCTTGACACTTATAAAGTGGTCATGTATAAACTCTAACATGTGAAATAGGTCAACTACTTTTACTCACTCTTTGATTCCCTCTAGTAGCCTGAAGTCCAGATTCTCCTCATCTCGGTCAAAGTAGCCCTTGTTGTTAAAGAAAACCAAGTGGTGTGGGTCATGTCTACGGTGGACTATGTGTGTCAGCTCTATGCTGTCCTTATCTGTACATTCTTCATGGTGACCAAGCTCAACACAGGCGTCCTCTGGGCGGGGCTTGAATCCACAGCAGTTTTTATCTAGTCGTTCATAAATCTAAGAAAACACAATCTTTATTTTTATTTTAAATTATACAGTTTAAATGAAAACATTTCAGTTGTTTTCTGAACAATTAAAGGATTAGTTCACTCCGACATGTTCATCAGAAAGAAGAAAGTCATATACACCTAGGATGGCTTGAGGGTGATAAAGCTTGAGGTAATTTTCATTTTAAAGTGAACTAATCCTTTAATGTATATTGAAGCTTGTTTATCTACAAGTTTACAGCTGCAACACAGAAAGACACAGATGAAAGTGGAGTAGAGTACCTGCAGAAGGAAATCAAAGACTACTAGCTTGCTCCATTCATGGTGGTGGATGCTGGTGCAGCTCCACTCTGGTTTAGGTATGGTGCCCCGATGCCAGCACTTGTATTTGAGAGCGGATTGATATGAACCCCAGTTCAGTCTTTCAGAGGGTTGATCTACTACTGGGCTTAAAGTAGGATCCCACAAAACCACTGGACAAGGCTGACCATCTGAAACAGGATGAATATATGTAGGCTGTACGTTCATTAAATCAGCATGAGTCATTGATTTCTCAATAGTTTGACAGACAGCTTTGATGACACAAACTGCTCCCAATGCAGTGGCCCCATGAAAGTATAGTCTATATAAACTCTAAGTGACCCTGGACCACAAAACCAGTTGTAAGCCGCACAGGTATATTTGTAGCAATAGCCAACAATACATTGTATGGGTCAGAATTATTGATTTTTGTTTTATGCCAAAAATCATTAGGTTATTAAGTAGAGATCATGTTCCATGAAGATATCTTGTAAATATATATATTTACTCTCAAAAATAATATATATATATATATATATATATTTGAGAGTGGATATGCATTTCTAAGGACTTCATTTGGACAACTTTAAAGGGTTACTTCACCCAAAAATGAAAATGTAATTACTCATGTCGTTCTACACCCGTAAGACCTTCGTTCATCTTCAGAACACAAATGAAGATATTGTTGATGAAATCCGATGGCTCAGTGAGGCCTCTATTGAGACCAAAGCCATTAAAACTCTCAGGATCCATAAAGGTACTAAAAACATATTTGAAACAGTTCAGTGGTTCTATCTTAATATTATAAAGCGACAAGAATACTCCTTGTCCACCAAAAAAAAATTTCAACAATATCTAGTGATGGGCCCATTGCAAAACACTGCTTTATGAAGCTTCTGAGCTTTGTGAATCTTTTGTTTCGAATTAGTGATTCGGATCTCCTATCAAACGGCTAAACTGCTGAAATCACGTGGTTTTGGTGCTCAGATCCACTGATTCGATTCGTAAAGCTCTAAAGCAGTGTTTTGAAATTGGCCCATCCCTAAATATTGTTGAAAATTTGTTCTTGTCGCTTTGTAATATTAAGATAAAACCACTGAACTTACATGAACCGTTTCAAATATGTTTTAGTACCTTTATGGACCTTAACAGTTTCAATGGCTTTGCTCTCAATAGAGGCCTCACTGAGCCATCGGATTTCATCAACAATATCTTCATTTTATTTATTTTTTTGCACCCTCAGATTTCAGGTTTTCAAATAGTTGTATGATGATATACATCTTACATCCAGGGTCACAAAGATGCACACAAATTTCAGCGCAGATGACAAACAAATGATACTTTTCTCAGAAATTACCTTTTTTTTTAGCCGTTTTGCAATTACTTTGAAATCAAAACGTGCTTTTAAGTAACCATTTAAAAAAAAAAAAAAAAGTATAACTAGCCTACATTAGATAACTAAATATAAAACCAAGTGCCTTTTTTTTTTTTTAAATGGTTACTTATGTCCAAAAAAAACCTTTATAAGCAACTATATTCTTTAATTTAATCCATGCTAATTAGGCTACATTTTTTTTTTTTTTTTTTTTTTTACACATACACACAATAAAATAAAACATTAAGTAAAATATAGGCTATAAATATGAAAAACCTATTAAATGAACAAAAACAGAAACCAATACAGTACCTCCAAGAGAGTGAAATCTTCTGCTGACAGCTGGCAAAGTTCTGTTAAGTCCCAAGATCCTATCCAGATGAAAGGCGAACACTTCACTCATGTCCAAGGGTCTCCTGACAATACCGCAATATTTGCGACACGCATCAGCATCGTCTGTGTGATTTGTCGCACTTTTAAATAAAATTAAAGAAGAAAAACCCGGAGGTGCAACTTCGTCAATCTGCGTAATTTTACCATCAGCTAGAAAGCGCATGGCCATGATATCGTCATTGCTGAACCATGGAGGAGCTCGTTCACTGTATATCCTGATGGATGAATAATCACTGTGATCAAGCTCAGAATATCCCAGTTGTTTGTCAACGGTGTTTGTATTGTGCCTCGCGTCCTTCGCTTTGCCCTGTGTGCCACCCTGCGGTCTCACTTTAACTTTATTTCTCCGGAGTTTGGGTCGCACTGTGCCCCTGATGATTGCCGGTTTGTGCCGCTTTGATTTGAGTGTTATATACACCACATTAGACCTGGTCGGACTCAGAGATTCATTCACCTCCTCTCCAGTGGGGTCCTGGAAGGTCTTTCTAGGTTTTAGAGAATAAGCGCTGTTTCTAGCCCACAGATCAGGACGTTTGTCTTGGCGAGTAGACGCGTGATTAACATGAACAGTGAAAAACAAATAAACAAAACACACAACAGCTACAATCAAATACTTTCTAATGGCGGAATATCCCCTGCAACAGTTGCAGACTTTCAAAAACGACACGGACAAACAAATCAAAGCGTTCCCGACATTTCCAGGACGAGTCGTATGCGTATCCATTGGTACGAGTATTTGCGCATGATTAAGTCAAATTTCGTTTGTCCACGTTGGAATTGCGTTCTTTTCGTTTACATATTGAGGTTACACCGGAGCTCCAGATGATCCGCTCACCGCAGCAGCTCCAGCTTGAATGAAGACAACTGTCCCGATGCCGGATCAGCTGAGATAACAGTCCTAAATTGACAAGAATGCCGCTTGTCCTTACGCCCTTTTCCTCTCTGCAAGCGCGAGAGGCTAGAACGCAGTCATTAGAAAACTAAACAGTATGAACGGTCAAATTTTCCCCTCGCTATAGACATTTTTCTGTGTACATATATGTAAATATTAAAGCTGGCACTGTTTAAAAAAAAAAAAAAAAAATAAACAGCATAAACTCGTCTGTTAATTGGCTGGTTTAAGAATGTTTTGCTGAAAATGCATAAACCAATCTAAAAATCAGCTTTTGTTGTTTAATCCGTGGACAGGGGCTTAGAGCACTTTTCAGCTGGTCACACAAGGAGTGCAGACGTATGACCAGCTTGGCCTGTGTATGAGAGGAAATGCAGGAAACCATCTTAGGCTGTTTTTTTCCCCCCAGCAACTGATAAATGACAAAAACAGCAAAGCTCGTTAACCAGATATTTTAGGAAAATGTTAAAGTTATGTTACAATCGCATATTTCATCAGGAAGAACCACACCTGCCTGTAAACAATGTTGTTTTGACATATTTTGTACTTGAATTTGCTGGTGTGAATATGAAGCAATAACATCTAATAATGATATGCTTCAATAAAGAGGACAGGAAATGGGTACAACAGTACAAAAATGTGTTGTTCTTTAGGTATGGAATGCATTACTTACTGTATTCTTATCTAGAATTACTAGACAGACTGTATTCTAATCTAGACAATCACACATACACACTGGGTTTTCATGTTTAACATTCCATAGACAATGATTTCTACACTGTACAAACTGTATATTTTATCCCCTACCCCTGAAACTACCAATCAGAAAACTTTCTGCATTGCATAAATCACTTAGCGGTTTTTCATGGCTCAAAATGTTCTCACAAGGACAAGAATTTCAGATATTGCCATCTTTGTGGGGATATTTTGTCCACATAACGTAGGATATAACACACACACACACACACACACACACACACACACACACACACACACACACACACACACACCTTTATGAGTGCTTGTCCAATCTTTGCCAGTCTGTCTGCTGAGGGTCTTATTACATTACATAAAAAGCCAAATTTACTGGTCAAAAAGAGTGGGGTGATAAAGCAGCAGATTCTGTTAAATACATAACACAAGTACAAATACAAATCAACATGCATAACCCTATAGCCAGAAAGGGGAAACTGTTTAATTCCAATAAGTGTGAATTTACAGAAAATCTAGAATTAATTTTGACAGCAATTAAAATGCAATAGCAAAAGACGTGTAAACTACATCAAGGGCTACTAAGCAACTGCAGAGGCCTTATTCAAGGTGATAAGACTGTTCAGTGACTGCAAATTTTGGCAGGAACATTGGTTTAAAACCTGATCCACCATTGCCACCTTGTGGTAACATAACGTACAGGCTCAGATTTTTGAGTAAGCAGTTAACAGGGAGCCTGCCAGAACAACACAAGATGCCAGAGCGAACAACAGCAAGTTCCCAAGACCCTGAGGAAAGAAAATCAGTTTGTTAAGCTGGCCTAGATACACTGCCCGGCCAAAAACAAAAAACAAAAACAACAACCAACAACAGTCACTGTTTGGATATAAATATTTAAATAGACAAATGCTTAAGAGTCTATGATTTGACCATTATTGCAGTGATTATTATGTTTATAGCATGTTATATGTTTGGCAACAGTTCTTCTAACCCTAACTGATGGAGTGTGTAGCTTTTCATTTCTCAAAAAAAAAAAAAAAAAAGCCCATGTAGGAAGACCATGGCCATATTCCAGGATGTCAAGATTCATCAGGCTCAAATTGTGAAAGAATGGTTGGGAGGAGCATGAAGAATCATTTTCACACATGAATTGGCATCTGAATCCAGACCATAAATTCACTGAAAGTCTCTAACCCTAACTTTACAAAGTGCTCACCTCTTGCATTGCCAATACAAGATCTTGACCAAAAATTGATGCACCTCTTGATGGAAGAACACCACATTTATTTCCATCAAGAGGTGCATCATTTTTTATTTATTTTTTGGTCAAGATTTGCTTATTACTACTGGTAATGAATCAATAACAAATTCAAACATGACTATGATCTGAACTGGGCTCATACATACAGTATATACTCAAGTCACTAAATGCATAATTATAATACTAATTGCTCACCATAACATCAAAACTACAAAACTAATGAAAGGTAGTGAATTCATCTTATGCAAGGTGTTCTCTACAGATTTAAAAGTCACCACAAACACTCATGTTCATTTGAAAAACAAAGAGTGTGAAACTAGGTCAAATAAAAATGCCATCTGAAATACTGAATGAATTCATATAGCTTTGTGTTACCTACTTTGACCTCTTTAAATACCACACTTCCCCACAGAGCAGCTACTAAGCCAAAACCCTGAAATCAAAGTAGAACACTGTCATTACATACGATTTTCAATGCAAGGTGAATAAGAACATGAAATATTTTCTCTTGTGCCATACTTACAGCATTAATTATAGGGAATGTGATCACTGCACTAAGGTAGTAATTTGCCATGAGCCAGGCATATGTGGCTAATCCCCACATCAAGCCACTCAGAAAACCTGCATGGAAGATCTTACATGAGTTAAGAAACGCAAAACTCAGTTTTTCAGTAGAAAGCAATATAATTGCTGGGGGAATATTTTAAGGGGTATGTGGTGGAGTTGCAAAGCAACACGGTCGCTTCATCCTAGTTAAAATAAAGATGATAGAATGGAACTGAATGGAATGCACATTAATTACCAGGCAAGATGGCTCTGGGATAGATCCGAGGCCTGTTCTTCATGACTGCGCAGTAACTAAGAAAATACACTGTGCTCATGAGGAAAATTCCACTGTAATGGGCAAAGCAGTAGTCAATTTCTGTAATGGATGGCAAAACATGTTAGAATAGCCTATAAAATGTTAAAAAGCATCTCATTAAACTGTAACAATTGGCCGTTCGCAAAGACCCGCCTCCTTTAGTTACTGTTGCTATGTCCGACAAGCCATGCCACTCACGCCATGTTCTAACAGTGAAAAATACATCACGGAGTAAAGAGGACACTGACAACGCGTCGACAGACAAGACAGAGCAAGTTACTTTAAAAATTACAAAATTTGAAATATCAAAAGAAATTTAAACAATAAATACAGTTTTGTGGCTCTTTAATGTGTCGTGACAGATCGCTGTAACGCCTCAGATCAAGCGGCTCATGAACCGATCCGCT
The DNA here is from genome assembly GCA_037101425.1 of Elopichthys bambusa. Taxonomy (NCBI): domain Eukaryota; kingdom Metazoa; phylum Chordata; class Actinopteri; order Cypriniformes; family Xenocyprididae; genus Elopichthys; species Elopichthys bambusa. The sequence continues at coordinate 22,532,335 of CM074447.1, read as the reverse complement.
CTTCTTACTAATTTATATCAAATAAACATGAATGAACCACATTTCAACCACAGAAAGACATCAGTACACATCATTTTTCAAATTCAAGTCCACCAATGTTAATCTACTAACTCCCCTGACGGCTTTGTCGGACAAAATGGCGGACTCGGCGTTATGATTGGTTAGATCACCTGTCAATCAAACTCCCGGCGAAGGGTTAACTGCATGCCATTGATAACGAAACCTTAATCATACCATACGTAACATAACATACCATTTTGACTGGATCCAGTGAACATACTTGAATTGGTTGTGGCATGAACTTTAATATAGAAAACAGGCACAAAAGAAGAGCCATAAAGGACACCTGAAAATACGGCCAAGATGCAGCCACTGTAACAAGAGGATATCATAGAAAATAAATATTCCATATATTTAACATTTATCTAACAAGAAATTTTACAATATTAGAGTATAAAGCTGAAAATGCCCTAAGTTGACATGCAAACACAAGCAAGCACATAAAAAAAGCCCTCAAACATTCCAGTACAATGTTGATGAAGAACCAGAAATGTGTCAATAGAAAACTTCAGACTGGAACTTGGAAGGCCTGCAGATACTTACAACACTCTTTTGCTTTTTGGTGAAATTGTATCCACCCATGAATCACTGGGGCTTGTGCTGTCTGGATTCAACCTCTAAAGACAGTATGAATACATGCACACACAAAATGTCAGCAGATGCATGTATCAAAGACAAAATACACTAAATATTCTACCAAAAAGCTCTTAAAGTGGAAAAGCCCTAACAAACTTACCCTATCATCAATCAACAAAGGCATGGATTCAGATGTACGTTTCTGAACATCACTTTTCACAAAGAAGAATATGATGGCACTGAACAAAAGACATGATTGTGTTATGGAGGAAGAAGAAGAAAAGAAAAAAAAAAACAATCCAAAGGGTTTTTTCCTCACAATAAATAAAATGTAAGGATGTTTTTATCCCATAAAATCAGATGGAACTGTAGATACAATAGAATACAATACAATGTGACTTCAGGTCTTAGGAGGAGGTTTATCCTGCCTTACACAATATATTGCATTTTCAATTTCAGAGAAACTTTTAGGCGAGTAAGACAGCAGCACTTCGATCTCAAAAGGATCTTTGTGAGGTGTAACTCCAAAGTGAACTAGAAATCTTTTGGGGATGGAAATATTGTCTGTCCATATTAAAGAGGTGTGCCGGCAGCATTTCCTTTCCATTGGTGTGGGTTTCTGAGGACTAAAAGCACCCAAGTTGAATGAACAATGTTACTTTGTAAAACTTTACTGTTCATTAGCCAAAGAAACATCATCTTGACATGTGCATTTGGAGATAGACCACTACATTCACTGCTAGGGGAAGAAAAACCACACACACACACACACACACACACACACACACACACACACACACACACACACACACACACACACACACACACACACACACACACACACACACACACACACACACACACACACACACACACACACACACACACACACACACACACACACACACACACACACACACCTCTCCCATTACCTTAGCAGACAAAGGCCGGCTCCACAGTAATTGAGTATCGGTTTGGACACCTCCTCTGGATGCAGCCCAAACCACCCAAACCTTGAAAGGAATGACTTAAAGGGTTAGTTCACCCAAAAATGAAATTTCTGTCATTAATTACTCATCCTCATGTCGTTCCAAACCCGTAAGACCTTTGTTCGTTTTCGGAACACAAATTAAGATATTTTTGATGAAATCCATGAGCTTTCTGGCCTTCTGGATAGACTGCAATGTCATTACCACTTTCAAGGCCCAGAAAGGTAGTAAAGACATCGTTAAAATAGTCCATGTGATAATGAGCCGGCGTTCTGACATATAACCCAGAAGCGCTGCGCTGGGTTTACTACGTGAACAGCATGGGAGACAGACATGGAAGAGAAGAAATTGTTGAATAAAGTCATTATTTTTGTTTGTTTTTTCACACAAAAAGTATTCTTGTCGCTTCTTAATATTAAGGTTGAACCACTGCAGTCACGTGGACTATTTTAACAATGTCTTTACTACCTTTCTGGACCTTGAAAAGTGCAATGAAGTTGCTGCCAATGTGTGGTTCAAAAATATCTTAATTTGTGCTCCGAAGATGAATTATGGTCTTACACGTTTGGAACGACATGAGGGTGAGTAATTAATGACAGAAATTTCATTTTTGGGTGAACTCTCTCTTTAAGAGGTAAGTTTACCTCTGCCTTCAATTAAAAACATTGATAACCCTTTACAAATAGATCCCACTATTTAAAGTTAGTTAACTTATTAACTAACATTAGCTAACAATGAGCAATACATTTGTTACAGTCCTTATTCATCTTTCTTAATGTTATTAATAAAAAGACAACTGTATTCAACTCAAACAGCATTTATCAGCCTGGCCTTCGTTTTCCAAAAGCATAATGAACCCAAGTTGATTGTGGTGACCACTGCCACCAATGTTCTCTTCGATCAACTTAGCTCACAATGCTTTTAGGAAATGTCGCCCTTGACCAGCAAAAAACTCAGTGCTTCAAAGTTTTACATTCGGAAGTTCAGTACATCCCCATAAGCCCCTTCTGTCAAACATCAAGCCAGCTTACCTTGAGCTTGCCCATCCAATTAGCAATCCACTGGATCCCCAAAGCAAAATTCCAAGTCCAAGGCCAATAAATTTCACAACTGGGACAGCGGTTATATTTCCTAAGAGGTAAATCTGTTATAAATGAAATCTGTATATATTAAACAGATGTTTATTCACTCACACATACACTTTACCAGTGGCCCAAAGTGCTCCTCCAAGCATAGCTGCAGGATGGGCTCTGGAGGGGTGGAACAACGTGTCAGCAACCAGTCCAACTAACCAAATAGCTGAACAGCAAATCCACTGGAAAAACATTCCTGTAAAGACAGCAGATTTTAAGACAAGTTGGTCAAATGTTTGTGTGGAGGGTAAAAGTACAGTTAAACTCCTCACCATCGCCGGTATCTATCGTTTTAACAGGAACAAAGTAACTTCCATACAAGAGCACTGCAAACACACAGGCCACAAAGCCATAGGTAGTGTCTGCACTGTTGGCTTCATTAGAGGAGCAAGGGGGCTCTAGGTATAAAATCAAAACTAAAATTAACAACACACTTGTTGCATTTATGCAAAAAAAAGCTATTTAAAGCATATTAATTGTCTACAACAGAACTGTCATCTTTCCAAGCACAGCAATTTTCAAACCCACACTCTCAGAGGAGATAAAACGGCATGTTGTCAGTCAAAGACATAGACCAATCAAAATATTTAACTTTTTTAATATTTAATCTACCTTCTGCTGACAATGTGCTACAGCATCTTACAACAAAAAGCACAATTACAGCTAATAAAGCCATCAGTCTCCTCTTTTTCACTTCAATCAGGATATAAGCACTACATTTGTTGTTGTGGCAGTTTGTTGTAAACCAGGTGTCATTAATTGGCCTCACTGTCCCGCCCTACTAACATATTAGGGAGCTGTGGGGAGGTACTTATATTTCTTAAAGGGATTAGCCTCAGTCACCATTTACTGTCATTGCCATTTTTTCATATATAGAAAGTGAATGGCGACTAATGCTCATTCTACCTAACATCTTTTGTGTTCTATATAAGAAAGAAATTCACCCGGGTTTGGAACTGAGGGTGAATAAAAAACGACATTTTGGGGTGATTTAATTTTTTTTTTTTTTAATTGAACGTAGTTTCCAAACAGTCCACTAGATGGCGACCACGTTCCAACTTGTTTTGATTCCGCCACCATTGCGCCGAAGAATGACGGAGCCAATCATATGATGTTTGGCCAGCATCCAAAATTCTGAATATGCAAAGCACAAAAGAAAAACCAACAACATCGCTCACTTGAACCTCGATAAAAGCACTAGTCACTGAGTGAGTTCAAAAGTATTAGTAACATGCATCTCCTGCAATAAATGTCTTTTTAAATGATAAAGTATATGTTTTTATATGCAGAATTGCAAAGGAGCTTACTAGAAATGAGCATGCTAGAGTACTTTTTTGTATTGTCAACAGTAGAATATTTCTGCTTTTGTTTCAGCATTTTAATTGCCATTAATGTTCTGTTTCTGCAACGTTGTCTATAGCACAGAAGATCACAGTGGGAAGATTCACTGTATGAAAGTGTGTGGTTGCCATGGAAACTGAGGGTAAGGTAAGGACATAAGAGGAAATGAAAATGTAATATTGTAGCAACTTTTCAATCCTTATATATATCTACACACTAGCTTTCAAAAGTTTGGGGTTGGTAAGATATTTTAATATTTTTGAAAACAGTCTCAACCAAGGCTGCATTAATTCAGCCATACAGAAACAGTAAAAACAGTAATGTGAAATTTTATTACAATTTTAAACAACAGCATTATGCTTCAGAAATAATTATAATATGCTGATTTGGTGCTAAAGAAACAATGCTGGAATTTTCTGGAAACCATGATACAAAAATTCAAAAGAACAGCATTTATTTGAAATTTAAAGAAACAATATGTAAGATTGTGTTAAAATATACAAAAAAAAAAAAAAAAAAGAAAGAAAAAAAAAAAAACACTAGGACAGTGTTATATATTTTGTTGGCTTGTGTACATATATTATCCCAAATGTTTCCAAGAATGTTTAAATTCAGAGAAATAAGTTAAATAATTTTAACATCCCTTGTCATTGTGTCGCCTATCAGTGGCATACCTGCATTACCCTCGATTTCCGGTTTTATTTTGTGGAAACCATGGAAATGCCAAAGACGCTTTTATATATTATATGTTTATTGGACAAAGGAACAACTTTTTGGATACATTTATAGAGAGAAAACTATTTGTTATATAGCTCAACACTGTTAGTCATATTGTTTGAATCTCATTTTATTGATTTTCTGCAAGTACCATGTTTTTATCATGCCTCAGAGAAAAACACTATTTTGTCAAGTGGCTAACATAGTAGCTTTTTAGTAACAGTAATACAACATTTTCTCCATCATACAATATGTTGCATGCCATTTAGCAACACAAGCCATCCAACATTTACTAATATCGATCTAGCTTACTGCAAATGTCTCTTATCAGCCGCCGAGTGAACGCACAGAGTAACGTTATAACATAATTTTCAACAAACTCAAATGTATCTAACATGATAAAACAGTGCTGTTTTACCCAACATACACTTGACCGGAAGAAGCGAAAGCGGCGACTGTGGCATACTAAAAGTTCTGCTGCTCTCTCGCACCAGTCTCTCATTAGCAATCGCTTCAGCGGCCTCGTCTTGCTCCCACGGCACTCTGCCCTCCTCTGCTTCATAATACAGTAATGTTAATGATCTCGTCCATGAACATGATTTCTGCCCGAGTCACGTCGGATTCTTTTCCCCTGGCTGTAAGGTGAAGACGACATCCATGATTCCGTGATCAATCTCTGCGTTATCAAGCTACACCTTTGTTTTGAATAGGCGACCTCTAGTGGGGAAAAATTACATATTGTGCTTCTAAAAAATCTTACTAACCCCAAACTTGAACAGTAGCTTTTATACTCTAAGGTGATCAAGTGCAAAGCAGCAGTGGCCTGGGAACCAGGAAAAGCACTCTCCATTGAGGAAGTGGAGGTTGCCCCTCCCAAAGCACATGAAGTACGAATTAAGGTAGGACCATTATATTCTTTATGTTTGGCTAGTTATAGTATAAATGTAGACTTAAACAAACTTAAAAGACAATTTATAAAAACACCTGAGAATAAGGGGGTAACCTATTCTGGCTATCAACTATATGCTTTTAAATGATTTAGTTTTTTTTTAAATTGTTTAAAAATTAAATTAAAAATGTTTTTATTGTGCTTTTAAGGGATCAAACATTATTTTATTTCACTGAGCAATGACTATTTATCAATCCTTGTCAGATAGCAGCATCTGGGGTGTGCCACTCAGATTGGGCCTACCTGTATGATGTTGCTAAAATGAAGCCACGCCCTTTTCCTTTAATCCTGGGACATGAAGGAGCTGGAACTGTGGAAAGTGTTGGTCCAGGAGTTACAAAGGTGTCTAAAGGTAAACCAAAAAATCGATCATAAACACTTGATCATAATATTCTTACTTCTAACAAGATATGAAATGCTTATAAATGGAAATGGATTTCTTTCTCAATTACATCATCTTAATCAATTCATTAAGTGTAAACATTATAACATTATCATATATCTACAGGAGATAAAGTCATTCCTCTGTTCCTGCCACAGTGTGGACAATGTGAACGCTGCCTGAGTCCAAAGACAAACCTCTGCACCAAAAACTGGTTAGAATAAACTTTTGAGTGGAGATTGACTGTAGTTAGTTAGCATTTCTGTTTTATTTGGGATGATCATTCAATATATATTCAGTAAGAATTAAGGAAAGCTAGAAGTATTATGATTGATACACACCCCCTGCAGATGAATTTTAAGTTACTGCCCTCAGGCAGACGTCTAAGAAGTATTAAGTGCCTGTCAAATTGATACATGTTCACTTTTATACCAGAACTGTTCATGTTTGTATTGCAAACTTTATTAAGGACTCTTGAGGTTTTTTTTTTCTCTCTCTCTCTCTTTCATCATAAAGCATGGTGCATTGGAATGTTGTAATATTGGATGTTGAATTTGAATATTATGGTTTTAATGTTTTTTTCTTTCTTTCTGTCTATGATGTGTTGCCACCGCCCTAATATAATTGCCCCTTGTGGGATTAATAAAGTGGTTAACTTAACTTAACTTAACTTAAATATTATTAAATGTTTTTAATTTGATTTATTTTACATTATTGAGTGTTGTTCATTAAAAAAGTTATTCAAGAAGTCATGAAACTTTTTAATATTGTAATGCATAATTTCCATTTTTGCAAAACTCTGTTTGACATTCATGGACATTTTTCTCTGCCTCCTAGGGAGAAAACTCAGCAGTGTGTTCTTGCAGACGGCACTAGCAGGATCACCTGTAAGAATCAGCAGGTTCATCAGTTTATTGGTATCAGCACCTTCTCTGAATATACCGTTGTGCCAGAGGACAACGTCACCAAGATTCACCCAGACGCTCCTTTGGACAGAGTCTGTCTGCTGGGCTGTGGAGTATCTACAGGATATGGGGCAGCAGTGAACACAGGCAATGTGTGTGATTCCTACTGGCATAATGGCAAAAAGGCGATACATAAAATAAAAATAACATCCCATCAGCTTGCACCGTGTCATAGTTTGGCATTGTCTTTTCCAGGTAGACTCTGGCTCTACATGTGCGGTGTTTGGTTTGGGAGCTGTCGGACTGGCAGCTGTCATGGGATGCAAGGCTGCCGGTGCCACCAGGATCATCGCTGTTGACATCAACCCAGACAAGTTTGAGATCTCCAAGACATTTGGAGCCACTGAGTTTGTGAACCCAAAAGACCACAATAAACCCATTCAGGAGGTGCTGAGGGAGCTGACTAATGGTGGTGTTGACTTCGCTATTGAGTGTGTGGGAAATGTGGGTGTCATGGTATGTACCAATAGTCAGTGTGTATTATTATTCCAATAACTGGAAGTTTACTAGTAGAGCTATTTATTTTTCAAAGATGTTCTGACTTCAATGTTGTTTTTATAAGCAAGTGAAGTTGCCATGTAGAAGAAAATAATTTACTGTATGTGCCCTGTGGTTAATGGAACTAATGCAGTTTCTCTAACCAGAGGGCTGCTGTGGAAGCATGCTGTCCTGCAGGGGGAGTCTGTGTGATTGTGGGATGGGTTGAGGTGGAGGAACTTTCTCTGGCCCCCCTGGATATCCTGCTAGGAAGAACTCTGAAAGGCACTTATTTTGGAGGTAAATGCCAAGATTGCTCCAAGGCAACTTTCCCTGTATTTAGTGTAGTATGAACTGTTTAGATAGTAAACGTGAAAAATTAATAATTTTAAAGTAATTACCCTTCTGATTGACAGGTTGGAAGAGTGTTGAGGCGGTGCCCAGACTGGTGCAGGATTATATGAGTGGGAAGCTTCTGCTGGATGAGTTTGTGACACACAGACTGACTCTAGATCAGGTTAACCAGGCCTTTGATCTCATGATCACCGGAAAAGGGTCAGTTGTATTTGCATCTACTAATGAATTTATGATGAAAAGCACCAGAAAAAATTTGCTTATCTTGTATGATTAATCATTTTGCAACATACATATACAATATACATGTTCAGCATAATCAGAATGTTCATATATTTTATAGGGCTGCCCCTAATCGTTACTAATCGACTAGAAGAGGCTTAGTCGACGAACATTTTATTAATCGGTTAGTCGCAGAAAAGAAAAAAAGAAAAAACATTGTGGTGAAGTCAGGCAGTCTGTGAGAGACAGATCTTGAACGGCGGGTCCTTGTGGGAATTGCAGTATGTTGGGCAGGAAATCCAAATGTTTTTGGTCATACAGATAAGGGTAATACATCATTAAACATCAAACTACTTTTATTTGTGTACATTTACAATAACAAGAAAATGTTGTGCCTTTGTAAAATAAAGAAAACCGTCTCGGTCTCCCTGAACTGGAGCGTGTCACATAAATGAACCAAAATGAAACCTCACAGACATAAGAAATATACCTATAGAAAACTTGGAATGTCTACTTTTAAACAAACCAATTCAAAATACTTTCAAAAAGAAATACTCTCTGCTTATGTAATCCATATGAAAGGTGCATTTCTCTCCATAGGCACATTCATTATACTGCAGAGATGGCAAGGCAGCATTGTCAACTTCATCTTTGCAGCCGACAATGACTCAGAAAACACTGGTTTATTAATAAAATGTCTCCTTGGTATTTTTTTTCTCGACACATTCATACTCATTACTTTTGCCAGTGCTTTGCAGAAAGCTATATTATGCCTATATATATTAAATGCGCGTTATGGTTTAGTATTCTCCTCGATATATATTTAAGTAATTAAATTAATATAAACGTGTGATTAGTTGACTAATGGCTTAAATTAACGATTAATAGTCAACTAGAAAAATATTTAGTCGGGGGCAGCCCTAATATTTTATAAAAGGAAGATTGAGAGAAATTACATTTTGATTATAAATGATGAGATAAAAAAAGACATACATGGATGAATCATTCACAATAAGATCTAAGTATATACAATTGCATGAATTTTCATTTCATGCTGACTCTTGAAGTGATAAATCTAATCTACAGTACAGTTTCAATTTCCACATGTCTATGCATGAAATGCATAATATATTTTTTAAAAACCTGAATGTAATTTGATATTTTTCTCTCTTCTCAGTATTCGGACAGTGATTGAGATGTGAAATGCAGGTGATTCCCAATATCCTTCAAACAGAACACATAATTTCAAGGCTGAATCAGTGTCATAAGTGTAAGTGACAAGTTTAAGAAATTAGTTTTGCTGTTATCTTGACAGTTAACTGCCATCACAAGCTTGGCAAACTAGTATAAAAGACTGTTCTGCAATACAGTGATAGACAGTGATCATCTCCTGTATCTGCTAATCCAAAGGTCCCTTTTCACTCATGCAGTAGCTATAGCTCAGGCACAATGATATAAATGTATAGGTATAGGAAAGGAAAAGTCAAATTTACTGAATAGAGCATTGATTGATCTTTGTTTATATTTTCAAGGAGAATACAAGGAATGTGTCTGTTATGATCAGAAACTGTTCCACACAATAAAGCCAAGTCTGTTGAATTTGATTTGGTTGTATCTTTTATTCTATTAGCAGTAGATGGCAAGCTTGCTATTTCCATGGGGGAAGGTTGACCCATAGCTATCTGTGGGTTATCCAATCACATGCAGGCAGCAGTTTCTTCAGCTGCTGGATTGGTCAATCATTCAGTAAAACATGTTTTGAATAATCGTATAGCAGCTGTTTACAAGTACAAAGTACACTAGTACCAGCAGGTCCTCTCCCGATCCCTGACAAAAACAGCTCTGAATGTAAGTTATTAATAGAATACAAACATATGCAAACTGTAAATCTGTGCATGCAGTCATATGATTTATTGAATGTGCTTTAAATATGGTAAACTACTCAAAAATACTTTATACCCCTGAGGGATGTCACAATCCTCCTTAGTGTGAATTAATTTGAAAAATATTTAGTATAGTGTCAGTACGATAATGTTAGGCAATGATTTATACTTGAACTGGTTTAAAGATAAAGTGAAATGTTTTTAAATGAAAAGAAATGTGTACTGTTTTCTAAAATCCTATTCAAAACATCATTCTGCTATGAAAAGTGCTCCATATTTTGTAATGTAAAACTTGAATGCATATGAAGTATGATATAGTGCACTTACATACTTCCTTATTGCGAAACCACACAAGGGTGAGAAAAAAATATGCCGGCATATATGCAACCTCATGCCTGTGTGCACAGATACATATCTAGGCTTTATGATATGGTTCATAAAGGTAAATCATGACAGCATGTTTAATGATGATAATCCATCAGAATTCTTTAAAAGTGATGCACTTTACATGAAAGCCCCTGTCCTCTTTCATCAAACATGTTAAGCTAAAGTGGGAGAGTACTTAAAATATGCCATCACAAATATTTACAATTGTGCAACAATACGTTCATTTTCATAATTAATATTGAAATTACCATATTTAAAAAACACAATATGTTATTTTTCTATGTCTGTATGACAATGTTATTTTAAGTGATTTTTCTATTTTTTTTAATACTAAAAGAACAGTGTTGCATACATCACATCATGTGTTAATGAATTTATGGCTATAATGTCAGAACCAGTGAATATTTTGGAAACATTTTGAAACAAGCAATTTCCCAGCCTATGCTGCCTATATACTTTTTTTTTTTTTGGCAAGCTTTTTGTTGTTTGTACATCAATGAACACTTAACCTTGCACATCATGACACATCACCACCAATAACAATTAATGACACAATTTATCATTATATCAATAACATCACAAAAAATACAAATAATGAATACAGAAAATACAAATACCATTATTTTATAACATTACATTAAATAACGCTTCATCATTTAAACCCACTGGTGATAAAGTCTGAAGGGTAACAATCCATAATAGCTCCCTTCTCTGTAAAATCGTTTCTATATTGCCTCTTCTTGGTCAGCTTGTACAAAAAGTAAGAAAGAAAAAAAACTTTTTTCAAGCTTTTTAATTTTTATTCATGTTCTTTTAGGAGGCTGTTTATTGACAACTTTGGAAACGATTCATTGTATTAAAAGTGTGTGGTTATCATGGAAACTGAGGGCAAGGTAAGGATATAAGGGAACGAGAATCCTCAGATAGTTTTTAAGACTATGAAATTAGATTAAATGTTTATTATTATTATTATAAGGTGATCAAGTGCAAGGCAGCAGTGGCCTGGGAACCTGGAAAAGCACTTTCCATTGAGGACGTAGAGGTTGCCCCTCCCAAAGCACACGAAGTACGAATTAAGGTAGGTCCGTTACACTCCTTTGGTCATGTCTGTATGTAATTTGTTTACATACAATGCATATATGTAGACTTGCATGTTGATTGTTATTGTGTTGTGATGTGGTATCAATGGCCAAGTGCTATTTATGAATCAGACCAATGACTTTCAATTGACCCTTGTCAGATAGTAGCATCTGGAGTATGTCACACAGACTGGACTTTCCTGCATGAGGTTGGTAAAACTATGAATCCTCAGCCCTTTCCTGTGGTCTTGGGGCATGAGGGGGCAGGAGTGGTGGAGAGTGTTGGTCCAGGTGTCACAAAGATTTCCAAAGGTAAACATAAATCATAAAGGCTTTTTTTTTTTTTTTTTTTTAACTAGTAGACTTTTGCCAATTTATTAATATCATTTTTTGTAAGTAGACATATACATATATGTTAAAATATCATTTAAAAGATCCCTCATTGATATATTCTTTATTTAAAATTGACAGTGATGACTTTTGTAATATTTGAATACTGAATTGTAATTAGTCTTTTTCTTGGTCCTTTTGTCTTTATTAGCCTATGCATGTGTACAAAAATGTAACAAAGACATGTATAAAGAGCAAATAAATAGATTAATAGTGATAAAAGATACAATAATTAATAAGTAAATGATTAAAAAATAAAAATGGCATGTAAATAATGGTAAATAAATCTGCTTTATAGTTCTTACAATTTTGCTTTAATTTAAAACACTGCATTCTATCTGTATTTATCTACAGGAGATAAAGTTATTCCTCTAGTTGTGCCACAATGTGGACAATGTGAACGCTGCCTGAGTCCAAAGACAAACCTCTGCACCAAAAACTGGTGAGTTACTGTGATTCTTTTTTTTTTTAAGTTCTCCTAAACTCATAGACTAGATTAACGAGGTGGGTGATAAAATAAATCAGTTCCATTTAGAACCTTTATTTCCTAGGGAGAAAACTCAGCAGTGTGTTCTTGCAGACGGCACTAGCAGGATCACCTGTAAGAATCAGCAGGTTCATCAGTTTATTGGTATCAGCACCTTCTCTGAATATACCGTTGTGCCAGAGGACAACGTCACCAAGATTCACCCAGACGCTCCTTTGGACAGAGTCTGTCTGCTGGGCTGTGGAGTATCTACAGGATATGGGGCAGCAGTGAACACAGGCAATGTGTGTGATTTCTACTGGCATAACGGCAAAAAGGCGATACATAAAATAAAAATAACATCCCACCAGCTTGTACAGTATCATAGTTTGGCATTGTCTTTTCCAGGTAGACTCTGGCTCTACATGTGCAGTGTTTGGTTTGGGAGCTGTCGGACTGGCAGCTGTCATGGGATGCAAGGCTGCCGGTGCCACCAGGATCATCGCTGTTGACATCAACCCAGACAAGTTTGAGATCTCCAAGACATTTGGAGCCACTGAGTTTGTGAACCCAAAAGACCACAATAAACCCATTCAGGAGGTGCTGAGGGAGCTGACTAATGGTGGTGTTGACTTCGCTCTTGAGTGTGTGGGAAATGTGGGTGTCATGGTAAGTTAAGGCCCATGCACACCAATGATAAAGATAATTGTATTAATGTCCACACCAATGCAAGAAAACTTTATTTATTATAAGCATGCTACAGTTTTGTTGTCTGCTGCTTTAAATGCTCAAGCTCTTTAAAGCAGGATGGATTCTGACTGATTGTCAATGTTTTTATCACTCATTAGCTGGAAAAAAACCCTAGTGTGGGTATCTGCAGTTCGGAGTAGTGGGTGTGTCAAAAGGTCTTTACAATTGGTCACGAACGGTGTGGGGTAGGGTTAGGGGTTAATTTCTGTTGTAGCATTCTGTACAATTTGGAACCTTTTGGTACTCCCATTACTCTGATCTCCAGTTATCCCTGTCTCAAAAATTGCTCTGAAAGTGATTCCAATGATATTGTTCCTCTGTGCCGTTTTTGTTATACTTTTGTGGTGTGAATTCTCTCTGCTATTCTTTTACATTTAGAACGATTTTTTAAAATATATCTTTATCATTATCATTAGCTTTTTTCATTTCTAGGAATACTTTAAAGGGTTAGTTCACCCAAACCAAATGAAAATTATGTCATTAATTACTCACCCTCATGCCGTTCCACACCCGTAAGACCTTCGTTCATCTTTGGAACACAAATTAAGGTATTGTTGATAAAACCCAATGGCTCAGTGAGGCCTCCATTGCCAGCAAGATAATGACTACAGTACTTCAACCTTAATATTATAAAGTGACGAGAATACTTTTTGTGCGCCAAAAGAAAAACAAAATAGCGACTTTATTCAACAGTATCTAGTGATGGCCGATTTCAAAACACTGCTTCATGAAGCTTCGAAGCTTTACAGATCTTTTGTTTCAAATCAGTGGTTTGGAGCACGTATCAAACTGCCAGAGTCACATGAACTACTGAAGTTTCGAAAAACACTTACAACGTTACGAAGCCTCGTTTACTGAAATCACATGATTTTGGTGCTCTGAACCACTGATTCAAAACAAAAGATTCATAAAGCTTCAAAGCTTCACGAAGCAGTGTTTTGAAATCGCCCATCACTAGATATCGCTGAATAAAGTCGCTATTTTGTTTTTCTTTTGGCGCACAAAAGTATTCTCGTCGCTTTATAATATTAAGGTTGAAACACTGTAGTAACATGAACTGTTTTAAATATGTTTTTAGTACCTTTCCGGGCATTGAAAAAGGAAATGATCTTGCTGTCAATGCAGGCCTCACTGAGCCATCGGATTTTATCAAAAATATCTTAATTTGTGTTCCGAAGATGAATGAAGGTCTTATGGGTGTGGAACGACATGAGGGTGAGTAATTAATGACTACATTTTTATTTTTGGGTGAACTAACCCTTTAATTGTCCAAGAGTTCTATGTGGTTGCAAACCACATAGTAATAGAAAAACATTACTGATTCATATGTAAACAAATGAATCTTATCGCACAATCAGAGGGCTGCTGTGGAAGCGTGCAGTCCTGCAGGGGGAGTCTGTGTGATGGTGGGCTGGACCCGGATGGGGGAACTAACTCTGGTCTCTGAGGATATTCTGCTAGGAAAAACTCTCAAAGGCTCCTATTTTGGCGGTAAAAGCATGCCTGATCAGTTAAAATACTCATGGTTGTATTTTGATGTGTATGTTGGAGGTGCAGTACCAGTTTCATGTGATATGGAGAATTAGGTTTAATCATTTTACAGTCCTCTTTAATTTTTACTGTTTATTAGTGTAATGTGAGTTGTTTGGGTGGAAGACACCTGCAAAAATATAAGTAACTTGTCTGTTCTTCCTATCGACAGGTTGGAAGAGTGTTGAGGCGGTGCCCAAGTTGGTGCAGGATTATATGAGTGGGAAGCTTCTGCTGGATGAGTTTGTGACACACAGACTGACTTTAGATCAGGTTAACCAGGCCTTCGATCTCATGATCACCGGAAAAAGGTATTTTTTCATATACAACACACAGAAGTTTTTACATTGACTAATAATTATATATATAATTTTTGCTAATATACACTTTCTCTTTTTCAGTATTCGTACAGTGATCAATATGTGAAATGAAGGTAGCATCCTGTCTTCCTCTAACAGGACAGTGTTTATATTCATTTCTTACATTACATCCAGGGGAGGACTATCAATGTTGTCATAATGCAATGTATGGTTTCATACAGTATGTACTGCAGAGTTAAGATGTTTTTTTCTCAAGGAATATACATTGTCACATGCTTTCACACAGTAAAGCTTAAACTGATGCATTTGATTTGGTTGTATATTACTTTTACCAGTAGATGGCAATCTTGTACTACAAAACATCCTTTTTTCACTCCTTTTGTCTTTCTTCTGTGTGCTGTCTGAATAAAGACAAAGTTTCTTCAGTGTGACTCTAACCTGTATTTAATTTCACTGAGGCTTGGCTAAATATCTGTGTTCTTGTGTTTATGTTCCACATCATTAAAGAGCAAACCACCAGGACTCCATTCTATTAAATATGTACCATTTCCCTTTGAAACCACTATCCACCAGTTCTCAACTACAATAATATTATCATTTGAGCCTTCATTGTCATCTAGCAGGACATGCTGTGTGAGAAGCCTCTAGTAAAACAGAAAGAATTTTGTCATAGGGAGATGGATGGGTGCGTGTCACTAGGGGTTGGGGAAACATGCAGCTGATCATGGGTTGCATTTTGACCTTGGTAATATTATATATTGATTTAATATAGCATGCTCTTGAGGGTTAGAATAGCAGTTGTGGCCTGTCAGAACCAGAGACAAAAGGCTGGCTGGGGAATGCCTCTCCATGATGAATTGGGATGGCTGTCCAGGAATAAATTGTAGTTCCATTCAGATCAAATGAATACTCTTGGCAGATCCCCCTCCCCCTTTTCCATTTTTACGTAAAATGGAAAAATGAAGCAAAGTCTCCCTCACGTTTACCCCACCCCCTGCCATATTGTGCAATCAATCAGAGATTCAAAGCTGTGATTTTTCGTTGCTCTTTCTACTGAAACTGAGAAAGATCACTGAAAAATTGAGACATCAAAAGAGAGAAGATAAGTAGCGAGTGTTTGTTCACTGCGCTCATTTGTAGATGCAGGGAATTTTGTAGAGGACAAAGGCCTACTAAGTTATAGCCTATTGTACAGGGAGATATCTCACACTTTTTATACCTTTAAAGATTTTCTCAAATGTTAGTCTAACTTGATTAAATTAATTTACACGAAGAATGTAATTTAATTAAGTGAACCATTCAGACTGCTTCTCTTCAGGCAGGATCAGTTGTGGCGTTAAAAATAGCAAACTAATTTCTTAGTTTTGAGCTAGTAGCCTTAGTATTTTTAAATCATCTAGTTTTTTTCTGTAGGAAAGCGGTTTTATTTTATAAGTAAAGGATAGCGTTGTGAAATTCTACAATGTTATTTACCTTGACAATGTGTTAACTGTAAAGAAAAAAAAAAGTAGTCTTTTGATTGTTTAGAAACATAAGTTACAAACAGAAACAAACATGGTTAGTACCTGTCCTTGATTCTGATTGGTCAATAGCTGTGTTTTATTCACGATAAAACACGAGTATGACTGCTTTAACCAACGGTTCTGTGTATCACTACACAACACCCTTAGCAACCACTCTTAGCAATGTAAACTGTTCTCAATTGATATTGTTAATTGAAGCTTACTGTATTATGTAGGGAAGAGTATTGTGAGAAAGAGATAGAGTGAGCAAGTTTATTACCTGAATTCAGATATAGCATTTTCCTTCAGGTCAGTCTTATGTTCATAATAAAAAATCTGTTTAAATGTCCGATGTATCATCTTGTCCTTTTAACAGTTAAGGGGTTTTCCCGTGACTGACAGCGCTAGTCAAAGCATTTGTCAGTTGCGTCTTGTTCCGTGTTCACAACAATTCAGTGTTTTCAATGTAAAAATCTTCGCTACTGACTGACACACTCACAAAGACAGTCTTTGCCACCATCTAATGGCGTAATAATGTAACTTCTGTTGCTGTTTACGGTCAGGGACAAATTTCCAGCGAAAAGTTTACTTCATAAAAGTTGCATTGATACATATTTCTGGCTTTAATATTTGTATTGTGTGACAACCATTTTATAAAAGCAATAAGGTACTCGAGGCTAGTGCTGTATCGTGAATAAGTCACGGCTGAAGGGCGTTGTTAGGCACGACGCGAAGCGGACTTATTCACGATACAGCACAGCCTCTCCTACCTTATTGCATATATATATATATGTTTTGTCAAAAGTGTCTGCTAAATGAACAAATGTATTTTATTTATATTTTATTTCAATTAAAAGTTTAAATTTTAGTTCAAATATGATTCCATGCCAATTTAAATAAGTCACATGTCTATCGTAAATGTGGTGACCTTTGATTGAGCCTGTGTGTTTTTCATCAATGTGATTGACGTATAAATAGAAGGTAAAGTCAAATAAAGCAATGGAGTATCAGATTCTAATGAAGAATAACGATTTGTCCTGTGTGCTTACCATGACAGATATGAGACATATTCCTTTCACATGAGCTTGGTCCAGGCAAATATCAGGCATTTACCCTGCCAAATGTGTAGTCAGCACCGTGCATCATTCCGACAGACACGACAGCCTCATAAGGAAAATTGACAAACAACGGAAATGCCAGCATAGGTAAATATTGCTGAGCAAATATAGCCTGGAAGAGAAAAAATGTCAAAGGGGCTGGGATGCCTTCCTCAATATTTAGATGTGGATCAAAAGATTTCTACCTTAATTATTATATTTAATGTGTGCAAGGGTGTTCGAATGTGTGTGGGGGTGCACCTGTGTGTTTGAACATATGACAATGTTAGGTGGCGGTGCCGTTGATCAAAGTGCATCAACAAACAGCCTTGGTCACCATGCAATGTTGTGAGCAGATCTTCCAGTGATAAGATCATAAAAGCCTTTTTTTTTCTCTCTCTCTTTCATGTCTTTGACAATATAACATCTCTATAATTTCTTCTGATAGCCTTACGGATGAGAAACTTTCCTGTACAAGAAATGAAATTCTACATACCATGCATCTGAAACATAAATTTGACCTAAAATTACAGTTAACCTTTAATTGAAACAAATTGTTGTTAGGTAGTTAGACACATTTCTATCCAGGTGGCCCAGGTGCTGTAGAAGAGATTACAAACTGGTCGGACCATGTAGGATCTGGGTTAGAATGGTTTGACTGAACAACTGAGAGACAGATTATTCATTTGTTCTGAATGCAGAAAAACACATTTGTAACGCCTTTGAAATGTAAATGTTTTTTATGTCAGTTTACTTTGTAATTGTAGTGATTTATGTGCACAGGTAAATCAAGATTTGTCAAGACGAAGACTTTGTCAGTTGGCATTCCTCTCATGTGGAAATACAATTGAACAAATAAAACGTCATTGTGTAATGTGCAAGTATGAACAACTGTGTCAAGATTCATTATAAATGAATGTCTTCTTTAATGTTTGTTTGAAGTTGTTTCTGTGGTGGTGAGGCAGAAAATTCAGTTTTGTCTGTCTGTATTCTTTTGGCATTTCTTTGAGAGGTGTGCTTCTTTTAGGTTCCCTTTGGTGTGCAACTCAGAGCTCAAAGCGGTTGGCAGAGGACATGAACAAACACAGCCTCTGGATTGTCTTAATTGATGGTACACTCAAGCTTCAGTGGCAATGATAACGTTAAAACAAGTACCTGAGACAGAGAGACAGACAGCACACACACACAGAGAGAGAGAAAGAGAAAAAGACAGTGGCCTAGTTCAGATGAACACAAAGCTCAAACTGCCATGGAAGAATGCGTCCCTAAGTCAGGGAAAGACCACCCTGGTAGAAGCCCTGTTTTAGCAGTAAATCCGGGCCATTAGTGTTAATGCCAGCCAATGCCTCAGACATCCCCAGCCTAAAGCTCAACACAGCAAACCCGGATCCAGTAACACAGTCCTGGCTGCTCTAGCAAGGGAAACCTCTCATCAAACGTGGCTGGAAGGGTTAGGAGAGGTCAGTTGCACACCTGCACTGCAGCGGATCTCCTCGTCTGAAGTTGGTTGACTCTGGATTAGCATAGCCTGTTGGGGATTTTAAAGGGAGTAAATACTAATTATATTATTACGCCTACATATCTACTTCATTAAATAAAACAATCCTCACATTCCAATAGAGTTGGAACTGGGGAAGCAAGCTACTTTGAAACTATAATTGTAACACTTTACAGTAAGCTTCATTTAAACTTTAATGCATTAGGCATCATAAACTAACAATGAACACTTTTTCCAAATAAATGATGCAGCCTTGGGGAGCATAAAAGGACTTCTTTTTAAAAAACAATACCTTGACTCCAAACTTTTGAATAGTAGTGTAAACAAATACATTTTTAACATTTCAGGATCTATAATTTAACATTTAATTTAATGTATCATGAACAAACAGTTTCACCATTAAAAAACAATGCGTTTTTGAAAACAGATGTCGGCCTACTAAAATTGTAATGAAGTTGGAAACTAGTTTTAGTAAGTTAAAGGGTTAGTTCAACCAAAAATGAAAATTCTTACTCACCCTCATGTCATTCCACACCCGTAAGACTTTCGTTCATCTTCGGAACACAAATTAAGATATTTTTGATAAAATCTGATGGCTCAGTGAGGCCTGCATCACCAGCAAGATAATTAACACTTCCAGATGCCCGGAAAGCTACTAAAGACATATTAAAAAAACAGTTCATGTGACTGCAGTGGTTCAAACTTAATGTTATGAAGCGACAAGAATAATATAGCAATAAAATATAAAATAACAACTTTATTCAACAATATCTAATGATGGGCGATTTCAAAACACTGCTTCATGAAGCTTTACGAATCTTTTGTTTTTTTGGCGCACAAAAAGTATTCTCGTCACTTCATAACATTAAGGTTGAACCACTGCAGTCACATGAACTGTTTTAAATACGTCTTTAGTAGCTTTCTGGGCATCTGAAAGTGTTAATTATTTTGCTGGCAATGGCAAAGCCATCGGATGTTATCAAAAATATCTTAATTTGTGTTCCGAAGACAAACGAAGGTCTTACGGGTGTGGAATGACATGAGGGTGAGTAATTAATGACAAAATTTTCATTTTTGGGTGAACTAACCCTTTAACACTGGACAAAAAGATTTGAGACAATGCTAAGCTTTGTTTGTTATGATGGTTTGCTAACGCTCATGTAGAGGATTTGAGGTTATGTTGTGCAATACCTGTGAAGGGACACACACACACAAAAAGAAAAAACATGCACACCACCAAAATGGATGGTTAGCATCTTTGTCTGAGGAGCAATTACGTAATTGCAGTGTTAAGAAACACTGTCAGGTTTATAAATTGGAGGATGGGCCTCAGCACCCATGATTCTCTACATGTTTTGACTGCAATGAAACAAAGTCTTGCCTAACTAAATTTTCATACACAGATAAATATGTTTGTTGCAGCGTACCCAGACGTGTTTCACAAAAGGACATGGGTGTGGAGGGATAAATAAAACAGAAATTTGTAACACCACTCTCTGTCTGCCTCCCACACATCAGAGATACAGACGGCACAAGAGACATTTAGAATATATGCTGTCTGTTACCTTCAGCTAAGCCTGGCCTTAGGTTCAATAGCTCTCTGGCTTAAATCTTATACCATATGCTGCTTGGAGATTTCCAATGGATTTGTCATTTTATCTGTTGATCTACAGATCCAAGGCATCAAGATTTACCATAATTTCTATTTTACTGTAGTATAAAGCAAGAGAAGTGATGGTTTTTAATGGAAGGTCAACTCATGTTTTAATGGAGTCGCACAGTGCTACTTTGGCTAAAAGCATTTATTGAATATGAACATTTACTTATGGGGGAGGAATGTGTGTATTTAAACCTCATACGGGAGTGCCTTCAGAGGCTCTATCTATTTAGCAAATATCGAACGCTTTCCCCTCAGGTGGTCGGAAACCTTTCCCGCTTGTGCTTGCTTACACTTTAAAATCCCTAAGTGCAAATATAAGCAGCAGCAGATTTGCTTAATATCAACTCTGCCACAAAACACACACCCGTGAAATGTCACCATGGTCCCCAGGTACAAAGTCAAAATATAAAAAAGTCAAACAAGCAGGGTGTGAGGCATGTTTAAGTTCAGAAAGTGGGCCTATACACCTCCTCTCGGCTGATTATCAGCGCACACTGAGCTTATCTCACGAGGGGACTAATAACTATGAAAGAACGACATAAAAGAAGAAACAAACAAGCCTCCTGTTTAATTGACAATATTTGAGGTTAAGGTAATTGAGGTGGCCCTAGTGTGCACAGCATCAGTAATGAGACACTAAAGGGAGACCTCCTCAGATGACTGCTAATAAAGAAGCCATAGCTAATCTTTTAAACAAACATTCATACTCAACTAACAAGGCTACTTGCTGTCACATCATACATTATGTATATTTTTCCACCACACCAAACCCCACTTTTGACTTTCGGTGCGCTCTTGAGTTGGGTTCATATACAAACACATCTCTTTCTCTGCGCGCTCCTTCCCTTCTTGGGTAACTTTAATTAGCAGGGGTCTCAGATAGCGTCTCTCATGAGGGGAGATGGGCTAAATTCTGAAAACAAACAGAGCCACACTGGCTTCCCGTTCTGTGTCTTTTCATCTCCTCCTGGCTGGCCTGGGCAGCCAGTGGCACAGAGCAGCAGAAGGGGGCCACACATGGTGTAAGTAAACACTCATAATTGCATTAGATCCCCCCCTGTGAATATGTAATGCCTCCTCAATACCAGAGTGCTAGGGGACAGATCCTTCACTTTTTTTCTTAGTACAAAGACCTTCTTCTCACATGAGAACTTTGCCACGCAAATTTGCAAAGAAAATTAGAGATTTAAATGGTCAATTCAGATGGGGTGTGAATTATTATAGCATTTTAAAGGAGTGCTTAAAGGGATAGTTCACCAAAAAAAAAAAGACAATTCTGTCATTGTTTACTAACCGTTGTTCTAAACCTGTTTAACCTTCACAAAAAAAAAAAAAAAAAAAAAAAAAAAAAATATATATATATATATATATAGTCCATAAAATGAAAGTTGATGTGGTCCAATGATATTTTGAGCCTATTAACTGTCAAAATATTATATTTAGTTAGATTTGGAATGACAAGTTTGAGTACAGAATTTGACAGCATTTTCATTTTGGGTTAAACTATCTATTTAAGGCCACACTTTAGTCAGGATACTTTAGTCAGAATAGACATTTTTAATGTCTTTACTGTCACTGATTAATGCATCCTTGCTGAATACAAATATTCATATCTTTAAAGGGGGAAAAATCTTACTGACCCCCAAACTTCTAAATGGAAATAAGACTTTTTTAAAGACTTTTTTAATTAAAATAAATCAGATTTGAAATGAATGTGGTTATGCAAAACTGTAGATGCAGTTTTGTAAGATCAGAGAAACACTAAGTCAACATAAATCCAACGGTGAGAGGCCTCATCACAACAGAAAGCTGATGAGGGCATGAAAGCATAGGGCTGCATTGTTTGTGCGAGGGTGGTTTAATTTGTGAGATGCTGAGGTTTGTGTCAGAAAAGATAAACATGCCCCATATCCTCTCTGTGATAGGAGCTTTATTGGGTCCTCTGGAGCTCAGAGTGAAAAGCCGAGCTTATGTATGTGCCTTTAGGAAAAGCTCAAAACCAGCTTGCATGACACTAAATACATGAATTTCCCTTGATTTGGAGACCTCTACATCTTTTAGTCTCTTTGTTCAAACTAATAGGGTTATCAACATAAGCTAGACAGATTCAGGCATTCAAATTCAAAACAGAGTAGATTCTGTAGAAACAAGTTACTTTTTACAATGAATAACTGTGGTGTGACAAAATGCTACATTGTTGTTTAATATCACATTTTATGCATGAAATGGACAATGTTTGGTTGGTTAGCATGTTAGGCTTTACTGCTGAATGTCAATACATTATGCAGTCAAAAAGAATCTTTTTCCAGTTTTCCCGATTCAAACTGTGAATCCATTTTTTCAAGCAACATACTGCTTCCATAAAGTTAGTTATTTGTTAGTAGCTTGTAGAGTAGCTAACTACTACTCAAATTGGTACTTTGCCTATCGTTTAGCTATTTTAAAAGAGCTTGACAAAAGTTTCAAATTAATCTTTAATGTTTGGTGTCAGTAAGATCTTTTTATGTTGTTTTTGCAAAGAAGTCTCCTATGCTCACCAAGAGTATGTGTACACAACAACGATGTACTAAAAACGGAAGCGTGTTTTTTGCGTATAGACGACAACGTTGTCAAAACGATCTCTGTTCACACGGTTCCACGAAAACGATTAAAAACACTGTATTATTCACGTCAGGCCAGTCAGGGTTGCTAGGTTTTCACAACAAAACCTGCCAAATTGCTACTCAAAACTAGCCCAAAACTAGTCAAATCGCATTTCAGGGGGGGTCCCCTGGTAAAAATCAAGTTCCGGGGGTAAAATCCACGTTTTTGGCAGTGGTAAAATGTCATGTTATTTGGGGTCACTTCAACCTGCGGACATGAAAAACAACCAGCGGCAACAGTGTTAAAGTAGCTCAATTCCATGGGAAAACTGCAGACTTAGCAACACTGAGGCCAGTAGATGGAGATGTTACTTTTGTAAAGAAAAAATACACACCCATAGACCTTATGTAGCCCTTTTCAGCGCTGCACTCCTTGTCTTTTGTCTTCCGGTTTGTATTTCCACAGCGAACTTACGTATTTATGAATAAACTGCTCGTTTTAAAATCTTCCCGGTCAACTGACATTTGTTAAGACATCTGCTTTAAACAATACAATGCTCATGATAACTTTCATTAACTCTACTACAAGTAAATCCACTTCACCAGATAGTTATTCTTTGACAGCAATGCCATAAAAATATACAGAGCTACCTGCGAAAACGGAAGTTCAAAGACAATATTATAAAGATGGTGGCGTGCTTGTTTCTCTGGCGCATAAGGTCTATAGACTGAAAATGTAATACACGTGCATGATGTAACCACAAATTTGCATTTTTGTAGTTTATACAGAGACGATAACGGTATCGTTTTCAAAAACTTCCACTTTGAAACCGATGTTCAAAAGTTTTCGTTTTCAGGCCCCCAAAACAGCATTGACGTGTAAATGAACGGCCAAAGCACATACGATTTTTCCCTTTTTAGTTGAAAACGGTGCTGTGTAAATGGCCCCCAAGGCTGCATTTCTTTGATCCTTCAGAAATATATTGATTTGGTGCTCAAGAAACATTTCTTATTATTTTCAATGTTGAAAATAGTTGTGCTGCTTAATATTTTTGTGGAAACCGCAATACATTTTTTTTTTTTTTCACGATTCTTTGATGAATAGAAAGTTCAAAACACTTTTTTTTTTTAAATAGAAAGCTTTTGTAACATTATACATCTTTTTACTGTCACTTTCAATCAATTTAATGCATCTTAAAATTATTTGAATTTAATGTAATAAAAATTAATTTTAAAAAATACTCACACCTAACTTTTGAACAGTAGTGTAGCTTCTACAAAAAAGAAATCATACCAAAATTACAATGAACACTGACATATCTCCCCATATTACCATTAAATTTACATTTCCTATGATCAATCAATGAATCCAGTGCTTTGAGGTGCCTTTCTCAGTGTTCTCACTGTGTGAGTGAGTGCCCCACCCATCCTGTGTGGAGCTCAGGAGGATTTGAGTTTTAATCCAGCCACGCTGGCCCTCAGGGTAACTCCCACCCAGCAGTGCCCGCACATCTGCCCCAACAGGCTCAGAGCTCACCTGGCAAGACCCGGCCTCAAAAACATGCAAGAGGCTTTATGTCAATCAGAAAGATCTGCGACAAGGTCAAAGTTGCATGTCTGAGAAGGTGGTTTTCACAAGTTGAAGTGTGGTTATGATTGCTGTGAATGTTTACCTTGAGGCCTGTTGAGTCGGCAGAGGCTGAAACCTGTGCCAAATTGTTCCTCTGTGTTGGTTAGAAATTGTACATCCGTTACTGTGGCAACGCAGAAGAGCTACAGCCTCGTTGGAACGTAGCATTAAGTCGACTGTGTGTGGGCGGCCGGTGGTGAGCATGTCTTATGGAAGGCTTACATAATGGAAGCTCCTCAAGCACCACAGCCTTGGCCCTCAGCCCTAAAACCACCCACAGAGAGGCGTGCTTAATTGCTGTTGCACAGGGCGTTAATTACCTGAGTCACAGGTAAAAAAAAAAAAAAAAACAACCTCTAACAGAGATGTTTAAAAATATCACAACCAATTACTGAAGACAGAGTGGCCTTGGATTAAAGTCCTTGGAATGAGAATGGGGGGGAGATAAATGAGCAAACCTTAAAGAAAACAACCCAAGAGAACAGATAAGGAAAAGATACATTGCTGATAAGACACTGTACTATGCTATGTTGCTTTTCAATAAAAAGAAAGAAAAAGAAAAGAAAGTCAGTATTTTTTTATGTATTATTATTTTTTAATGAAAGAAATGAATACTTTTATTTACCAAGGTACCCTAATCAAAGTGACAGTGAAGACCTTTATATTGTTACAAAAGATTTCCATTAAATAAAAAAGCTGTTCTTTTGGACTTCATATTCTTTCTCTATAAGAATCATTAAATAATCCTGAAATTACAGAAATCACAGTTTCCATAAAGAAATAGTAGGCGGCACAACTGTTTTCAACATTGATAATAAGAAGAAATGTTTCTAAGCACCAAATCAACATATTAGAATGATCTCTAAAGGATCATGTGACACTGATGACTGGAGTAATGATGCTGAAAATTCAGCTTTTCAATCAGCGGAATAAATTACCAGTAAACTAATAAAATTTCACAATACTATTGTTTTTACTGTATTTTAGATCAAATAAGTGCAGTTTTGAATAGCATAAGAGTCTTCTTTCAAAAACAGGAAGGGATAGTTCACCCAAAAATGAAATTTTCTCACCCTCAAGCCCTCAAGGATGTATATTGTAATTGGCGCCTCTCGCGGTTCAAACTAATTTAAGCTCATCTTCTCTTATATCAAAATCCTCCGAAAATTCTCTTTAAAAATGATCATTTTATACTTAATAATCCGTGACCAGTGATTTGTTTTTGTTTTTCTATCCTCTGCGCCTCTGCATTCGTCAAAGGATACTCTTCCACTGCAAACTGACTTGCGCATTCTGCGTACGGTCGTCCGCCGGAAGGTTATTTGAATTATTAAAGTTTTAGATATGGATATTTTACTTATATATATATATATATATATATATAAAAAACAAAACAAAACAAAAAAAACGCATCGCTTTGCTTTAGAAGGCCTTTATTATTTATGGATGTATGCATTATTTTTTACTTCAAAATAGGCCCCCTATTCACTGCCATGGAGGACTAAGGATATTTTTAAATATATCTCTGATTGTGTTCGTCTGAAAGAAGATAGTCATATACACCTAGGATGGCTTGAGGGTGAGTAAATCCATAGGATAATTTTCATTTTAAAGTGAACTAATCCTTTAAAAACTTTACCAACCCTAAACTTTGAATGGTATTGTATATAAGACATATTACAAAACCACACATAACAACAACATGCATAATATATTTAAATCTTAGATTCCTAACCATATAGCTTTGCTTATTTACCTTTTATAAATTCACCAATTTAGTCAGTTGAAAGCATTTCTCTTGTACCTATTTGAACTCTTGTCATTCTCTCTAACATATAATAGTAGCCTACTTAAGGTGCACTTGAAATGTGCACTTGACTTAATTGAATTATTGAATGCAGTAAAGTTTTGTGTGTGAGTATATTTCTTCCTCCTTTCTACAAAATCTACAGGTGGATTATAAATAACTGATATATGACAGTCCACATATGATAAAAGATACATATGATAAAGAAAGAAAACTCCTTTTGCTTACTTAGATGACAGGTGTTTTTCATTTCCCTACACCACAAGGGGGAGCTCATGTGTGGACGATCAAACAAGCAGCCTTTAGAAAGGCCATTCCCATGGTGTAATGATGAAAATGTTGCTTGAGGGATTGAAAGGAAGAGAAATGAAAAGAAAAACAATGAGAGAATGCTGCACTTGAAAATATATGTTGCACTACAGTGGTGGACATATACAAGAAACCAAGTGTGTTGGAGCACTGTGAAAGGATTCATTCAATTTTCCAGAGCTTAGGACCTCGGAAATCACAGATGGAAAAAAAAGATTTTTTGTGCTTATGGACATATGTGTGCGTGCGTGTGTGTGAAAAGTGAAATATGGTGTGTCATTATTTTACCCTGATTCAGTTCCAACTTTTGACAGGATAATAATGTCAGCCAAACTACACAGATGGAGTGTAGCACACAAACAATGGGAAAGTAAATGTCAAACTCAAAAGTGTGAGCAATCAGACTGCTTGACTTTTACAGTAATCTCAATACTGCCTGTTCTCCCCGTCTGCATGTATAACCCGAGTGCAGTGTTCGGCGGAGGAGTGTCAAAGAGGTCATTTATCATGTTCGAGCAGTCCAGTATTAATGCTTTGAAATTCTGCCACAGCACAGTGAGTTACAGGCTCTATGAATTATATCTTCATGCTAGAGGTAAAGATATGCTTAAAAATCTTCATCCTGGAAAAAATATTATAAACTTTTATGACATCGAGGCGTGGGTTCAATGAAACCACTATAAATCTCCCATCATTCTGAACCAAAAAACAGCACCATGCCTTCACCAGATGACTCCATCAGGGGTGTGTGTTCGTACAGAGCAATCCCTGGGTAATACACGCAAGGACCAAGAGCCGGAAATCTGAGGTTTCTTTCCTTTTCTGTTTTAGATTTTGTCTTTCCTTTTTTCACCTGTAGAGGAAGTAAAGGACCAAAGATTCACTTGCAGGCCAGAAAAGTCTCTTGTTGCTGGAATCAATAAGCAAACTATGAGTAAAATATAGTTTCAAAGGACTACGTTTGAGCCACGGCTGTGAATAATCACATAGAATTTCCTGGTTTCTAATGAAATTTTTGCTTGCTGTTACTGAATGATTAAATCTGTGATTTACATTTTGTTGGCAAGCCAGACTGACAGCTGAATCAAAATGCAGTAAAGACTGGGTAGTCAAAAGGAATCGGTTCTTATTGAAATACTGCAGATAATATTAGACTAGTGACGGACTAGATCCTGTTTAGTCAAGAACCAGCATGTGGCCCAGTGGCAAAGTGCCCTCGGTCACTAATAGTAGGCTGACCGATTGACTTCAGCATGAAAAATGCTAAGCAAAGAGTTTTAAAGTCTCAGGTTTATGTGCTGAACCAATTAATTAGGAAGAGGGGATGTACTAATCAAAGGAGGAAGGGGTTCTGTATTTTTCTTGACTATTTTAGGTTTACGATGAGAGGTTATTTAAAAGAGCATGAATAAGTCAGATTGCCATGGCGGAGGAACATGACCTTTCTCCCTGTCACACATTCAGGGCCTCCCCCTCTCCGTGCTTCAATCTGCCACAAAGGCTAACAAATCTTCCTTTGATGCTGGGTGAGTAAGGACACATACCACAGATGTTTGAACACAGGGAATGTTGATGCATATTATAGGCTAACTGACATCCGATATGAAACATGCATACTGATGCATACTGATCATATCCAACAATGCATTGCGATTTGGGACTCCTCATGTTGTCAGTTTGTTAACGTGATGGCCCTTCAGATGTGCACTCAGAACATCGCCTCATTGAAGAAAAACCCAGGGTATTAGCTCCGGTAACAGTTCCCCTCTGTCAGATTACAATGCTCTGATTCCAGATCCAAGGTTTATCTTTTGCAAATAACTGTGAAATTGCTTGGCACAAAGTCCTTTCACTCAATAAGCTTTAAATAAGATGTCAAGTGTGGCTTCAGTCGGTGGCTAGCTAGCTGGTTGGCAGGGCCGGCTGAATTTGAACAGGGATTCCACCGAGGTCTGCTGGCTGAAGACTCTAAACACTCTCAAAATGGATTAGCCCGGACCCTTGGACCCACTAATGCATTCTAGCCACAAACCTTTTCAACTCCTCTATCTCACAATGGATAGTAGATGGTGGAGCAGTTATATTGGTTTGGTGGAATCTGAAGAATATTTTCATTTGCACTTAATAAAAAGCATAGCTTTGTTTTGGTGTTCATACCTGTTGAGGACTAACTGGGAGCTGTGCTTCTGCCAGTGGAATCTCAACAGGCTGTTTTCCAGGAAAAAGTTTTGAACCAAAGGTCCAAATAACAGTTACATAACCACATGGCTAATATTAACAGGAACTGTCTGTTGCTGTTACATTTCATTCTGTTCTTTTCAGGATTTGTCTGATCAGCAAACATAGAACTAGACAATCCCTACACTGCAGTATGGCTCCCTACATCCTATATGACAAATTATAATGTACCTGCAGAATGTATAAAAATATACATTATACTAGAAGAATAAACAAATTGCTGGCTCATAAACTTGATCAATGTTAAACCAAACTTTAGAATTTAAATAATAATATACTATAAAGATTTAAATATATTTCATATTGATTACATTGAATTATTATATTGAATTAATGTCATGCTAATTTTGCTATCAAGTTTACAATGTACAATCACATTTACATATTTTTATTAAAATATGGAAATGTTAAATAACATTTATGAAGTGAATAGAAAACTGATGAAATATTACTATATTACTTTATAAAGTTATGAGTAAAAAGATTTTGAGGATAGTATGAGATCACAGGGTGGCTAAGCAAACTATTGTTTGCCACATTCACTCATTCATATTCACTTTCTTTCTCCGCACACACTCTACCCTAAACAAAATAGCTCAGAGGATGATCAGTGATCCTTGGTAAGCCACATTCAATCGCTCCTAAACGGGTCTCGCTTCCTAGCAGAGGAATCAGAGAAAACCTTTAAGTCACCAGCTAATTCTTGTTTCAGTTGTCTGGCAAAAAAAAAAAAAACCTCTCCTGCGCTACAACTTAGTACCAGACAGGATCATGCTGAGAGGCCAGGGCGGAATCAATCTTCAGCACAGACACCAGGCCTGAGCTTTTGCTCTCTATTATATTCCACCTATTCTCTGTTTCTTTCACTCTTTTGTGCTTTGCCAAGTTCTGCACCAACTAGAACCAAACCTTTCACAAACGCACCCACCAAGTCAGGTTACCACATGCACTCGAAGACAGGAGATGTGGAAAATGACATTTCCTTGAACCAGCCCTCCTCATATATATATATACATGCACACAAACAGACGGACTGCCACCCATGACCCCCCAAACTCTAATCCAATCAATGAGGCCTTAGCTGTCTAATAAAGTGCTGCTCTCATGGTGGAACTTTATCCCTGCAGCTGTGCCGGCCCGTTCTCCGGCCAGACCAGGCTCTCCCTCTTTCCTCTGATCACACATTTCAATATGAATGGAGCCAATAAGGGGGTGGATTAGGGGCTGGTTACTCCGTAAATCCCGGGCCGGCTTTGATGCCCCTGCCGGGTTTGGCCGCCCAGGCCCCCAGTCAAACGGGCAGCCGGCTCTGCCACCTGGCTCAGCCTGCTCGTTCTGTTTGCTCATATGCGCTGATTAAACATGGCATGGCTTGCGTGGCTGCACTGGGCACCAGATGGCGCCGTGGTAGCTTTGCCCGAATGAGCAGGTGGAGGCGGGGCAGGCAGTGCTGGCTGACACTGGCACACATGGTGCGGGCACAGACCTCTGCCAACCTAAGGATGGCAGGGAGAACAGCAAACATTCCTGTCCCATAGTAAACTACTGTTCCTGCACACACACACACACACACACACAAACAAGGGGTGTCTTTACTCCCCCATTCCCACAACATCTGATTCCTAACTCCTTCCATCCTCTTATGGCTCTGTGCGCTTTGTGTGACAGAGCTACTGCTGATTAATATTTGTTTTACTTCTTTTGGGATGGAGCAGGACCCAGCTGATCCTGAGAGACGTCCTAATCCCCACAAGATCCGTGCCAACAGGGGGCATCATTTCATTTCCAGCAGGGGGTCAAAATGTCTGTAATGAGGCAGGCAGGGCAAACCGTCAAGTTTTACAGATTAAAAGTGGCGAGTAAACAAGAAAACAAAGTTAGGCTAACTTGCAAAGACTTTTTTCCACAAATGTTTGGGATTTGAATATGAAACTTTAAGAGTTTCGGTTCTTGGAGTCTAGCCTTTCAGTCTGATTTTATTTGCACATTCATTTAGTGTCATGTGTGTTATTGAGACAAGTGAAGAACGGAATTAAGGAATTACTGTAGGTTGGGAGAGGATATTAAATTTGATGTGGTCTATTTCTCTTTCTCTCTCTCTTTCACACCCACATTGTGGCATTTTAAACTGAGATGGATATGACAGGTGTAGTTTTGGTTTATATGAGGAAAAAAACAAAGGTTGTGCTGTGTAAGGTTTCAGAGGTTGTAAAATCACAGCTGTTTTAAGCCACACAAACTATCTGGTTGTGGTCTATGGTTTTTATCCACCAAGGAAAAGTGTAGCAGCAATGCAGTGTAAAATGTTGGACAACTATTCATAAAATATTATAACATCATATCAACAAAAGTCACAATCACAAGTATTATAAATGAAGAGTGAAACATAGGCTAATTCAAATTAAATCAACCTTTTAACATCTGAGAAATTTAGTCATTAATTTACAGTATACTCCTTTCCAACTAAATGCCATCATCAACCAACTACTTTGAAATGATAAAACTGATTCTGATTGGTCAATAGCTGTGTTTTATTCATAATATTCACCCAACAGTTCTGTGTATACTACACAACACCCTTAGCAACCCCTCATAGCAACGTAAACTGAATTGAAGCTTACTGTATTATGTAGAAGAGTATTGTGAGAAAGAGATCGATTGAGTGAGTGTATTACCTGCATTCAGATTTAGCATTTTCCTTCAGGTCAGTCCTATGTTCATAATAAAAAATCTGTTTAAATGTCAGATGTATTATCTTGTCCTTTTAACAGTTAAGGGGTTTTCCCATGACTGACGGCACTAGTCAAAGCATTTGTCACTCCGCTTCGCATCGTGCCTAACAACGCCCTTCAGCCATGACTTATTCACGATACAGCACACCCTCTCGTACCTTATTGCTTACTTAAAACATATTTATAAATACATTTATTTTAAATATTAAGTTACTATTAATTTAAAATATTAATTTAAAAGTTATTAATAAAATATTAATAACATTTTGCATATTAACATCTTTTAAAATAAAATTAAATGTATATATTTTTATACATGTATTTCATATATACATGTTTTTTTCATAAAAAAAGCAGCTTTTTATTAAATATAAATAATTGAATAATTGTATTCAATTATTCACATCACATAACTCAGCAATAAATACACAGTAAATAGCATACACAGGTGTTGTTTCGAGAAGTACAGAGCAGATACAGAAAATCTTAAGTGCACAGAAGACTTAAAAATAATATTTTGTAAAAATGTGGTTTGCAGATTATTTACAAGTTAAATTCTTATATTTTTTGAGAAATATATCAATTCAAAATCTGGTTTCAGTCAACTAGATTTCATAAACAGAATTATTGTGCTTTTTTTTTTTTTTTTTTTTTTTTTTACAGAAAATGCAATACACAACCTTAATATAATATATGCACTTTAAGAGTATGGGTAGCCGAACCATTTGTAATAATATGACACAGTTTGGATCACATCATGAAAATGCTGCTATTTCTCACACATCTGTAAATCCACAACGATATCTTCACTGCAGTGTGCTGCTGATATCTTTGGCTTTTAATGCGCTTATTTATATTTATGGCCGACTGCTCTTGACCCAGCAAAACAAACGTGATGTCAAGAATGACCTGGCTTATTGAATGTGTGACTACAAGTCTAATGTGTGTTTGCGTGTGCGGTGCCTGACACTGAAGGCAGTCTGTGTGGGAGTGGGCCAAATGTTGGAAGCAGCTTTTAGCTCTCCATAAAGTTGTCTAATGAATGGCGCCAAACATCAGGACGGCCACACAAATTACTCCTCTCACTGCCAAATCCCTCTTTTACAGATCAGCGTATTATGCTTGTGCTGTTCAGTGATTTTCTTCACGTTTTTTTCCCCCACACAAAATCTGTTAAAGATTTTTTTTAATACAAACATAACTTTTAATACAAATACACAGTAATAAAAAGTATACTTTTTATTAATATATATTTATATTACAATATGTAATATTGTATTAAACACATTCTTTTTTTGTGGAATGGCTTGCTTGTAAAGTATGTTTATGCTATCTATCTTATAATAAATGAATGGCACTTGGTTTGTTATCTAATTCAAATACTTTTTTGGATACACTGTACTGCTCAATGCATTATCTGACACCAAAAATGAAAACATTTTAACTCATTTTAAAACATATCAAGCTATAAAAAGGCAAAATAATCATCCAAAGCAATAAGAACAAACAAATCAGTTGGACCTAATACATAGCCCTGAGGCATATCTTTGTACCATAATCACATATGACAGGTTCTTTCACTCGCAGATTCCCTTTACTTGATCTGCCATATCGTATATATTCATAGAGGGTTTTACATAATGTATAGGCATATTCTCTTCTTCACTCCATTCGTGTTGTGATAAGAGCAACTTCCTGGATTAGAGAGGTAGCTGTTATGTCTCTCCAGAGAGCCTGTTTGTTTGGGTAAGACAGCTCGTTCATTACAACTCAGGATGGGGGAGGATGTGAAAGCAACCTGTCTCCCAGATACTGCAGGACCCAAGCCAACACTTGCATCAGATATCTGGCTCTTTATAGGATCGTTAGGATGCTGTAATGTGTTACCTTGTCTATGATAGATTATTTAAACTGTTTTGGAATTTGTTAAACTGGTCCTAAATGTTTTGGAGCATGAGAGAGAAACTATGTGATAATTGAAGATAGCAATCAATTTTAAATGTTATAGAATATCCAATGTGTTTTTAATGTTATTTCACAATTTTACCTGCCTATGTTTTGAAAATAACAATATTTGAAAATAACATTTGCACTTCAACACCAATCAGATATGATCACAAATGTACCATTTCATTTTCTCTTTTATTTAATAAAAATTACTCAAGACAATAACTCAAACCTTCATATAATATATACACATATTAATATATATATTAAATCGTGAAAAAAAAAAAAAAAAAACATTCCCCCTAAAATTTACGGTAAAAAACCAGCAGCTGTGGTTGCCAGAACTTTACCCTAAAAAATACAGTAGCAACGTTTTAGGTTTTATGGGACAGCACTTAGTTTACTGTCTGTTTTACAGTTCAAAACCATATAATTTAAAGGTTCGTAACTGTTTATTTCACACACTGTAAATGTTCGTTAAATTTATGGTAAAAAAAAAAAAAAAAAACGTATATCATGAACTGATGTAATGTTAATTTACCAACCTATTGAAATACTAATATCTGTTTTGTACCTTTCTAATACACTGACAGCGGTTTAA
Organism: Elopichthys bambusa; assembly: GCA_037101425.1. Lineage (NCBI taxonomy): Eukaryota > Metazoa > Chordata > Actinopteri > Cypriniformes > Xenocyprididae > Elopichthys > Elopichthys bambusa. The sequence continues at coordinate 22,497,762 of CM074447.1, read as the reverse complement.
CGGTTTACCAACTTGTTATTTTTCACTTCCAAAAACTGTAAATTTTGCGGTATTTTACCATAAAATTACATTAAATATACAGTTAGATGTATTACAGTTATTTACCATATATAGTACAGAAACTTTCTGTAAACCAGTTAACTGTTTTATTAACCGATCACGGTTATTTTTTACATTGTATACTAAGAATCAGTAATTTACAGATTAATATTTCAGATATAAAATATTACAGGTACATCCTACATCATAATGATTGTGGAATTACTTGACAACATGCAGGGAAATAATTAATGTCCAAATTATGCCTCGAATGTGAAATGTCTTAACCATATTATGCACTTCCAATCACGCAGGATTACTCTGAGGTCAAAATCATGCAGCCACATAATGAACTGCATTTTAACATTCTACATACACAAACAGAGAGGGAGAAAGAATGATATAAAATAGATGAAAGAAATAGATGGAGTAAGGGTGAGGGTTTCATCTTTGCTCTGAATGCCACTTAATCCTTTAAATGCTTGTTATCAGCAAAGAAATTAGAAATCATCCTCTGACAACTCTACAGATGCTTGTGCTCTTGTTTGACAGAGTATGACTCGAGCTTGTCTTTTACAAGTAGTTATTCAATGAAATGTGTAAAATATGTAAAGGTTATCAGCGAATAGAAACTTAGATAAAACTCAGGGTGGTGAGGTGAGGAGGTGTTGTGAAAGAAAATAACTCTGACTAACTGTGCAGACACTACATAGTCTGCTGTTGCATACTGTACTTTTGTCACTCTAGCAATTGAAGGGAATCAAAATAGTGCTGTTTAAACCCCCTTAATCTACTGCCGCATACATGAACTCTCATCAGGGTCGAGAAAAAGAGAGAAAGATGCTGTTTTGCTTTTTGGCTCCTTATAAATAATACAAGTCAAGAAAAAAAGAGCACCTTGAAATCTATTGCTCAAGACAATAAGCACTTCTACAGTCTACATAGCCAATCAATTCACAGCCCTTTCTCCAATGTGGCCAATCAGAGACGGGCCCCAGAGGTCACCTGGCTCAACAGGCTAATCCTAAATTTGGCGTGTAGATTAGTGTTCTCAGCCTCGCCGCCACTCACACCCAAGCCTGTTAAATCCCGAGGTAAACTCAGGAGCTGCCATAAGTGGGTAGTGTAGCCATGCAGAGTGGATTTAGCAAAATGGGATAATATTTGTTAGCGTCTTGCCAAAGGTGATTAAGGGAGGGGATAAACAGTAATGGGAGTGATTAGCTCTTTTCAGCCACTTTTGTGAAGAGCTTGAGGATCTGTGGACGAGTTTGTAAAGCCTCGATCATTTATTGGATGGAATAGATCCACTGTGACATACCTTGTGGCAACAGTTTACATAAGTTATCACACAGAGACAGAGAGAGGGGTAGAAATGGGATTTTCAACAAGATATATTGCTCTTCAACAATACATTTAAACTGCATGACTGGGACAATTCTGGATTATCACTGTGCATTTATGATAGGCCAAGAGTCTGTGCATTAGTTGTAGGAATTTCTAGGGACTCTTTCTGTTACATTATTACAACCGTTGGTGATGATAAGTGACAGGCTGCGTCTGAAATCTTAAAAATGCTGCCTTTGGAGGATGCATTTCAAGGTGGGAAGACATCAAGGCACATCCGAATCCAATGTTAGCTTCACTTCCTTTCTCCTGAGATACCTTCATCTTATCGATTTTTGAAGGCAGCATATATCCTTCGCTGCCTTTGATATTCCACAATCCTGTACTTTTCATTCTCTAACAGTTTAGCTAAAAAATAAAGATGAAAAGTTCTGAAAGTTGTGGTTGGTGGTCAGTTTGTTTGTAAATGTGTGTTTTTAAACAATGTTTTCCACTTCTGAAATCATACAGTGAGAAAGTACTATTGTAGTAATTAAATATTTGCTTAGTTATTACCAAAGCTATCTCTATTTTACTGTAGATCATTAAACGATTACGCTGCCTCAAAATTCTGTCTGAAATCAGTTTTGTGAGGTACCTATGTGTGCAAATGCTGCCTAAAAAGTCATTGCCTGATAAGGCAGCGAGGCAATAAGTCAGCTACCAATGTTTTCGGATACAGCCACTGTCTTTATAAGTTAGTCATTGAATCATTCAGGCAACCGGTTCGTTCAGGAACGAAACTTGTGTGTAATGGACGTCGGATGTGTGTAAACCTCACTCCCCTGATCTCAAGAGGTGCTTTAGCGACTGATGCTAGAGACTACTAACTTCCTTGTTAGAGTGCCCGACTCCCGGACCTGGGATTGAGTCCCACTTAGAGCAGGCGATTCGAACATGAGGGCTTATACGTGAGTCATTGAATCATTCAGCCAATACATTCAAAATATACTTTTTAATATTATATTTTAATTTTAATATAGTATTTCAAATCTAAAACATTACTATTATTACAACCGAATCCTTCAACTTAATGATTGTGGACTTATTTGAAAACATGCAGGTAATTAATTAATGTCTAAATTATGCCTCTTAATGTGATCATAATATGATTCATTCAACAACGAAGAATGAGAGTGTCTTAATGAGTGAGTCAATTGATGCATTCAGTCAACTGATTTGTTTAAAACACTGATTCATTCAGGAATGAATTGCTGAATTATTATGTTGAAAAACAGTTATTCATTCAAACACTTATTCATTCAAGAACTATGTGTTCCAAAGAGATCCTACCATTCTGCTATGGCTTTGTTTGGAAGACTTAGCGTCTTTAGTGTAATTAACAGCATTTAAAAACTTTCTTTTAAAAAAAAACGTAAAACTTCATTAAAACTTCTTGTTTATACTGTTACTGTTGTATTACACTTACAATCGTGCTGTTGGTCAGTATCAGTGGCAGAATCACAGTCATGCTGATGTGCAGCACCTTTTCTCATGTGACATTGCTTAATTATAATGAATGTATTCAGTAGAGTGGTTATACAGTAGCAATAAATCAAATGGTCACTGCAGGTGGCAGTATTAACCTTTTTGGAACAGGCTGGAGAAGAGAGAAAGAGAGAGAGAGATGCAGAGAGAGCGAAAGTAAGCTTTGGTTCCGTCTGGATCTCATTACTAGCTCAGCCCCGCAGGGAGAAATGAATTAAAGTAATGAAAAGTAACAATAATAAAAACAAAGATTATCTGCGTCATTGTGCTTATCAAAACAGAAGCAATGGAGATTTGCTGGGTTTGCGGGCAGAAACAAACAACCATCAGCTTTCAGTCTGTAAGAACACTAGATAGAAGGACAGAGGATCTTGCTTTTCCTTCTCTTGTGGCAATGTGGAAGGCTGGAGGAGGGGAAGGGGATCTTTGTTATTCCAGAAAAGTTCATGCCCGAGTCAAACTTGGGCCAGTGGGCCGGTCGCACGCTACAGTCGTGATTGGGGAATCTGAGGGAAAGGGAGCAGGTTACAGAGGTGAGGAGAACTGAAGAAGATAAGAAGTCATGTTGGGGAGATATGAAGGAGTGGAGGGGAGGAATGATTTGGGGTGTTTGGTCATTACTGACCCCTGCAAACTCAAAGGCAGCTTTGAGGGTCATGACTTGAGGAATGCTGGGAGGAGAAAAAGGATCCGGCAGAATGGCGACCTTATGCTACCCCAACACGTGTCAGCTGTGCAGAGTGAAAAACCACATGATCCAAATATCAAAGACTATCTTTCTATGTGCACAAAGTAGCAAAAAAATACAGCTAAAAATCAGGTTTCAATCAGTGCAAAAACTGCATGTTATAATATGAATTATTAATTTATATACACACACACACAATTCAAAAGTTTAGGAACGGTATCATTTGAAATTATTTTAAAAGAAATGTCTAATGCTCACCAAGACTGCATTTATTTGATTAAAAATAATAATATTAGCAAAATGCTATTAGGCTATTTTTCTATTTGAATTTATGTTTAAATGTAATGAATTCCTGTGATGGCAAAGCAGAATTTTCAGCATCATTACTCCAGTTATCAGTATCACATTCAGAAATCATTCTGATATGCTGATTTAGGGTATGTTTTTTTTTTTTGCATATAAGCGCTGTCAAAACAATCCACATTCACACAGATCTGCAAAAACGATTAAAAACTCTGTATGACGCTGCTCGGCCAGTAGTTGGCGATATCACTTTGTAAAGAAACACTATAGCTGCGTCTCATTTAGGAGGCATTTGAAGGCTGCATACGTCATCAAGGATGTCTTATTTAAGAAAAGTAACCGTAATAAAATTGACTGTTATTTCTCGTGAGGTGTAAAATACTGTAATTTTTTTCTTACTTTGTAATCTAATGGTTATTTTTCTTAAATGAGACTGCCTCAATGATGTATGCAGCCTTCAAACGCGACCTCCGGAGGACGCAGCCTTCGAAATGAAACTGAAACGTAATATGCATGCGCATGGCGTCACCATTTTCACAAATTCACGATTTTGTGGTTTACATGGAGATGTTAATGGTATCGTTTTCAAAAATTTGTGATTTGAAACCCGTTATGAAATGTTAGACTTTTCAGGCCCCCAAAACGCTGATGTTGTGTAGATGAACGGCCAAAATGCATAAAAAGTTTTCCGTTTTTAGTTGGAAATGGTGTTGTGTAAACAACCCCTCAGTGCTAAAGAAATTTTTTTTTTTTCAGTGTTGATAACAGTTTTGCTGCTTACTATTTTTTGTGGAAACTTACATTTTGCATGTTGGATGTTCGGTGAGTATAATATTTTTCTCCAGTTAGCCTATGTTGACCACGAGAGGTGGATGATGAGAATACATATATGAGATAAAGAGGGAGTCTGTCACACCCCTCTCTGAAATTGTTCTTACCACTTTATCAAATTTCCCCCCTGACAGGACAACATTACATATTACTGTTTGTGTCTCACTGGGAAGTTATGAGAGTAACTTGAGTAACCATTATATGTACTGTATGTGTGCATGTTTCGTAGGGAGAAATGAAAAAAGAGCAAAAGCAGACGGCACACAGACTGTGGCAGGAAGCAGCAGGGTCAGCTTCAGTGTTTTGACAGAGTATGGACACAGACGGCAATGTGTGTTTGGAGAGAGGAACAGGAGAAGTATGGTGGAATTGCTCAAACAATGATATTAGGTTATGTCCCTGGAGGACAAGACATTCCTTTAAAACATCCTCAGCCGAGGATTACATATACAGAAATATTACTCACAATGTCATCATATATGCAATGTGAACACAATGTATGATGGCAAAAATTAAAATTAAATGTCCTATTGCTCTTAAATAAACTCACTCCATCTACCCCTTTCACATTTTTTATACACATTTTATAATAAATGATCAAATAAATTAAATGAACTAAAATAGAAATGAAAAATTTGCCTAATAGAAAGAAAAATAGTTCTTTATAGTATAATATAATATAAACTGTGTCATTATACATTAACTCGCTATAGATTATCTGTATGGTGATATAAACCTGTTATCATTCCAAACTAATTATGCCTGTTTTAATTTCGAAAACAATTTAGCAAGAAATCGACATACAATTTCAATCTTGTTTATGTCTTATTATTCAGAGCACAGCACTGGCTCATTGCAGATTCTGAGAGCAGATTTTCTATGGCAATGCATATTCATATGTTTAACATATACAGACATGCATCCTTAATGCTCCAACCTCCTGCAGAATGCAGTCAACTCATTAAAATTGTTTGCCGTGCATTTCAAAATAACCCGAGGATTCTAATTAAGATCTGTGCCCTGAGGAGAAAGATAATGTGAAATGATTATTAGTGTTGTTGTTTTTATTGATATTATTTTGCATGAAAACATACAGACATAAACCTATTTGCTAGATTTACAAGTCAGGTTTAAACAACAGTTAAAAGGAGAGGATTTAAAACATCTGAAGGATTCAGTCTAAGAGAAAACCTAATCTTGTAAAGAAAAGAAAATAAAAAGAAAGTTTTAATATAAATAACAACATAATATTGGAGCAGAATTTCAGAATATAAACTGCAATATAAACTCACTATATTTGCAAGTATATAAATTACCTATATATGGAGGTCCATTAGCCTAACTTCAAATATGCATAAAATTCATGTCAATATAGCAACCGAGATTCATTATAAACAGTCAGGGACATAGTTTACTTCATCTGACCTTTAGAGTCAACATTACAGACAGCTCTTGAGTGTAGTGGGAAATGGTCTCTATACGTGATGACTAAACTGATGCAGACAAGCAAACAGAAGCCCAACATTGTAACAAGAATCATGGGAAGCACATCATAAAAATAAGTCTGCATTTACTGCCTTCGCTCACACTTTAAAAGTCACTTAAACCCTTTTTAACACACTACTGAAATCTTAGCTGTTAATATGCATCAAAAATCAGCCAAAAAAATTGCACAGACAACACAACATCTTAGCAGACTGTACGCTCTAATTTACTGCAGGACGGAAGTCAATGCAAGGAGGAGTGAGGGCATAGGAAAATGAGATCCATCAGGCCCAACCTTACCTATATCTTTATCTCAGTGACTCACTTGTCATGATATTAAATAAATAACATTAGCCAGCCAATGAGGCCGGAACTGCAAACAAGCGACAACTAGTATAAATACGGACACATGTCTAGCCAAAGATGCATAGGTAATGTGCCAGCCTTATTTATAAATTATTAATGATTTTCCCCTTGTCATTTCGAATGAGTTGAGAGAAGGAGCAAGAAAGGAGGGGCGCTACACTCCTCAAACAGATTTCCAATTTATTCCTCTGTAGTTTGTCCGTCAACCCTCCCTCTGACAACATAATCCCAGCTAATCCGCCATGTTCACTTTCCCTTGTTGGCTCTCATGCAAAAGCGCTCAGGCAAATCTCGCTACCTGCCAGTCAAAAGCTTGCAAAGAGACAAACACAGTTAGGGAGGCTGCCAGTCGCTGTCCGTCGAAACACACACTCGTGCGTCAGACAAACGCTCTCACACACATATTAAAATATCTCCCCATTCTTAGCCTGCTAGGCTTAACCCCTCCATCCCTCTTTGCAATCCACTATAAACAAGCCAAGGCTGGGTGACTAAACCAAGTCTAACTGTATGCGCTCATATACTGTAACCTCATGAACAAGTGTTGTGGGCGAGAGGGAAGGCCAGCAGGGCACTGACAGCTCTTAATCCTCGCTGAGAAGAAGGTTGGCTGGTGAGGACTGACCCTATACTGTCCCTACACTTGCCAACTTCGATTGAAAGTTCTTCTCATTACTTGTCATCATTGCTTTCACACACAGAAGTTACTCATTAGTACCCCTGGAATTACATTTGGCATTTAAGCAATTAAATGTTTGTGTTAAGTAAAAATAATTCAAACAATTATTAAATGAAAACAACTCACGTTAAATCCAGTCGTGAATTACAGCACCCATCAGGTATTTTGAAAAATCATGGAGGTTGGAAATTCCTTATAAAATCAGCAGACAAAAAGGTTTCCTTCCAAATAGCATATGGAAAGATAAAATCTGGGACAGAGGACTTCTTGGAACTGTTCAGGCAAAGTGACAATGTGACGTTTTCTTGTTCTTTTTTTTCTTGTGTTTTTCTGTCCTTTTTAGGGAGATTGTATGTGTGTGTGTTTTTTTTTTTTGGGGGGGGGGGGGGGGGGGGGATAAGAGGGAGGGAGTTGACAAAGTGTGTTCAAACGCCTCCTCTCCAGATAGTATTGTTTCATATTAGGGAAAGTTACTTTACTATTACAATATTGCGTTACTCCCTTAAAAAGTAACTAATTGCATTACTTAGTTACTTTTTAAGAAAAGTAATGCATTACGTTACTTTTTTCACCTGGATTGGGCTTGTTTTGTTTTTTTATTACAAAAAAGTTCTATTTTTGGGCAAATGTAAAGACCTTTTTACACCAAAATTGAAATAATAAGCCTCACCCCTTGTTTACACTGCACGCGTCTGCGGCACGTTACGGCTCCGGTGAGGTTTGTGGTGTGTGGTGTCAACTCACGCCAGAAGCATTTCAGAAGCAAAGTGCCTGGATTTGCAAGACCACATGATTTGCCTGTCTGATGTTGTTTTCCTTGATTTTTCGTGTTTTTAATAGCTAAGTGTTTATATTTTGTCTGGTTTAATTGTGTTTATTGCAATTTCATACTTTATTTTGCTGTAGCCTACAGATGAAGTTAATACACTTAAAAGTCCAGTTATGGACGACAAGGACAACATTTTTTTTTCAGTTTTTCAACTTTGAATCTCTTGTCATACATTTCTGGCCTCCTATTGACATGAAATATGAGCAGGAGTCTTTATTTTGACTTTATTTTGTATTTGAGCTGTGCAGCTTGGACACGACATCCGTCAAAAATAGACCTGTGAAGCAGCGAGCCGCTACTGGCTTGAAACGTATGGAAGGCCAAAAGGGCCAAAAACATGAATTTTAACACGTCAACAACACGTTAAATGTAAGTGTATTTCACGCGTATTTAACATGTTGTTGACATGTTAAAATTCATATTTTTGGCCTTTTGGCCTTCCATAGAAACACACCCATGCAGATGCGTGCAGTGTAAATAAGGGGTCAGGCTGAAGGAAATGCACATTCACGCCTTTCAGCTGTGCTGCCATTCTGGATAACAGAAGAATAGGACGCAGTAGAAAAAACGTTTAACACTTACTTAACACTTACTAGTTTTTTCGCTTATTTGTTTTGTGTTTTGTCATTTTCGCTTATTTAACTGAATCATAGAAGGTCAGCAACAAGTACATTGGTCAATAAAGTGAGATTAAATGCTAAAAATATTTGTTTTATTCAACATATTTAATTATTGAAGGTTTGCATAGTATTCTGATTTTGCATTTCACAGATTTTATTCATTTCAAGGAAGACTGAAAGTGCGATTAGTAAATACATGCTCACATTTAGTCCAGAACTACAATAACCATCATGTTTACACACAACGCCTCGATTTTTTTCAGCATTGGGACAAGAGAGCTGTCAGTCAATAAATGGGAAAACAAAGTAACTTGCGTTACTTATTTGAAAAAGTAACTCAGATATTTTGTTGTAAGTTTGAAAAGGAATGCGTTACCTTACTAGTTACTTGGAAAAGTAATCTGATTACGAAACTCAAATTGTTTGTAATTTTTTTACCCCCACTGTTCATCACATTAGTGAGATGACGCAGAACAGTAGATTGATTGACAGGTGAAAGAGAATGTATGTATGCAGTATGTCTTTGTCAGAAAAAAAAAAGGAAAAAAAAAAATTCTGTCTATCTGGCATAAAATAAAATAATTTAGACAGCTTAAAAACATGGAAAAAGCAAGGTATTTAGGGAGGCCCATCTCTTCAGGTGGTGGCTTTTTTTCTTTTCGTGAGGATATATGTCTGGTTTCTATGAACCTTCAGCTCCTTCTAAATCTCATGTTTCTCCTCTCCGGCCTGCTGTGGGAAAACTCGGAACAAATATGTCCTCCACTTCAGAGCTTGAGATAAAGCTGATCACTGGAGGTGGACGACGAGCGAGTGTTGATCTGTCCTGGGAGGATTGTGAGCGTTGGGACTGAGTGTGAGTGGGGCGGGGATGGAGAACTGGAACCAGCTTGGGTGAACATGACATACGGCAGATAAAGGCTCTCTAGAGGGTTAACACCCGCGCTTGTACCACGGATTGCCCCGAGAAGCCCTCTTTAAGGCCCTGGCCTCCATCCCGATAGCATGACCCAAAGCGGTTCATGTTTTTGTCCTAGAAAGACGGGCTTGCAGATTGCAGAGGAAGGTCTTTCAAAGGAGGCATGCTCTTGTCTAAAATCTACTCCTAAGGGTAGAGGTGTTAGGAAAACCCTCTGGTAATAATACCCTTGATGTTGGAGGACATATGCACAGTATCAAAAAGGGCCTCCAAACAGTAGTTGCATATGATATTCGAAATGACATGGACGTAATACCTGCTGACAGTAGATTAAGAACCAAATACTCCACTCAGACAGCTGGCAGGCATACAGTTGGGCACAAGTCAGTTTTGTACTGAGGAATTCAGTGAAACTCTTTGCAGGGAAATTCAACATGATGTATTTCAGCTGGCCTAAACATATCTCAGCAAGATTTGTTTGCAAGATTTGTTTGGACATTTAGTTCCATTCTAGTTTGGTCTTTCAAAAGGTTTGTTTATTAAAGAATGACAGTTATGTGTATATACTGCAACAAACAAACAATACATACATACATACTGTACATACACACGCTCATATGATACTGCCTGTTCTGTTTTGCAAATGTCAATCTGCTAAAAAACAGTGTTACTTATTGCCCAAATAAGTTGGCAAAACTTAAATTTTTAAGTTAAGAAATTCAAAGTTCAAGTAAGCAGAACTGACAGATTTTTATTTTGTATATCTCATATATTTTAATTGCTAACTCAAAAAGTTTGAGTACACCAGTTCATACATTTAAATTTTCATGTTACCTCAATGAGAACATTTTTATTAGTGTAAACTTAGCTAGCAATAACAAGTTAATTCAGAAAATGCTAACTTGCTAATTTGTTAACATGTCAACAATAGCATGCTATAACACTTGCTGAATGAGTACAGCAATATAAAGCATGTAATATTCTTGCTCTCAAACCAAGCTGCATGCACCACTTGTCACCATGATGGTAACTCTTATATATATATATATATATAAACACTTAATTTTAGCATTTACTCCCCCTTACGAGTGCCATGGGCAAAGCATGCTGGGAAATAGAATATCAGTTAAACTTAAGTTTCTCTAAATGAAAAGAAATATGTTCATAAAACTCAAAACAATGAAACAGTTCCATTTACTTAAAAATATATCAGTTCTGTGAACTTGAAAGAAAAAGAAAGTGCTAAATACTCATAAAAGTTAATCTGACTGAAACATTTTGTTTAATTTAAGATTGTCCTTCTCAAATCAATTAATTATTTTGAGTGCTAGGGTTTACAGTGCAGTTTAAATGCAAATGTACTTACAGAACTAATATTTAGGCCAAAATATCATCACCTGCAATCTGAGATTTTCTACAATATCATAATTTATGTGCATAGCTCCGATGGTGCTCAGAAACAAAGCCATGAGATCTTCAGACAAAAGATGGAAAGAGAAAAGGTGATAAAATAGTGAGTGATGGTGATGGTATTTCAGGCAGCAGCAGGCCGCTGTCAACACATGTTTGCCTGGCTTTACATAAATAGGGTAATAAATAGATCGATCACTTGCAGCCTAACAGATTCATGTCACTTTAAAGCAATTGGACTTAGAGCAGACCCACGCAAGGGAATGTTTGTGTGTGTGTGCCGGCCCAATTTTCCATACTATTACTACTAAACACAACACAGAAAAGGCAAAGCATATATAATTTCTTGTCCAGTCCAGTCACAGAAGAGCATAATAGTACCATAGCACATATAGTGTACAAAATAAAAAGTGGTCAAGTGGCCCTACAAAGGAAAGATGTCACATCCATATTTAGACCCCGAGTGACTCCTAACACACAGCTGTTATAAAACACAAATTTGTCGGATAATCCTGCAAAGCCTGGGATGGACAGACCAGAGCATTGCTGGTCTCACCAGTGCTCATAAAATAAATACCAGCAGGAGTGTGATGGCTGTCCATAGTGGACCGCAGTTATATTTAGGTAAGGACATGAAAGAAGCTGATCCCTTAACAAAATAACAGGCAGAGGCGCTAATCTCCAGCCGGGGAGTCAATATTGTTGATGCCTGGTGATGTACGAGTGAGAGGCCACAACTATGGTGGTGAAGACAAGTTCCGGCCAATGCCTTATTTTTCAAATGGAGAGAGTTCTTGTGTTGTCAGGAGGATCTGTCACTCACTTTGAGCCTTTGATATGGTGTCAATCTGTTTCATATAGTGTGTGTGTGTGCGCTGTGAAGCCCTTCTGTGCTCTTGATCTTCAAGCTCTTCCACTATATGATTTTACAAAACTTGTTTGGCTTCAGCTACAACTTTAGAGATGATGTAAATAAATAAATAAATAAATAAATGTTTTACCATTTTCAGAAGGATGGAGAAAGCGGAAATTATCCCAGGGATGAAAATGTAGGTGTGTGTGTGAAAAAGTATGTTAAGAATGACAGAATGAGATGTGTGTTAATAAATAACACGAGTAAGCATGAGTGTAGGTTCTTCATGTTGATAAAAGATACACACTGGGCCATTTAATGGTCTAGATATGTTCACAGGATGGATCTCAAACTGTAATGGATGGTGCTTGGGAGAGTGTGGAACAGGAATAGACTCCCTACATTTCCCTGTAGATGAACAGTGAGTCAGTCACGGCCACATGAACACACACACTAACCTTACAGTCGAACACTCAGAGGGATTTTGTTACTCCAGAGACAGGCAGTAGCAAACCATCCATCCATCCAGAAGTTCCTCATCAGCTTTTCTGTAGACTTTTACCTTTGTAAACTCAAACTGTGAAACCTTTACTTTTATTGCAACAGAACTGGCAAGGTTAAACTGTGCGGTGATTATACTTGTTGTAATAGTCATGTCTGTTTTTATAAAGCCTGTGGGGATCCAAAGAGCAGTCTAGTGTTATTGAGACATTGGGAAAAGGGTGAGAGCGGCAAGACTTCATGAGGACAGCTCAAATTGAAACCAGATGCAGGTTACACTGAGAAGGGGGCTGGAAGAGAAGAAGCAAGAAGGAAAGAAACATATAACATAAAGAGACCTGCTACTGAGAGACAAAAAGAAAAAAATCTCCTTTTGCCCTCTCTTTAAGCTCAGCAGTTACAAGAATATTTCACACAAAAATGAATGCTGTTTTGTTTTTCTGTGGAATACGACCAACGAAATATTATGACCAAAAATATAACAAAAATTAAAATTACATAATCATATTTTAACTCCTAACTCTGCCTCTTGAATGTTCATGGCTGCTTCAAATACTGTAAGTTGAAAAATATTTAAACAGAAAGAGAGAGAGAGAGAGAGAAAAAAAAAAGAATTAGTGTAGCATTTCACACTGATTAATTATCACATTAACCATTTTTCTGAAAATGCCTAATTATTAATATTAGTGGCTTTTGCCCCTAGGTTAGTGAAGTGTGAACAGAAAAGATTATCCTGTCCAAACTTTGTGTATGTACGTGTGTGGGAGAGAGATATTTGTAAGAGGTAAGGGGAATGTACCAGCTCAGTTCATACACTAACAAAAGAAACATCAGTGTCCATGAATCTAGCTGGGGATGACGCGGAAAAAGAGTATGGTATTTTAAAAGGGGCATTGATATTATGTAGAGCAGTTCTGTCTCTCTACCTGATAGTGAAGAATAAATATCACACTCTTTCTTTTCTTCCTCCTGTCATTAGGTGACTGGCTATTCTCACAATGGTGCGAGCAAAAAATATATCAAATGAGGCTCCACTGAGTTAATAGGATTATATCATTAGTTATATATGAGTGTACAAAAGAGTTTTAGGAGTACATGGAGGTTCAATACAGTGAACTGAAGTGTATAATCATCCAATGTACATGGGGCTGTGCACTGCACTGTATAGTGTCAGTTTTCAAATCTACTGTTGAAGAAAGTCACTTTACTTCTCACACTGAGACATAAAATACACTCGCCGTAATAAACATGTCAGCCACTGCACTAAATTTGAAATGTGTGCTCATTTGTTTCACATATTCATAACAATATCCTAATTAAAAACATACATTTCATTTAGACTTAGAGGTGTATGGATGGATGATATGCACTATAGGAATTTGTAAAATCTACCCAATCAATCATTCATTATCATTTCATTTTCCAGAACAGAATACAGGAATTCACTGTAAAATAAGTTGGCAAAACTCAATAAATTTGAGGTAATCTGTTACATCAACATTTTTAAGTAAGAAATTCTAAGTTTAAGTAGCAGAACTGGCAGACTGGCCCTGATACAGCCATTTCTTTTTTCAAGTTGCGTATGACAGTTTTTTAAAGCAAGTTGTTTTGGTTTGGTGTCTCGTGTTTCAAATCCAATGACGCTGGTAGATTCTCTCTGACCAATCATTGATCTGCAGTGTTTACAGGTCACATTTAGTACTGGTACGGCTCGCTTGGAACTTCAATTGAGGTGGTACTATTTAAGCAAACCATACCGTTCCGTACCGAGTCGTCCTATGCAGTGGAAAAGTGCCAAAAAGTGAGCCATATCGAGCCATACCGAACCGTACGCAAAACCTGAAATGTTTGAGTAAGCTAATTAATACACTTTAACTACTTTCAACTTAAAATTATCATGTAATCTCAACTTAAATATTTTATTAATGGAAACTTAGCTATAGCTATAACTAGCTAACTGAATAAATGCTAACATTATCATGGCATAACACTTGCTGAATGAGTACAGTATTATAAACAATTTAATATACCTGTTCTCAAACCAAGCCACATGCTCCACTTGTCACCAAGATGGTAACCTTCCAAAAAGAATACAAATAAATAAATATAAACACATAACAGAAACCCTTCTAAATTAGAGCAACCAAACTCTAAACGCTACTAAATTGCCCACTTAACATTAATGCATTAATGCAACATTAATGCAAAAAAACATCACATAACACTTCATTTTAGCATTTACTCTCCCTTTTTGAGTGCCATGGCAAAGCATGCTGGTAAATAGAAACCCTTGCCCAGTTTCAGTTAAATTTAAGTTCATCTAAATTAAAAGAAAGTGCTCAAATCAAACTCAAATCACTGAAAGAGTTCAGATTACTTAAATTGTGTCAGTTCTGTGAACTCAAAAGAAAAATAAAGTTCTAAATACTTAAAAAAGTTCATTTGACTGAACTAATTTGCTTAATTTAAATTTTCCATTGTTGAGAAAACTGTAAATTTTACCTCAATTTTTATCTTTGTTCTAAAATTTTGAGTCTGTCTGTATTCAGTTATTTGGAATTATCTAACCTGCTATTATGTAGAGATAGACAGATTATGCTATACACACAAGTTGTCAATGACTATAAATATGAGAAACAAATGTCTACGGCATAAGATTAACACTTTAAGGTCATGACACTTTCCATTACCCTTTTTATAAACAATAACACACATTGTGCATGAGGTTTAACCCCAGACTCATTGGTAGTAGCTGAAATGGCAGCACTAAGCCCACCAAGTACACAGCGGCACAAAGAAAAATGCTGCCCACAAATTCCCTGCCTTTATTCTGTCAACCTTTAGCGTGACCCATCTCACCACCTGGGGTCTTTATTGCAGTCATAGTGCCTGTAGCCTTACAGTCGCCAGCACAAGTGTGTGCGTGTGTGTTTCCATGTATAATCCTGACTAATACAGTGCATTTATGGGTGAGGCTCAACAGTCAAAGCATTTTCCTGGAGTGTATATGTGCTCTACACCTCTACAGCTCATCAGTCACAGATGCAGACAGCATTGCGACTGCCAAGCTCATCACTGGCGCAAACTTGGCACAGAAACACATGGCAATATTATCCACTCATCAGCTTTCTCAGTGCCCAAGTCACATACCACTCTCCACATACCAACCTATGCCAATTAGAACAGCTATACTTGCTAGATAAGGAAAACAAATCCCTGGAGTATAAGTATAGATTCCAGAGTTCAGAAGTTTAAATGTATACTGAAAAGCACAATAGATGGCCTTTTTCTATAGCACTTCCACAAACACACTGAAATGACTGATCAAGTGTCAGTCAGAAAGTTAAACAGAGGGGATGTGTGTATTTTGGCGTGTGCTTACGATGGGGCCCAATGCTTCTATTTTGCATAGCTTTTATACAAATTATATTGTTGGTATAACATTTTAAGTGAAAAGATGAAACTAAAAAAAGGAGTATTTAATATGTCCCTCTGTTCGTCTGTACAAAAAGTTCACATGATCAGTGTCACAAATGTGTTTATTTGATTAGTGACAAAAATTACAAATATATCTAGACTAATATAAGAAAAGTTTATGGCACTTTCTATTACTGTCTTTGTGAACACAAACACACTGTGTGTGAGATTCATACAGTAAGATTTTTTTTTTTTTTTTAAATTAAGAAAATACTTTTATTCAGCAAGGATGTATTAAATTGATTTAAAAAGTGAGTAAAGACATTTATAATGTTACAAAATATTTCAGTAACTCTTTGTTTCGCTGGTCCACTTCAGACATTCTACAAGTAAGGGACCGTTCACACAGAACGCATTACTTTTCCATGTAAACGCGCTAGACCGTCTGTAACATGACTATTACGCTCGCAGTGCAGTGGCTCACACATGAGCGCCATGCTTTTAAGATGCTGTGTCAAGTTAAAAGAATTACAACTTTTACACGCAGCGCCGCTCATCAATGTCAGTTCCAAAACAGTGGACCAATCAGAAGAACTCGGAGGCAGGGCAAGCGTTGCGAGCTTCTGTTTTCAGTAGCAAGTTGGCGTGGGAATGGTTTTATTTGTTTGCTATTGCATCATGTCTCAAAAGCACGTCGAGACCCTCGCGTTCTGCGCTGCGCTTTTTAAAATAACCATTCCTGAGCCCTAACTTTGCAAACATGTCAACACTATAGTTGACACTATTTGTAGACTGTCTGCTTAATATCTGCTGATACTTTATTTTGATGCTCCCCCAACAGACATTCGATTGACTATATGTAAGTTTGCAACTACATGTCAACTTATTCTACTAACCCGAACCCTAACACCTAACCCTAACCGTCTACTAATACTCTAATGAGAGTTAGTTAACATGCAGTTGCAAAGTTACTTAGTTAGAAGAGTGTCTAAAATGGACTAATAAATGTGTGGAAAGTGTCTAAAATGGACCAATTTATATAAGGGTGTTAATGAATTTTTCAAAGAACCCTCCCTAATATATATATATTGCTATGTAAAATTTCAGACATACAGTTGATTCCAAAAGTCTGAGACCACATATACTGTTATAAAATATAACATTATTGTTTTGTTTTTTTTACTACATTTTGATCAAATAAATGCAGCTTTGGTGAACAGACACTTCTTTTAAAATGTATCTTGGAATCAACTGTATGTCTGAAGTTTTAGAGAGCAAGTAAGAGTCTGGGATGGCACACCAAGATTGAATAAATCCAAGCAGTGTATAAATGCTCCATTGCAAGTGTGTGATGTAATGACAGATATCTGTGGCGGCTTTGACCCTGTGGGAAGACAAAGATCTACAAGATCAACATCTAACCACATGTTTTCATCCCCTCACTATTTCAGTCATGTAATATAATGGATTTTTCCCTTCATGTCACACCTTTCCTAAAGAAATATGTTTTTTCAGATGTTCATCAATGTGGGCTTTTAAACAGTGGGTGTGGAGTGACATGTTTTTGCTGAGAAAAACCTATAAGTATGATCATGAACGGATTTACATCGGTCTTCTCCATTAGTAATTCCACGTCTGTCCAAACACTAACTCTGGCTCTTGTATAAGTCTGAGAAGAGCTTACCTTCCTCCCCTTTTTTCAGGAAATTGCCAAAGAGTTTCTAAAAGCAGTCTTTCTGTCTTGTTGCTTTGAGATTTAATCCTCTCTAACACACAAACAGATTTCTGTATTTCCCTCAACACCCGCTGGGTAGTCGTGACAACCTCAGAGGCCTCACAAAGCCGGGCATGTGTGCGACCTGTCCAGTTCTGTCCTACTAGAGGGAGGTTTTATTAATCTCAGTTGGCGCACTGCCTTTGTGTGCAGGGGTCACCTGCCTGACCACAGGAGACACAGATGCCCACCACAATGCTAATCCACTCCCTCGCCTGACTTCCATATTGGCCGGAGTCAAGGGGGCAGGCTTCCAGCATGACGGCTCTAATTGGCTTCCTTAAGGCCACCATTCGAGACATCCATTTGGTAGCGGTGGCTTGGGGCAGGAGGTGCTTGTGAATTTGTGGGTGAACACACAGGATTATGGGATGAAAAATGGCCCAAGAGCTGAAGACTAGAAGAACAACGATGAGCTTCGCAGCTGATTGAGTATACACAGAGATTTTGAGCATCTAGCTCAGAGAATTAGTTTTGGTCTGTAGCCCTTTGGATTTTAGTCTTTATTGACGTCAATGGATTTTTTTTTTTTTTTTTTTTTGATGCAGTGTCTTGTCTATTAGTTGTTTCTAACACACATACACACAGTAGTAATGGAGCAATGCATCTCCAGTGACATCCACACCTTGAATCCATAGCCAATTCCATATTTGAAATTTGTGAGTTTTCCATGGAATTGGGTTAAGAGAGCTCAACATTGTCATTTACCATAAAGCCCCTATTTGCTAGTGGTGCCATTAAATCATTAAAGTCTATTATCTAGTAAACAATGTTGTTTACCAGCATTAATTCCTCCAAACTTATAAATAATGGATGGAGTTCAGAGTGTACAGGGAGTATTACATGAGGGCTACTGGTAATGCCAACCTAATGACTTCACTTATGTGAGTTTAATATTTGGAAGACTTTGCGAATCTTGGCAGACTAAACAGAAAATTTTGGAAGTGGTACCGGTGATGGCTCTAAAGTTGTTGTAAGGATGAAGAATAGAGGAATGTCTGTGCTGCTGCTCTTTTTCTTTCTCCCTCTCTCTCTTGTACTGATAAGAGGGGCCACATTCCAAGATTTGACCCCACCTAAGACTGTCCAGCACTGGAATATCAATGGAACACACACACACACACACACACACACACACACACACAGCCCCTTTGACACCCCCACCAACACACTAATCACAGGGACACAGATAAGAGCAGTCTTTTCTTTTTTTTCTTTTTTTTTTTTTTTTGTATTTACCTAATTTTATCATTTAAACAGTTTGTTTTTAAGTTTCTTATGCTCAAGGCTGAATTACACATATTTTAAAATGTAATTTATTCCTGTGATGGCAAAGCTGAATTTTCATTTCTTCAGTGTCACATGATCCTCCAGAAATCATTCTAATATGCTGATTTGATGCTCAAGAAACATTTCTGATTATTATCAAGTTCAAAATAGTTGTGCTGCTTATTTATGGAAACTTTTTATCAGGATTCATTGAATAGAAAGTTCAAAACAGCACTTGTTTGAAAAATATTTTTTTGTAACAAATGTAAAAGTCTTTACTGTCACTTTTACGTCCTTGCTGAATGAAACCTTCAAAATTCAAAATACTTCAATCTTTTTTTTTTTTTTTTTTTTCTGGAAAAGCTACAGATCTTACAAAAAAAAAAAAAACTAATGTAAAGAGGTTTACAAAATAATGAAAGAATTTTACATTGCATAATTGTGACCACCATAAATGTTTGTCTGAGGTATTTGCTGGGTGTGAGAGGTCTTGTGTTCAACATCAACATGTGTGGACAGTTTTTGATAAGACTACAGATGTACTGCCTCACCTCTGCTAACTGGACAGGGTCTAAACTGTTTGGCGGCTGACCGATGACATTGTTATCACCGCACGACAAGCTTTCTGTCAGGTCTTAGTGTGATTGAATGAAACAGACAGATTCCAGGTTTGTTTTCCAAATATGCCTTCAAGCTGACAGCTAACACACACACACTTTTTACTTCCTTACAAAATGTTCAACTTTCTGGACTCTAGAAGAGAACTACATACAAATAAAACATATTATCTATTAATATAATCAGCAGAGATACTGAATCACTAAACCATCTACTGACAGCTAAGGTCACTATCACGGTCTCACAACTAGGTAAGCATGTCTTTTGCAAACTGTATAAATTTCTGGAACATACCACATGGAGCCCAGTGGGTCATTTATCTGTCTGTTTCTATGAAGTCAACCAATAGTCTCTTACTATCAAGTGCTCCAGTACCATCCATTCTACCGTCTAGTCTGCTCATATCCTATTGGTTAGTTTGGATAAACACTCACTCCCTTCACTTAAAATCCCACCCACTGGACGCTTCAGTAGGCTAAGACGTTTTAATGTTTTTGAAAGAAGGCTCTTATGCTCACCAGGCTACATTTATTTAGTTAAAAATACAATAAAACAGTAATATAATGAAATGTTCTGACAATTTAAAAGAACTGTTAATGTTAATGTTAACTGTGATGTTAAAGCTGATTTTTTAGCATTCACACCATGTCATAATTACCGTAAATAAAGCTCCATATCACTCTTGCGGTACTTCAACATCATAAATCGGTCTGCGCAGCTTCAAGTCGAACACATCTTAAATCTGCAGTGGTCAGGTGGTACAGCTGCAACGTGGTAGCTACAAGTCATGACGCTAAGAAAATTATGTTTACACATTGTAATTACAAGTTCTACAAGCACGTGAAGGCTTTTTACAGTTCAGAATCGTTAATTATAAAACGGATAGGGCCTAGTTCCAGCCCTTGATTCTGACTGATTAAGCCGCGTTGGAAGCCGTTGTAAAATTCTCGTTGCCGTTGTAAAAAAAAAAGAAAGTTGAAAACATACAGCTGACCGCATTACATAAATATTGCTGCGCCACTGTCAGTCTTAGTAACCACTCTTAGCAACGTAATCATATGTTTGTTCTCTATTGATTTTGTTCATTGAAGCTGCATTATATGTGACAGAGTGTATTACCTGCATTCAAATTTAGTATTTTCCTTCAGGTCAGTCTTTTGTCTGTTTGAATGTCCCCTGCAAATGTCCTTTTAACAGTTAATGGGTTTCCCCGTGCCCTGCTTGCACTGAGAGAGCTAGCAAAGCATTTTTCATTTGAGTCTTATGCTGCGTTCACACCACCTTGTATTTACCGGAATCTTGAGATGACAACACGTTGTATTCGGTGCTGTTCACGTCCTTTGACTGGGAATTATGCGTTTCTATGGCATCACTATCAATGCCTAAATGAATCTACAGCGGTCAGGTGGTACAGCGGCCACGTGTTACATGTGGGAGCTTTCAGAAATCTCCCAGTTTACAAGCTGTAATTACGAGCTCTACGAGGACGTGAAAGCTTTTTACGAGCCAGAATCTCGTAGCTTTAGTAATTACGATATTGCGTAAACGCACCTTTATACCGTGTTCACAACCAGTTTCAATATAAAAGTCTATGCGACTGAGTGCCTTGCTCATATTTGCTGCCATCTAATGGCGTAATAATGTAACTTCTGTTGCTGTTCACGGTCAGGGACTTCTTTTTTTTTCCAGCGGAAGGATGGCTTTTAATGATTTTACTTCATGAAAGTTGCATTGATACATATTTTTTTGGTGTTAATATTTGTATTGTATGGTAACCGTTTTATAAAAGCAATAAGCCCCGTGAAGCTGTGGTTTACAGTGAATTTATAACAGCTAAGGGGGTTTTAACATCGCCCCTTAGCTGTTATAAATTCACTGTAAACCAAGGCTTCTTGGGGCTTATTGCTTTATTATGGCATGGCAAACGCACCAGTGTCACATGATCGTTCAGAAACCGTTCTAATATGTTGAAAATAGTTGTGCTGCTTAATTTTTTTCAAGATTCTTTTATGAATAAGAGGGGGCATTTAGCAGGCAGATTTGAAATATAACATTATAAATGTCTTTACTGTGATTTTCAATTAAATAAGTGTGTCCATGCTGAATGAAATTAATAAAAAAAATGTACTGACCCCAAAACTTTTAAACGGTATAGTGTAAAGCAGTGCATCCAGCATTGGATAAAGCAAAGCGATCTACAGTAGTGCAGTGTGTCAAACAAGCTGCCATTGACCTCGAGGGGGCCTGACTCATAGCCGAATGGGAAAGATAAGATTATGGGGAGTAATTCCAAAGTTCACACCAGACAAAGTGTGTCTTAGGCTGTAAGTGCAGTAGGTGCTTAATAGGATTTTGTACAAAACACTGTACGGCTGGCCACTGAGTATCAACTTCATTTGATAGATGTGCATTAGATTAGCAGTATAATGTGGAAGCAGATAAATGGAACATATCAAAGCATTTGATACAATAAATACCAGCAGTAACGACTAACAACAATTGATAATCATGATGTTATTTTAAGAAGGAGTAATAGGGTAAAAATTCTCAGTGGAACCATGTATCCTGGTTGAGAATCACTTGCTTAATGGTGAGGGATGTTAAATTAGGCCACGTCCTTGTCACAAAAGCAAAGCTAAATCTTCAATGAACATGTACATCCACAGTTGTTCTAGTCATGTGCAATGCTCAACAATGACAACTTTGCAAAGTGTTTTCACAACAAGAAGTTAAAATAGTCTTCTATTTCTGTACAACTAGCAGGAAATAATGGTCTTAGGTCAGTCCCTAGTGGTCAGGTGTGCTCTTTACAACTGACCACTAACAGGACTGGTTCGTGTACATAATATACCATCAGCCAAATGGCAAACTATTACAGAATTATTTAATTAAATAAGACTTATACACAGCTTAATCTTTATAATAAAATTAAATAATATTTTTTAACAACAATAACAAATCATGCTAACGGCTTTAAGTGTTAAACTTGCTCTATAATATTCTTAAAAGTATTTTAAAACATTTATTTAATATGAAGAAAATGCTTTAAAGAAATTTTAGTCAATGAGGCAGAATAATATAAAATGCAGTTTTATCAATACGATGGATCATTTGACTGTAATGTATCTTCGGTTACTAACAGAGGTTTAGTAGTCATGATTAAAATGTTGAATATTTGTAGGCTACTTCAGATGTGAAACAATTATTCAAATTATTTTTATTAGGCTGACCAATAGTACCATATAACAGCTGAACTGAAAAAGAAAGAGAAGGAGAGTCCCATAATAAACTAATTTGAATCTCAGAAACCATTTGAAGCTTTCTTCACTTTAGGGCCCCCTCTTGAGGTCATTGTTTGCAAGAACATGGGAAGGAAAAATACCTGTCTAAAGATAATGTATCAGATAGGACATTTTTGGAATAATAATATTATTAAAAACAAATGAAGTCAAGATGAACAAATTTGTCAATGGTTAGCTCTCAGCACCCTCATAATGAATCAATATTACCTCATATATACCCTTGTTCGAGACCATCCGAGTGACAATCCTGTTACAACATACTCTTCCTGGACAGCCTGAGATGGAAATAAACACTTTGCTCATGTTTATTTAAGCACTTGGCGGTGTTTGCTAAAGGCAAAAAAGAAAAAGGAAAAGAGGCAAATATCCTTTCCCCCCAGTTTTTGTTTCTTTCATTCTCCCTCGCTCCTCCCAATAGTAATGTGTGCCAGAAAGTCTTGGTAAATATCCCATCTAAGCATTTTTGTACCAATAGCCTGTGACTCGGTTCTTCTCTCTCTCCCTGTGTCTTTTCAGTATGTGGTCCCCATGCTGTTTATTTGATGCTGACTTTCTCCTGCAAGTGACAGACTCAAACCCACAGAGACCATACAAAGCCATTCACAAACTCTCAACTGGATCATTCATTTCAGCAAGCAAAGATACCAACTGCTTACTAAAAAAAATGTATTAGTCGTCATTCACAAGGGTGTGGTGCACAAACCAAAACTGCACTAACCAGCTTCATGATGCACTTCAGTAATAATAGGCAAAAGTGCCAAAACACCATTTTGGTATGCTGTGATTTAGCTACATCAAGAACACAGGTGTTTCTGAGCCAAATTCATGAATTTTCAGCCATAATGAGGGGATGTGTCTGCCATATGGCTAAACGCATTGGATTTTGCATAATGAAAAAGGAAAATAAAATATTCAGACAAGCCAATGAACTGTTTATCATCATGAATGAGCTTGTTAATGATAATCAAAAAGACACAGTAAACAAAACACATACTCTCAGCATTAAATAACCACAAAGCAAAAGAACTGGAAAACAACAAGTGATCATATTTTAAAGGCAAAATCCAGGCGTATTCAAGAGGAGCACTTATTTATTTATTTATTTGTTGAGTTACGACACATCTTGGGGCCATCAATCACAATGTGCTGTGCACTCACTAACAGAACACAGAGATTTCTGCAGACTTGGTATGTAGACTTGGGCCTGCTATTATAGTTACAATGTGTGATGTAAATCTGTTTAATATAGAAAATAGTAAAGGGGAAAAGACAAAGAAAGAGCAAAACCTCAGGTGATGTTACTTAGAAGCCTAAAGTTCATGGATGCGATATTTCAAAATTTAACATCATTTAAAAGATGATGTGCTTCACAAAAGAAGAAGAAGAAGAAAATGTTATGGCATTTTTGGTGTATAACAGAGAATATAATTTTAGAAAACAATTTAGATAGTTGGTAGTTCATTTCAACAGGCCCAAGAATAACTTGTTTGGGAAATGAAATCCTGTCTTGTGATGTGATGTGAAATAATCTAAAAACATTTTTCAGTAGCATTTTGCTAACTGTTTTATTATGTTAAATATATGTATTTATGATAGCCTAATTATTACACTTATGTTAAATATGAGTGTTTATTATCATTACTGTAAATTAATAATTAACATGTGCACAGTTAATATAGACTGTCTCTGAAGTGTCGGAAATTAACTTTTCCAATAATTGTCACAATGGATTTCATTTTCGGGACATTTTTATGTTGATGAGGAGCACTGTAAAATAAATAAATAAAAATCATGATTTATCACAACATTTTTTCTTTTGTCAGATCAACTTCAATAATTATTTTGGTTCAGATAGCATAATATTCTGAGTTTCGGTGTACAACATTGTATTAACATTTTAACATCATTTTTATTTTTTATTTTTTATTTTTTTAATGAACTCAACATTTTAAGGCAACCAGGTAACTTACTTTTTCAAGTTAAACCAACAATTCTTTTTTACATTGAGGGCATTTTTTTTCTAAGCATCATTCTACTGTCAACTACTTCCAATTAATCAATTCATAATAAACATATTCGCAATCTGAAATGCTATTATGCTATTATGAACTATTATGAACTATATTTTATACAAAAGGACAACAACCTCTCATATACCAGTCAGTTAAAGTAATATATATATATATATATATATATATATATATATATATATATATATATAGGTAATTTTAGGTAAAAGCACCAATTAGATTGTTAACTAAACAGCTAAAATTACACACACTTAGGATCAGATTCTTCTTCTCCTCCTCCTCCTTTTTTCTTCTTCTTCTTCTTCTTGGAGGCTAGATGATGTGCTTCTCTTACACATCTCCTCATGTGTAAGTATCTGCTACGGATGGCAAAGCCCTCCTGCTTGTTTTTCAACGATTAGCTGTTCATCAGAATTACCAGCTCAAATCCAGCAGTTTCACTTCCCGCATTAAAGGGGATGAATATTGATCTGCTAAAGAGGATTTATTTATTTTCATGCTCTATCCAAAGATCAACTGCTACCAGCTTTCGGGGGATCTGCGCGGCTCTTGCGCGGTAAAGCTACTGCACACATGACTTTGGACTTGACATTTGGGTGCTGGAAGGAAACCAAACAGTAAATTCACTGCAATAATCCCAGATAAATGGACTGATCACTGCAGAAGCTTAGATAGTTAAGTGGCCTACACTTAAGTCCAGAGACGATGAGAAAAGACTCGACGCAGAGCGATGGGGAGGAAATTCGTGTGATTTGGGAAGCTGCGCAACGGATGCTGTGCTTTAATAGCCTATAAGTTAAAATCAGCCGGTGCTTTACTGACACCTGTCCGTTAAGCTGGAACAAAGTGACTATTAAGAATTATTTCACAGAGCAATATGTGATTAAACACAGAAAAGATCCATTATAAGCCTATAAAAACACACATTTTTTTGAAAAAAAAAAAAAAAAAAAAAAAAAAGGATATATAGTTTAAGCTATCTAAGGGACTGTCATCTATCTATCTATCTATCTATCTATCTATCTATCTATCTATCTATCTAATGTTTAATTTAATTTAAATAACAAAATATGGCATATTTGCAGACTATCGCACTTGTTAATCTGGTCGCAAATTTAATGTGGCAATTACGCGGTACTTCCTGCGCAACATGTGTTGTGTTGTGTTTATTTAATTAATTATGATGTTCTGGAGAGCACTTCTGTCCGATGTTTCCTCAAATAATTAAAGCTGCAAGGTTAGCGTGTGATCATTTCTCCAGCAGAGGGCACATTACGCCTTCTGAAAACGGTCTCGCACAGATATACCCTGCGTATTTTCATCTTTGTATTGAGTTAATAAAGAATCAGCCTATTTGACTGTCTGTAATACACAGTATGATACCAAGTGATCAGGTACTTTGACAAGTGTAATATTATATTATAACGTTATGCATTGGAGGATAACAAGAGGTTTAAGATTTTATAGGTAGTACTGCAACCTTGGTGTAATTTTTTTTAATGTGCTATATGTAATTTTTACGCTCCTCATGATTTATAGAATGTTCACAAAAATATTTTTTGCAAATGTAATTTTTTATTCTTTAAGCGCACAGAAAAAATACGGCAACAATTACACACTCAACATTTTTAACTGATATAAACCATCTGACAAAAGTTTATTTAAATGTACATACAAAAACCTTAAATATTGTGATATTCTTGGTTAGACAAATCTGAAATATTTTAAATGTTAATTTATTACAAATATACATTTATTCAAATACATTTAGAACATTGATTTTTAAACTAAAGGTTTTCAAACTGTTAATGTTCAGTTTAAATATATAGTTCTTGTTAAAATAAAGTTTTTTTTTTTTTTTTGTTTTTTTTTTTTTAATGGTCCACTCTAGAATTTTGCAATACAAAATATCTCAGTTCACAGAACCTTAACTATATTTCTGGGAACAGATATTTTGAGAACTGAAATATTTTCATCCTAAAACATCTTGGCTCACTGTCCTACAATAAATCTTAATATTGTGTGCCACTGCTCTCTGTCTGAAAGCCAGAAATGTGTCAGTGGCTGTTTTAGAGTATAAGCATGACCTGGAAAAGGCTTTGGCTATTCCCTATTTGTGTCTCCCTGCAGCCAGAGCTACCCATTTTAACAAATAACTTAGACAGAAGCCAGCAAGCTGGCTTGTAAATAACAACAGTCATTGCAAATTATAGCAGATCTGCAAAATACATTTTCAGAATCAATTAATAAAAGCATCTGAAGGAAAGTCGAGTCTAATGTTTACAAACAGCTATGAGGAAGGTGGTGGTCTTGCCGTCTAGGCAAACAATGACACAACATTCCAACTCTTGAAACAATGAACAGCTCAAATCTCACCCACACCCTAAAGCTGGGCTTGCCAAGTGTCTGCAAGTCCATTAGGGGTAATTATGGACAATCACAGGTAAGCTGTAGACAATATCAGCTTAAGGGTACCTAAAGCCACCGATGCACAAAGATACAAAGATACTAGGGAAAAGGCCGTCTAAACGACATTTGTATCTACTCAAGCTCACTTGCTCCTTTTTCCAAAGAGTTGGCTATACATTCATTAAACCTTTTGATCATTTCAGTCTGAATCAATGTGGATTTTTTATCGTATAAAATCCTGATCCACATCAGCGAGCGAGTTCCCCATGCATATTAACGACCACAGCTCCTGTATTTTGTAGACCCACACACTATGTGCCAGGGATTCACCAAAACAACTAAAGCGTGTGCTTTTGAATCCTTTGGCAGGCAGGCACTTAAAAGAAGGAAGTAATATTTTTCACTAAAAGCCAAGCACAACGCCAGCTTGCCACACCACATGTTAGGTGAAATAAATTACCCCTCAGACTACGTGAAACCACTCACTCATGACTGACATTTGCCCCTGGCCAATACTGGCTACAGAAATAGAGCTATAGAGTATTTGAGTGTGACAGTGGAACAGAGCAATTCACAGGTATATGAGATAGAGGACGTTATAATGCGGCTTAAACTGACCTAGACTAATCCGCACCAATCCACCTCAATATGTACGGCTCAGTTTCCTTTGCTCGCACCATTCATTTGATTTCAGAGCGAGTAGCAAGGAGATATATTACAGTGAAATTGGTTTGACATGACATGGAATGTTAAAATAGGTTTGAATGTTTTTTTTGTTTTTTGTTGTTCAGGAGAATTTATTAGCACAAGAGTAAACTATATATATATAGATGCATCATATATACAGTTTCGTCTACATACTGTGCACCTTGCAGAATCTGCAAAATGTTAATAATTTTACCAAAATAAGAGGGAACAGAACATATTCACAAACCATGCTTAAACTAAATCAACGACTAGTAAAAACTTTTATCCTCCTAACCAAATTATAATAGTATAATTTCTTTTAACCATATTTCTTTACCATCAGTCAATAAAGTTAAATGAAGGCCTCCTTTCCTAAAGTACAGAACAGATTTGCAACCATGCATGTTATGTCAGCTTCCCACACCAGGAAAAATACAACCTTTACTAGGAGACAGTCTAAATAACGGCTGATGAAAGATTAATGAAAAGGTTTTGGTCTTGACGTGAAGGGTAGATCTGCCCACACAGCAAAAAAATGTATGATGTCAGGAAAGCTGCAAAGTTTTTTTTAAGTGTGGCATATATATGTATTATCACACACACACACACACACACACACACATGCACACACAAAATCCATCCATATATACAGCTCAGAATAATAATGATAAAAAAATGTATTACATTAAATGTAACGGAAGACTGATAGGACATCTTGATCTTAATTTAAAATTAACGCTGCACGTAATTAAAAACAAATAAAAAAATATACATATACATTTCTGAGCCCTAATTAGCAAACTAAAGATTCGTCCAAAAGGCTTGGTTCTCATTCTCCAGTAATCTTTCAGTTCCTACAAGTAATTGTCTGAGAAAATAATTACTGTGAGGGCTAGTGCTTTTAGAGACAGGGTGACGCCCAAACCTGCCTTGTACACGCCTCAGTCATGTAATGAGAGAGAAAGAAGAATGAGTCTGTATTAGTGTGTGTACGAATGTGGAGTTTGGCAAGCTGATTGGGAAGGCATTTGAAACAATAGGCCTCCCTGGTGGTTTAAGAGTATATCCGTGGATTTGAAGGCTCAGGAGTCTTTAAAGTTGTACGGCAAAGCCATAAAGCTCACCACACCCGAGAGAGAAGAACTACCCTGCCGTCTTTTCTCTTTCCATGCATACACACACTCACAGTCGTATGTATGCGACCTAAATCGCACCTTTTCAGCTAGTTATATTTCAATATATCTAAATCCAGGCAAAAACATAATTATATTCTATTATAACCATATTGTTTATTGTATTTATAATCCTCTTTTATGCCATTGGCTATAATGAAATCTGTTGACCTATACGATCTTAACTTTTTAATAATGCATTTCGTAACAAGGATCTCAAAGTAAGACAAAAGAGGATTCTCATGCATTTGCTAATTTAGGTGTGTGTGTGTGTGTGTGTGTGCATAAGACTGTACGGGATATCTGCAACTGATTAAAGCAGTGCGAAATGTGTATACTGGGGCTGATTTTCGAACCCAAGCCTGCCAGTTGTAAGTCGGCCACAGCAAACAGACATCAGGAATGGCGAATTATCCTATCTCTCCTCACTGCCGAGGTGCTGGAACGCATCTGAATAAGCAGCACTGACACCGCAGCCTAAGAAAACATCTGCTGGCACATGTAACACTGGACACACCACTGAGTGTTTTCTATTATCACGTCACATAATCTGACATATCCAGAGACCGTCTCTCTATGCGTCTCACTCCCTCTCTCCCACTCTCATCTGTAGTCTTTTTTTGTCAACATGCTTTCAATTTCTTTTCAATTCCATCTTTTGAAATAGCCTATGCACTTAGCCACAGGGATTTTAGGTTTCGTGCTAAATCTGACAAATAATGTCTCCATAGTGCAATATTCCACAGACGATATGCAGAGACGTACACGGTGATAACTCAGGAGAGTTTGTACAAGCATAATGAATTTATGAGAGGAGCTTGTTTTATGTGCAGTTTCACTTAGCCGGCCGCTATCGGAGTTTGAAAGAGTTCGCTGTGTAGGAGAACCGAATTGGTTATACATTGGGGCAGATAACTTATCTTAGAATGATGTGCCTTTGTGTCTGTGACTATGGTAGTACAATATTTGTTGAGAAGGAAACAACACATTTTTTTTTTTTTTTTTTTAATTTTACAAGACTTACTCCCTTTTGAGCTAGATGGGAAACTGAAGTCTTTAATGTGAGCAGAGAGGCAGATGGAAGGAGCCAGAAAAACACACCGCCATGGGTCGACAGGGAAGGATAGGACTCCATGGTAACACAGTTGTCACAGGGCTCTTCCGAGGGTCACGCACTTCATCATGGCTACAGATGTGCGTACACGCACGTTATAAGTCCCATCTCCCTCCTGTCGACCTCCTCAATCCACTACGAGCTTAGTTTCATTTGCATCCGGGCTGGTCAGGGTAGAGAGAGTTGGTTTAAAGGAGGCTATTTGTTGTGCTCTCGGTTAATACCACACAGAGCTTTAAATACCCATATCAAATCTTTGCGGCTCAACAGATTCAGTTTTGCAAACCTGTATCGAACAGAGGTTCAATCCGGCAGCTTAGAAGAGTACACTCCTTTAAGTTCTGTGATAAGGTAAAACCAATCGCTGGATTAGAGACTGTCTCAGAATGAGTGAGTGTGTGTATGTGTGTGCCTCTGTGTATAAGGCATTATTCCTTTTGTGGTGCTTGTAACGGATCATTTTGCAAATTGATTTAATGTCTAGCTTTATGACTTATGTACTTTAAGGAAATCTGAATGTGTTGCATTCTTCTCAGTGTGATGCATATCAACTGAACATGAATGGCTGACATGAGAATCAATGACGCGGAGTGAGGGAAAAAAGGAAAAGGCACACCGCCTTAAAAAGTAGGTATTGGTCTACCAGTCCTTGAGACGTAGGAATTAATTTCAGTGTGTTTTTGAAGTTGGAGATGGTCAAAATGTTTATTCTGATGGAAGCATTAGACAACAGACCACAACACGAGTCCCACAAGGGTAGCTTTACATGCCATATGGCTGGCTAAAAACCGCAGAAAAGGAGGATTTCATTCATCCGAGGCAAGAATGCCTTGTGGTCCTCAAGCAGCGTTCCAGAGCCAGAGCTTTCCTCTGAGCAGTGGGAGGTTTTGACAAAGGAGGAATGGATATCAAAAGTCTTGACAGGTCCATAAATAAACGTTCAGCTTGAATCAGCTTTGAAATATCGCAGTATGCCGATTATGTTATTGCAGAATTAAACCTATTCAACCGCAGCACAGTGTGGGACTGCGGTAGTCTGACTGAGCCGCTCCATCCTTGTCTCTCGCAATGCGTCTTCCTGTCCGCTCTCGGGCCGGCTTGTTGGCAATGACGAGACACTATGGGGGGAAAAAAGTTCGGTGAAGACTCAGCCATGTGGTTTAAGACTAGCACAGTATCACGTGGTTCCAAGATGGTTGGTCTCAAAGAAATAATCATGTGACCCAGAAAAACATGATGCAAAAGAGCAGCAATTTATGCTTCACCTTTCAAGTCCGAGTTTGATCCGGTTCTCATCGTCATAAGGTTCTCATTATTGCAGAGGTAACCAGTCATTGTGGCAGGTGACGGTTCAGCATCCTTTAATAAGGTCTTGCGACTAGTTCAGGCATCAATATTGCTTTGAAGTACGAGGCTGCAGCAATGCGGTGGTGGAGATCAGAGGCGAGGCCAGTGGCAGCTACAGCAGCACGAAGGAGACCTTACGTCAGCTCCTGCATCGACATCCAGCTCGGCTTTGATATGCTTATCCGGCGCAATTCCCGATAGTGCGGCCGCATCCCAAGGTGACCCTCCCTGGCTAGGATTCCTCCCATGCCTGCTGCAGTCTGTAGTCACATTCATACCCTTCAATCCTCTCTGCTTCCAAGAGCTTTTATTCTGGCTTATTGATCTCTAAAAGACCCTTAATGTAAGCCTCCATTTTCCACAAAGGCCCTCATCATAATCCCCGTTTGGAAAATGAACAGTGCAATTATTCATGTGATTCAGGACAGAAGCTGAACTATGGCTTCTTGTATTTGAGACATCATGTGAGATGTTTTCACACTAAATATTTGGGTGCTCAACTGAGGCTGGGATTGAACCGAACACAACCAATATCTTTAGCACTGTGCAAAATGATTGGCCAAATGTGATTGTTACAACTCCCACTACCATGACTAATGCAAACTATGAACTGAACGTTTACAAGAAAAGTGCTCACAGGTGAACTCCATTTTAAGTTCTGTTTTAAATCATCTGACACACAAGTACAGGATACATGATTTACATATAATCAAAAAATGTAACAACAAAAATTCTTTCATCATTTGCTCACCCTTATGTTGTTTCAAACCTGTATGACTTGCGGACTCAAGAGTCCCAACTTATAAAGCCACTCAACCTCAAACTGTATCTCTTTCAACAGCTGCAGAGTTTGTGAGACAGGTGAAACGCACTCTGAATTTTCATCTGTCATTTTTGATTGCATCGTTGAGTGGGAGTTCAACAGTATATACCACAGAGCTTCATATCTCCCAGTGAAAACGATCACGCCAAGGTCATGTGATTCCAGTCAAGCAAAACGCGTTAAAGAGAAGAATTTTTTTTAATGTAAAAAGATTGCCGCTAACTCATAGCAAGTGGCAATGACTGATTACAGACCAAATAAATATCAATTAAAGCGCAGTCATGGAGTCTCGCCACCAGACACCATAATAAATTATAATACAGTTTAATATAGTAAGTCTTTTTTCTGGTTATCTTAAGTTCATGCATTAGTAACTTAATTTCTGGAGTTCATATGACCATCTCTGTGCAGCTTATAGGCGAAACCGTCTTCAATCATAGCTATTTTGCAAAATACATGAAAGAAATCTGAGCTTGTGATACCATCAGAAATGTTGCAAGCCTAAGAAAAACCAAAGGAGACTTGAGGGAAGGAGGACAGACTTAATAATTTAAAAAAGCTGCCATGACAAGATTTGTCAAGACAAATCCAGGCTTGTTTTGTACTTTTAGTGCCATGGCAAAGAACAATAGGTTTTAAAATGACATTGGTTCAGCGTAGGGGGAAAACAGACCTCCCTCAAACTAAATGCATATGGCCTATTGACCAAGCGGCTTTTGGACTTTCGCTAAAAAGCTGTCTTACTCACTGGGTGCCATTAGATGGGTGAGTACTTAATCCATGGATTACCTAAGATAGCATCTCCAGCACTCTGCTCCTGGACTGAAAGCTAAGATTACTGACCACACTTCAGGTCAGTCTTGTGAGTGTACTTTAATCTTTTATACTGCACACACCCTTTCACGTACATAATGGCTAGAGGAAGCATATGTAACAGACTAATGTGTGACGTTCAGTTTTGGGTTCCTCTTTCTATGCCCGTTTAAGATCATCCACTGACCGAACACAGGTGACTGAAAAATTAACTGCTATACGTTTTTGCTATAATTGCTATACATCTTTGCTGTACCTTATCCCTACGCCCCATGACGCTTTGCGCGAATTATGGGTGTAACTTCTGTTAAGCTGTAAACAGTCAGTGAAAGGCTCACTCTATGAATACTATATGATACTTTTGTTGTTGTTGTTGTTGTTTTTTAACTGGGTACAATGAGATGACGTTATTCTACTCACCCTTCAAAGCATCAATAAGTTAGGCTACTTTCAACCATGAATTACCCCAAAAGCGCATTTTTTTCCACAGCAAAAACCAACGGGTTAAATATCACTGTAGTAGGTTAATATATCTGTATTATGAATCATACATTGCCTTAATCAAAAATGTTCATTAACTTAAACATTGCGTGATACTATTACAAAGTTATTTCCGTCATTTTCACAGATAGCTTAATAAATTGTATTTACCTGTGAAAACAAACCTAGAAAGAAACGTTTGGATTTGAGGAGAAAAACAGTGCATTCCAGTGAATTATTAATGGGATATATCGTAAATTAAATCGGGAGAACAAATGTGCAGTATATGTTGTCCTTTTTCATACTATTACAGCAGAATGCAAAAGTAAAAAAATAATAATAATCACGAGGAAAAGAATGCAGCGACTGAAAAGAGCTCTTGTCATAGATATTCTTGTTATAACATGTCACGTTAAAATACCAAGCATTACGTTATTCTCGTGATGTCTGAAAATATAACATAAAGGAAAATTGACAGCTCATTCAGTCAAACTGACGGATAAGCTTTATTTGTACGGCAACCTTTTGGTTTGAAATGATTCTTTTCAGTCTTTTTGAATGGAAGTTCCCCAAACCGGAAGTGCCTCCCATAATTCAAAACGCAGTAGGTTAGTCAGGAATAAGGTGGATAATTGCTATACAATTGCTGTTACATCAATCATTTGTACTGTTGATGAAATATAACAGTGGATCTCACACCAATCACCAAGTCTGGTCAGATCAGATTTGTCATATATATAAACAATTTGAAAAAATGTTTTTGTTTTTTTATTAAATACATTTTTAGTATTGTAAATTTCCAGTGTTAAAGAAAGAAAGAATACAAAATATCTGTGTACATATATAAATAAATATAAAACGTATGTAAAAAAAAAAAATAGAAAAATATCACAAAATACCCGTGGAGAAAAATAATAGTCTATATAAATCTAGGTTACACTTTATTTTAAGGTGATATACTTACCTTGTACTTACTTAAATAAGTACTGAATAATATTAATAACTACATGTACTTACAATAGATTTATGGTTAGGTTTAGTTACTTGTAGATATGCATAATTTACTGTTATTACTATAGTAAGTACGTGTTGTAACGTGTAACTACGTCACCTTAAAATAAAGTGTTACCAAAATATAATAATTTGATATAATAATTGTTTTTTTATAAAGGTTATTATTGCATGCTGCATCTATGAAAAACATAGCATCCAATAAGTGGTGACTGTTGACTATCCAGTTCAGGGATAATATTTACGGAATACTCATTGATTTGTGAGGCGGGCCGGCCCGGTGTGTGCTGCTGATGTTGACATGTGGCAGGATGAGGGCGAAACAGTTAATGTTGTCTGGCTGTATGTTGAGGGACAGACACCTGCACAGGAGCACAGAGCTAAACATTTACAATTTACTTCTGACAAACACAGTGGCCCATCTGTCACACAGCTGCCCAAAAGAGGGCAGGCAAAGGAAGCCATCAGCAGGACCAGAGCACTCTTCTCTGGTCAGATATCCCCAGCAGAGACATAGTTTGATTTAGCCTAAAGAACACTGTCTAAAATTATTACTATAGGCTATGCTTTCCAAATAAATACAATTATATTATTTTTGCATAACTTCTACAATTAAGCTGTTTGTAAATCATGAATGCATTATCGAGTGTTCTCAAATCTGTACTGTATTTCAAAAATTGCACAACATTTCTTTGTGTAATTTTGATTTCTAGAAATGCATAGGCTAAAAATAAAAGAAATTCATACAATAATACAGTATACAAAAGCTAGACAACTGCTGTTTTATGTACAGTATGTATGTATGGGGTCATCTTCTCAAGTGTAATATGAACTAAATGTGAACATTAATGTGTGACAGATTGCATCAACAGTTCCTTTTGGAGAAGAGATAATGGGGTTGTGCCAGTCCCGTAGTATGGCGGGTGGGGAGGCGCTCACATCCTGCGCAGAGCCGCGACACGAATCAATCACTGAGGCTCAATTTTACAGTCATCGTCCATCTAATGCCTAAACATAAGCTTGCTGGTAGTGACGGCAGGAAGGGAGGAGGGCATCTCGATTATGAGCATACATGCTCTTCTGTAGGAAGACAATAATATTGGCATTAAACACCTTTGAGAGGTGGAAAGATGCCAGCGGCGTTTTTTTTAATATATCTTAAATTATGTCATGAAAAACACTGGGACATCACACAAAAGCCACACTCAGTGTATAATGCTCTCTCATAAAGCTGCCGAGCTCTCCAACAATATTGACACAAGGTGCAGGCAAGCAAATGTCAGCCGCTATAACATATGAAATACTTAACGTAACCAATTTTCAGCTGTCAATCAGGCTGGGGGAATAATGACGGACGGGGCAGAAATCGATACAGCACAATTGAATTGCAGCACACAGACATGTTTCGTTCTGTGCTATAAAAGACTGTCAAATGTCACAGCCCCCAGCTCGGTGGCAGGATGAGACTGATTTATCTGTCTCGGTTCCTTGAGGGCATTAGCACGCGGGCTAGCGCCACAACCAGAAGGGGAGGCACTTCTGACCAGAATGACATGCAGAGGCCAATGAGATGGAATGGATGTTGAGATCTAATGAGGAGTGAGAATCATGCAGATTTACTGCCAGTTCTGCTCCCCTGATGAGAGTCTGATTTGTGTTTGTGAATAATAGCCTCTTTATGCACACTATTTCTTTTCAAACCATGTTTCCAGAGATCATGGAGACATCTGGGCTTACAAAACCTCCCTATTTGCCCTGTGTGAGACTTCCACTAACAACTCTTCGGCAAGCTACTGTAAGTCCTGAATGCGTCTTTGAGTCTTTGACTGTCACCTCATTTACAATACCTAGCCCTCGTCCGCACTTAATCAATTAGGCTCCTGCAGTTCAGACAGAGGCTAGTGAGGAAACAATCCCAGAAGTTCACTTCAAAAGAAGGAGGCTCTTTTGAAGAACACAGACTCATTTTTGAACCAGGGACTGTTCTGAGATCTTCAGACGCTGATAGAAGTGGTTTTTGGATGATGTCCAAAGACGAGCATCTCACCAATATCGGATAACAAGGATAGTTTTTGCTTTGTAAATGTGATAATTACCAGTTCAAAAACTAAACATGACAGAAGAGGGTGAAGGGTCAGAAGTTAAAGTTGTGAATTTCATTTGTTTAATATTCAGAAAATAAATAAAGCCTTGTGAATTTGAGAGTTAAAATTAAGAGTGTCTAAGTCAACTTTGGGCACTTTCCCAGGGGTCGATGTATAAAAGATATATATATATTTTTTTTTTTGCTATACAAAGGTCACACCTGGAATACTTTTCACTATTATTTTAGCTACTTTTCAAATTGCATTTTATTTATAGGGAGACTCATAAAGTTTAAAAAAATGATAAACTAAACAAAAAATGATTTAATCATATACTGTTTCAAGATTTCTTTTTTTAAATTAAGGTGAATACATCACAAAATATTTTTAGGATATCTACTTAGGATTGATTGACTTAGGTCACTATGATATTAGAAAAAAATATATTTTAAAAAAATATTTAGTCAGCCATTTTATTTCAAAATGTAATTCTATTAGTGTCTTTTATACCACTATTAAAAACAATCTTTTGAGATTTGGTGAAAATAACACTGGTGTAAATGTTAATGAAAATGAAAGAATTTTCCTGTGATGTATGCATACAAGTGTTTATTTAATGTTTTTTACACTTTATTGGTGTGTCTGTACATTTAGATTCTAATACTTTCCAGGCTTTAATCAAAAGCGTCCAGCTCAAAATACTTAACAGATCATTTATTATACCATGTTGTAAATACCTATTTTGAGTGCATGCAAAAACATGCTGTTTTTGTGCATGCGTCTTTAAATGCAAATGAGCTGCTGCCAACTTAGCGATTTTGTCGCTACATTTAGCGACTTTTCAAACCCCCTTATTAACTTTTTTTCAAAAAAGCGCCTAGCGACAAATAGCGAGTTTTTGGACAAACCTCTGTCGCCAAAAGTCGCCAGTACTGCGAGCGCGAGGTCTTGCTTTCCTCATCTGCTTCTCCTTTGTTTTATATTTTAAGAATTTTGTTTGACCATTTTGATTTCCATTCTTTTCGTGTGCTTTATCCTTTATACTCACTATATCACAGACCTTAGGTTCATCCAGTTTCCGAACTCACTGAATTAAGGTAAATTACACAAAAGATGTAGTCATTCACTATATCATACTTGTGCTGTTGTCTAAAATAATAAAAAATATATATAGGAAATAAGAACAGTTTGACTTTCGGCTATATTATAGCTATTATATCAAAATACAGTATGTGAACACGGATTAGGAGAGAAAAAACATTAGGCAGGCAGAATGCAAGTACGACGTGATGATGTTACGAATATGCTAATTGACGTATGACGTCATCTAGCAACCTTTAGCAACTTTTTGGGCAGGCTTTAGCTACTTTCCTTTGAAAATAGCTGGCAACACTGCTCCCCGCCCCTTTTTCAGGAAGTGCTTCCTTCAACAGCTCCTGCATGCATTGGATACTCCGCCAAATACAAACAAGACATCTGCTTGGTTTTTATCATCTATATCGCGATCATGCTCACGGACAATGCAGTTCTTCATCATGAAAGTTTATTATCTGCATGCATTTTAAAGCTATATCAGTTTAAACTTCTAATTTATCGTTTTTTGAGCACACATCTAAAGCACACACACAGAAAACTTCTCTTTCATGTCTTATTGTGTTCACACAAACACAGTCGGTTATATCTGTGAACATAAAGAGACAGGGACAGAAATCGCATGTGTAATGTATATTAGATCTGTGGCGCATTCCCTTCAAAAACAAAACTAATCCACTGCATCTTCAGCGGCTCAGATGTCAGGAGTAAATGAAGACTGTTATGTTCACTCTTACATCTAACAACAAAACACCTCAATCTCTTACGAGACATTCATGTCGCTACAGCTGCTCCGGTGTCAAGAGAATGGCAGAGAGTGTACAACTCGCTCAGGGCAGAAACGATATTCTGTCTATCAGCAGTTGTGGGCGGGGCATGTGCAATGTGACATCACATTGCTCAGAAAATGTAAAGAGCTTGTTGAGATTTTATGGAGATTTAAAAAAAGAGTAGGTGGATTTTTATCATTAGGGTGGTTATGTACACACACTGCCGACACATTTATGTTCAAACACCATGTAAAAGGAAATTTTGCATAATAGGTCCCCTTTAAATGAAAAGTTAAATAAACGTCTACTGATTGTTGTGGAAAACCCAATGTAAGTCAGTCCTTCTGCAATAATGATGTATGAGGATGTGTATCACAGAGCATGGGATCCTGGGAACTGTAGTTACACAATGCCTGCCAAAAGTATCGTCCTGTCCCTTCTTTATGACTCCACAGCTGTGCTGTAGGTATTGATTACCAGAAGAACACAATGAGCCTTGGATGCATTTTTTACAAAGTGCGGAATTCTGAACTAGAGCGGCTGGCGCCGCAAGGGATGCGACCGCAGGATGTTTCTGCATCGACATGAAGGTACAATCATAGCTGAACTCATTTCATCTGAACAATGCACACAGTGCCTTCTCATACTATTCTGAAAACTGTAACTGGATATATTTTAACTGGCTTTCTGAGTAGGTGAAGTACACAGGTTGGAAAGAGCTGCCAAAAGCGACTCTCATGGAATAACTGATAACTCTTAGAGAACATTGTTTGGATTCTGATATTGTTAACGTCAGACAGCGCTGCAGCTGTGCATGGCAAACTCTGTGTTCATAATTTACGAGTGCCCTGGCAGAGATGTGCGGATTGTTACCATGGACACATCAAACCCATAAAAACAGGTGGCCAGAGGTTGATGTTGGATAGAAGACAACAGAGGACAGGCTGTGGAACAAGAAAGCATGGACGCAACTTAATCCGGCCTAATCTGGGTGGATAATGGAAGTTTTAAAGAGTAACTTTACTTTATCAAGCTGTTGAATATAGAATTAAGCAATGAAAAACCCTGAAACGTTACTGATGGAGACATTGTATCAATGCGGAAAAATCAAACAGATCCAAAACAAACATTGGCTATAGCGCACACTATACCACTCTTACTATTTTCTGTACTGTACGCTGTGCACACTAGTATGCAAATTTTATGCATGCATGAAACAAAAGCATACAAGAGAGCACACTGTGCAAAACTGTATCCCACAATGCAATGTGTTCAACATGACCTATCATTTCCAGTGACAAATTAACAGTGGTGTAAAGTATTTAAAGTACATTTAATTAGTTACTGTACTTATGTTTTTGGCTACTTTGTAGTTTGACTGCGTATCAAAGATAACAGCAATGTTTACTCTCTACTTGACTACATTAACAGGTAATTGCTGAATCACAGGTGTTTCGTATATGGAATGAGGACATGGTTGTATACCACTCTAAAAAATACAACCAGGTCTCATGGAAGGATGTTTTCACGAGTCGCAAAAATATGTACCAATACATACATATCACTGCAGTTTCCAACAGAAATGAACACTAGGGGCAGTAAAACAGCAAGCGCTTTTAATTGTTTTCATACACAGTTACGATTACAAGGCCAGGTTATGGATTAATAAAGACTTGTTTTTACGTCTCCTTGTGCAATATTATGTTATGACTTAAAAACGCTTTTTACCAAAGTGCACATTTGTAAATGAATATAGTTTAGACTTTGCATCAGTTAACCAGCTCCATATGTTTCGCTTTTCTGACATAACAAGCTTGCTCGGTAGCTCAGCTGATACGGAGTTGGACTCACAGTAAAAGAGCTTAAAGATGATCAAAACAAGCTAAAACAGCATGATTACGGATGCTTGTTTGATTGTTAACACTGTCAGGTAGATTTAGTGTTTGTGGTACGTTATTTTAAAAAGCATTACACTTTTAGCGCCACTCACTGGACAAAATGTCAAATCAGAACGGTGATTTGTATAAAAACCAACGGCATAAAAACTTACCATATTCACATTTATCTGTTTTAGCGCCTCTCAGTGGACATTTCACATTGAAACTGCAGTGATATGTACGTATTGGTACGTATTTTGCGACTCGCGAAAACACAGATACGTCTTTTTAATGAGACCAGGCTCCAAAAATAATGTGTCGGCTCAACAAAAAAAATAAATAAAAATAACGCAACAGTTTGCATCAATTTTTTTGAGTTATGACAACTTTGAGTGAATTTACTTTCAACTAACCAGCTACATTGAGTTAGAGGAACTTTTTGTATTTGTAGCATAAACACACATTTTTAAGTTTATTACTGAAAATAATTAAGTCGCTCCAACTACCAGAGTTGTAGCCCTGTAACCAATTAATCTAATCTCTTATCTATTTCATTTCAAATCAACAGTTATCATAGCACAAGCTAACATAACTTATTTAACATGTATATTTAATGAACAAGTAAGATATTATTTGTCACTGGCATTAGCACAATGATAATCACAAAAACTTTGGCATTACAGAAACTCTTTTAAATGTCAAACATAACAGCATTAAACACTAACAGGTCTTTCTCTTCACTAAAAATTAACGTTAACACTTAATTTCAACATTTATTCTTCTTATCCAGTCCTATGCAAAGCATGCTGGGAACTAGAAATCCACTGCCTAATTTCCGAAGTTATCGAGACAATTTCATTAAGTTACTACAACCTAATTAAAAAAAAAAAAAAAATTACAGATGATATTAGGTTGATGTAATGATCAACATTATTATGTCAACAGAACTCAACAAAATAATGTTTGCAACTTAAAAGGTTTAATTAAAATCAGAAGTTGTGATAACAGGTCCCCTGAATTACTTTTCAGAGTAGCTGGTGATGAGGCTGAAACCAACACGTCCAGTGCAAGTAGGCTTTAATTATTTAATTTTACTTAACATTATTTTATTTATCCGTTATACTAAAGCAAACTTTTTCAAGGATTTTGCTCTTTTTAAGCACTTAGAGCTTAACTGAGACTTGAGTGTCTGTAGATATTTAAGAGGCTGTTGTGTTGATTGCAATATTGAGGTGTTAAGTTTCAATTTTAGGAAATAAACATGAGATTGCTCTTCTCACAAATCAACTGTTTCTTGTTTTTCACAGGCATGTCTCTTAGGTGTTGAGGACCAGTGCATCTTTGAGCCTACATACAGTACACTGTTTTAAATCAGATACTCTAACTTTTACTCAAGTCATATTGGAATTGGTGACTTTTTAATTGAGTCATTTTCTACTTTTACTTACGTATGCTTTTCAGGTACTCTTTACACATTATTTTTACATTATCTTTAAATAATATCAGCCATGTTGTTTGATATTTTTCTTGACTTGTTATTTAACATCACGACTGCCAAAAGTGAACACAAACTAGGTTTTCAAAATAAAAAATAACTTCTTTTTTAATAACTTCTTTTTATTGTTATTAATTTAGAGATGATAACTGGATGCCATGAATTAATGCCTTCTGTTTTGCCTGTTTTTATTAAAAAGCATATTGCATGTTTCAGTAAGTACTATTCAATTACAAACATATAGCCAA
This sequence comes from Elopichthys bambusa, assembly GCA_037101425.1. Lineage (NCBI taxonomy): Eukaryota > Metazoa > Chordata > Actinopteri > Cypriniformes > Xenocyprididae > Elopichthys > Elopichthys bambusa. Next base: position 22,455,533 of record CM074447.1, on the reverse strand, counting down.
TCTGTTTTCAATGTGTATTATATTAAGAAAGAAAAAGAGAGGTATCTGAGATCATTTGGCATTTTTACAGGATGTACTCTGTGTGCTTCTCATGGTGAGATGATTTTTCAAGCAGAAACAACCAAAAGTATCTCTGATCTGAACTATGAGAGAGATCTGGGAAAGCTGTGCACAGCTCAATATGTACAGTAAGTACTTGATCTCTAACTGTGATCCCCAATTCAAAGGAACTAAATTTACATGTTATGGCTTACATACTGAAAGCTATAAAATAGAATGTAATGTCTCATAAGTTATAACAGAACTTAAAAGTACATCTTGAAGAGAAAACTTCAATTTCTATTACTAACAATGTGCAGTCAACTTTAGTTATTTTCAGTGAACAGTTCTTGTGCATGTTTCTTGGTTTACAGTGCAAGAGAAAATAAAACATTTAAAAGTAGTCTTATTGTGATTTTTACAATATTATTACTTAAGTGTTATCCTTTAGCCCCTATCCATTACTATGAATGTATGTCAAGGAAGAATTAGGAGTAAAAAATGAAAAAAAAAAAAAAAAAGATCATCAAATGAACACATTGTCATATAGCTTCAATGCAAACTGATATATCATTTACAATCTAATTTCAAAGACTGTCAGGCAATTTTTCATAAAGAATGTGGTTGTTTTGAATTGTCTGGCATACATAAAAATTATTAGCCACACAGATGGGAAAAATCTGTTAATCTGTCTGGTCACTGTTCTGCGATCAGGTGAGTTGCCAGTATTGCGCCAACCATTTGCTTTAACTTAAATACATCTGGTTTGAGTGAGCCACCACAAGCTGCAGTCTAAAAAGGGAGGCACTGGCAACAAATTCTGGACTTGAATTATTTGTTTTTATTTACCACATATGGAACAAGTTATTGTAAAGTTTCTGCCTGGGAAAAAGTAGATCTACAAACACAGGTATATAGGGCACAAAGTTTTCAGATGCTTACTCATGCATAATTATGTGCATGCTCTCTCTCTCTCTCTCTCTCTCTCTCTCACACACACATACATACACACACACACACACACACACGTATTCCTATCATTATGAGGAAATAATGCTTTTTTTATACTGTACAAACTGTATAATCTGTCCCCTAACTTTAACCCTATACTTACAGAAAACGTTCTGCACTTTTTTTATTTAAAAAAAAACATCAGTATGATTTATAAGTTTTCCTCATGGAGACAAAAAAAAAAAAAGTCCACAATGTCAAAATGTACTGGTATTACTATCCTTGTGGGGGCATTTGGTCCCCATAACATAGGGTTTACCAGGTATACACACACATACAGTAAGTCCGAGCCAAATGGCAGCCAAGCAAGGCTGTTAGATGAGTAATGGGAAAGAACTACAAGGCAAAAGCCTTGATCCCCCTGTACCATCCCCCCCACCCCCCCTTACAGGACCCGAACACAGACATGCTTAAAAATACTCATACATAAATGCGTAGTGTTGACAGATTCAGATACAGATAAACACATGTAGTAAAGCTGTTTTTGGGGGTCACACACAAGAACTCAAAATCTACACTAAAATTTCATTGGTTCGCAGGCTGGCTTTCCTTGTTATACTCTAAGTCCCAAACACACTTTGAAAATACTTTCCACGACTCAATTCATGTCAGTTACCCCGTGCTGCCAACACCATGCCAAAGTAATTTGTCTCTCACATTACTCTTGGACAGCGATCTGTTTTAATTAAATAAATGCGTCCACACAAACAACGCCATCAATAATCCCCTGCTTCGTACCATGACAAAGGAATTTCTTCAGATCTTATTTGGTGTCATTGCGGTGGTCACACAACATTAATTAAATCACTTTGAGGCCTTTAGCTGAGGATGGGTGACACTGTAATTCTTTTCAGTACTGGTTCTTTTTTTTTACTGATGTAAAAGTAGAGGAAGTTATTATTGATACTAAATCATATTTTTATGGGTAAATAATTTGTGATGACAGGAGAGATTATATCTATATAGTTTATATGCAGCTGGGGAAAATCTATTTGATAGGTTTTCTGTGAATTAAAAAAAAAAAGGGACTATTTGCAGTGGGTGTAAATAGCACAGGCGACACAGAACAGTTATTTGCATCCCAATCTAGTCTAGTAGTGGTTTTCACATATTTAGGCAGTGAATTGCTTTTATTATTAAAACAAAAATTGCAGTAAACCTAACAGCACAAATATGGGGTAAAACGGACTGTCAGTTACAAAATTACTGTTACAAAATTAATGAAATCACCATCGAATATTAACACAGCCAGTTAATTCTTTGTTATGAGCTGATTAATTTAGTGTCTTAATTTAGGGCTTTTTTTTTTACTACATCAGCCATCAGCCAGTTTGAGAACCACTTGCTTAGTGGAACCAGATGAAATTACAAGACAAAGATTTTGTTTTGATGAACTTTTTTTTTTTCTAGTACAATATAAAATACAATAAAGAAAAATCACATTCAGATCAAATCACATTTGTATTAAAGTACCAACACTAATAACAATTTAAGAATGAATAATGAATATATATATATATATATATATATATATATATATATATATACATATATATATATATATATATATATATATATATATACACACACACACACACACAACACACAAAAAAAATATTAAGTAGCAGTTTTCAACAATGATAAAAATAGGAAATGTTTCTTAAAGGATCATGTAATGCTGGAAATGTTACTTTTTTCTATCACAGGAATAAATTACATTTTAACACATTTAAATGTTATTTTAAATAGTAATAATATTTCACAAGATTATTGTTTTTACTGTATTTTTGATCAAATAAAAGGAGCCTTGGTGAGCATAAGAGATTTCTTTCAAAAAAAGTTTTGAAGAAATTAGAAGAATGCTACAGTTTGTATGTTTTAAATAGGTTTAATTAGACATCATATATTATATTTTGCAGTTCTAACTTTTTAAAAACTTTTTAAAACATCACAAGGTACAGTTATTAAAAGTAATGTCGGGGTCTACAGTGAGTAATGTGAGTAAAATAAAGAGTAAGAGAGATGGAGAGGGAGCAGAGAATGTTGGAAAGCATTGAGTAGACAGTGGACAATGAAGATGCATAATGGCTAAGAAAAGTACATATAGAAACAAGCAATTGATGCATAGAGAGAGAGAGAGAGAGAGAGAGAGAGAGAGAGAGAGAGAATGAAGATGGGGGGGTGTAGAAGAGATCTTCCTCTCTTCCGTCTATATTTCTTCTCATCCCTCCTTCTAGCCCCCACCCATCTAAACCCAGCCTTGGACAAAGAACACTACTTTCTGCCAAGTCATTTTTCATAAGCTCATGAAATTGTGCCAATCCTGCACCCCCTCCCCTTTTCGCTCTCTTTCGCAGTAAGACTTCTATGGAACCTATGGGGAATGAGCGCGCACACACACACACACACACACCACCTGCCCCTCTCCAAAACCACACACTCCTCAAGGGAGTCCTCCCGTACACGCATAGGCTTTTCATCTGAAGCACTGAGACGGGTGGACATATGAATCCATCTTACTCTACAGAATAATCACCCTCTGTGTAAAACTAATGGAGAAAGATGTAATCAGAACCATATTGTTATTTCCTCCACACAGGGAAAGCGATCACGCGGAACACAATAAGCCACTTTAAAAACCATTTCAAATCGATTAGGTATGACTGAGATTGAATGTGTTAGGTTTTTAAAGTGTGAACTGTTTACAAATACCCGTTCTACGTAACCCTGTTAAAAAAAAAAAAAAAAAAAAGAACTGATTTATTGAGATTTGCATGACACACACCACTGAAAACAAATTGGTGTTACTTATAAATTGCTAGTACATTTCACAAATAATTACAAAGAAATGCCAAATAACACATAAAATTTTAAGTAGGAAAAACTGAAATAATATTTTTTTGTAAAACGTACTCCACAAAATCAGTTCACAGTGAAAATCTAGGAATCAAGAACAAATTTAAACCTGGAAATTCAGTTTTAGGATTTTTGTCAGATTTAAAATGTTACATGACATACATTAGATAAGCCCTGTTAATATTTATTGAAGATTCTACACTATTTCTGGGTCACAAATTTGTGACATTCTTCTTGTGAACTCAAAGGTCAAAAGGTCAGATGTTCTTGCTTAATTTAAAGCACAAGATGCTCTTTGGAACATTCTCATATCAACTTTTCTCTCACTATAATATAATATAATAATATAAAAAATTACTATATTATCACTGGTCTACCATCAATAAATGTCCATCGCGTATCTGTCCCTACATTCTCTCCTTTCTGCTTGTCATTTACAAGATGATGTATCAAGTCATTTTTTTCAAATAGTGACGCAGTGTAAAAACGTTTACACTGTCTAAAATGTATGCATATGTCAGAATGAGTGTTTGTTATCATTTATATTCCTGTCAGGTGTGTGAGAGAGGCTGAGAGGCCAGCAGTGACTAATTCTCTTGCCACTCCCTGATTACGTATGTAATGGAGCACTTATTGGCATGACTCCCTCATCACAGAAAACAAGCCTCCTGAAGAGAAAAATCCATACACATTCCCTCAGAAGGGCCTGCGCTGAGCCGATAGGGACCAGGTCTTGTAAGAAAAAAACCCAGCGCTACCAGCCTGAAGAATTAATCTAATGTGCAATTTAAAATTAATATCTAAAAAAAATCCAGCCCAATGTGATGATATTATCTAAATATCAATAGGAACTCTTGTTTGCTTGTACTTATATATGTGTGTGTGTGTTTGTGTGTTCCTATGCGCTCAGGTAAACCTAGATGCTGGCTGAGGGGAAACTCTTGGTGCTTTGACCAGCCAGGATTTGGTCTCAGTCTCTGGACTCCGATAACTCTCCCCTGCTTCTATTTCAATTTTAATACAGCACCAGTCTGTGCAGTACTAGCTTTAATAAAGTAGCGCTGTGTCTGTCAAGCCAGGTGTAGCTCCAATCCCCTCATATTCTACATAAATCCTTCAGAAAGGTGTTGGGGGATAGAGAGAGCGAGGAAGGCCATGCCTTTTTTTGAGCCGCTGTTGGAATTTGTCTTTTTTTCTGCCTCCATTCCTTCTTTTTTTGCCTAAATTCATAGATATTTATAGTCATTCTTCACATACATGGAAATATTGAAGGATGTGACTTTTATTTTCTTCCACTAGATGCATTGCTTTTTGGTTAATATAATTAGTCTACAATAATAATAATAATAATAATAATAATAAAAATTATTATTATTATTATGAAGAACACTACTTCACATATTTTTGAAAGAAGTTAAATTATTATTATTATTATACTACATTAACTACAACTACATTAATATGGATTAACTTGAGTAGTGTTTTTTATATTTTGAACCTGCTACTAGGCGTATAATAATACTAATAATACTAATAATAATAGTTATTATTGTTATTATATTAACTATAATACACATTAAATATAATACATGTATATATATATATATCATAAGTCATATCACATATTATATATATATAGGCTATATATATATAGTGTTTTCAATATTAACATTATCCTATGCCTTTTTATGATACTATGATTTATTATTATAGGCCTATGGGATCATGTTAGTGACATTAAATGTTAAAGCTAAATTTGTGTGATTGCAAACAAAATGAATGACTTGTGTATCAGACTGAAGGTCAATTCAATTTCAGTCAGTTCAGAAAATGGTGTGAAAATCCATTCATGAATTATTTACTCAGCATAGATAAATTATAGTCTAATTCCATTTCTCTTACCGCTATTCAGATTTCAATTTCTGTACTTAATCTTTAAGTAAAGGCAGGACTGTGTTCAACATTCATAGTTCAATGTTTGGTGTTAATTTAAATGTGAGCTTGCTCGATTTTATTTCCACTTACATAGCGACAATTTTACTCTTCCATGAAGTATATCTATGAAAAATATCACATGAATTAAATAAATTATTTTAGTTAACCTTGAAATGATCTACAGACTATATATATAATTTCCACTTCCACTTCTCTGATCGTCACACTCTTTTCAAACGCTATCATTCATTTACACAACATGGAGGAGTAAGGCTGGATTGAGTTGAAATAAATTTTCCTCTCATCTAAGTAAGCATATATCTTGCAGCTAATAATGAGTCTATACATCAAACATGCTCATTCTAGATCAGAGCCAATAGTCATGGAACATATTATCATAAGACATTTGTTCATAGCGTGACAATGCTTGGCCCTAGGCCACCGACATGTTTTATTTAATAACGCGGGAATTTTGCAATGTTTGCCTTTCATTACACTGAAAGTTGAAAACAGAGTCCAAAAGCCACTTGCTTTAAAGCACGAACTTTGCCGCCCAATGACTGTCAAAAGAGATATGAGCATCTGGATTGGAGAAAAGGATTTTGCAGGATGTCCATCTAATGCGACAGTGTTTAGTTTTCCAACTTTTCTCCCCCGTGAGTTCTGTTTTAAGGAGGTGTTGGGGGCTGACTGGATGACCACCCGTTGGAGAGGGCCTGTTCTACGGCTGGAGGCGGGGGGTTAAAGTGGCAGAGCAGATTAAGCCCTCCGCCGCAGGGAGACTTATACAGAGACCGGGATGAGAGCCCCCTGCGCCTGGGAGCCATGAGAAATCCTGAGGAAAGAGCAAAGCACATGTGTGTGAGGAGAGTAAACTTATTTTTTGTACACCGCTGACCAACGCTGGCATATCAAAGGTTCACCATTCTTGTGATGTTATAAATGACAGTCAAAGCAATGACTGACAATAGTTACAGTCACAATAGATCTTGTTAATCTGGTTAATCTTTCAATGATTTGACAAAAGTGCAAAAGAACTCTTGACAAAGTACGCGCCGTTAAAGGTCTGAGTTACAAAGTTGATGCCGACGCATTTAATCCTAGTTGAATCTGCTGTTTAAGCTGCATTTGGTGCTGCATGTTAGATTATAGTGTTCATGTTAGTTTAAATAATAGCAAATATAATATGTAATAAATAAAAATAATACACATACATGTATGTGATTTTAGTTTTAAAAAATAATATTTTAAATGCACAGTGATTTTCTAGTGTTAGGTAGTACTGTAAAATCTAATTATGTTATTTAAAATGAAGGTATTATTACACAATGAAGGTATTGTTCACTCAAAATACAACATGTGTAGAATAAATAAAATGTAACCCTTGATATATTTCCAACTTGTTAATAAAATTATTTTAATAACAATAGATAGTTACTTTTATAAATAACACATTATATTTTTACGGCTGCAACAACTAATCGATAAAAACGATAATAATCGAAAAATTGAAAATCATGGACAACGAATGTCATTATCGATTAGTCGTGTCTGCCCATCGTGCACGGAAAACTTCTGCCAGTGGCGTCAAATTACAGCACTGAATAGTAAATTTCTATGGAAAAAATGCATCTAAAAATTGTGAAGGAAACAGAAGGAGCTGCTGCGGGAAAGGTACGTGATTCAAGCTGCACAAAACATGACAATTGTTTATTTTAAGCTTCAAGCTAACGCATTAGCATAATGTTTAGCATGGCTTGCCCTGTCAGGCGCTTTGACTTTGTGTAATGTGTGATGTTTCCTCAGCGCAAAACCTTCATTTTACGGTTATATCCTTATCTGTAAGTGTTACAAACTCACGCAAGTATTTCCATTTTGCATGAAGGCTTGTCCTTACAGTCTGACTCAGCTCAAACTTTACTGAATGAGCTCCGGCGCGCGCATGCGTGTCAAACTTACTGGACGCATTGAGGGAGACAATTAATTATTCGTTTTGCTGAAATATCTTGTTGGACGTTAAATTTAGGTTTAAAAGTCATGTAATTCAAGTATTTTATGAGAGTGTTAACTGTAAAGGGATAACAGCGTGTAATTGAATATAAATGTAAAACAGGATAAAGAAATGACAGTAACAAGTTATTGTGTCCAGAGTGAATGTGTGTGTTCCTGCAGAACATTCCTCTTATCTGTTAAGTTTTTGCTTTATTATTATATCTTCATTTTTAATGTAGGGATTCAAACTGTCCTTTTGCTTCATAGCTCTTTTGCACATAGCATAGATATATTCACTATATATGTTTTCATAGCATATTTGTTTGAAGGACAGCATTGGACAGGATGTGTGTTTTGTCAATAAAATAAAATAAAAAAGAATTTATCCAATTAATCGAACAAATAATCAACCAACTAATCGATTATCAAAATAATCGTTAGTTGCAGCCCTAATATTTTTGAATTGCTCCAAATATAATTTATTAACCTATAATAATAATAATTTATTAACTTAAATAATAAACTTATAATGTTGATAATACATTGAATAAATAAAAGTAATATGTGTTATGTGTTTGAAAAAGCAACTCAGGTATTCTAGTTTAAACTAGTAAGCAAGTAAATAAATAAAATAAAAGTAACATGTATGTCCCCCAACACTGACAAAAACAATCAGTTCATTTATAATATGGTCCATAAAATAAATACATATTAGGTGTAATGTTGTTTATGTGTGCTACTTACACTTCATTTCACTGTAATACTGCAATGAAATGCAATGCAACCCATTCAGTGTTGTGCAAGCTACTGGACAAAAGTAATTACAACTTGAGTAAAACTAAGTGCAGTAACTAGGACACATTACACTCATGTTTTCAGATGGTAAAACATGGAACGTTAATTGGTTATGTAGCACACAGCGCATCGTGCGTGACAAGAATTACCAACAAACACATGATTAATCGTACAAGCCGCGTAAAACGAAAGGTACTTTGAGATTTTAAAGAGTCACACTCTGATGTCTAAGATACTGAAATAAAACAGATTATCTGGATTAAATGATAGAGCTGTCAGCCTGCAGTTCCTCCTCTATATCCGTATTTGCGTATCTTAACAGCTTAAAAGTGTGTGTGTATGTAGGATGTGGAACAACATGAAAAAGAGGGATAAACAGAGTAGAGATACATAGGGGAGTACAGATCTGTGTGGAAAGCAGAGTGCCTGGTTAAAGGTGACAGTCAGGGTTCCTGTGAGTGTTAAGGTTAAGTTTAGGGTCGAAGGTCAAAAGAACGCAGAGGTTGTGGTAAGGTTAGGGTCAGTTTGGGGTCAGTTTGTCCACTTCCCTCAGGGTAGAGCAAATGGTCAAGCTAAGATCTATTCTTACCAATTAGCGCTATACTAGTATGAAAATACAATTTTAAATTGTTTCCATTTATATAATAAAAGTGAATTTAGAAATTGTCATTAATACTTAACCTACTGTACAAAACTTTGGACTCTGTAAGATTTTTAATGCTTTTGAAAGAAGTCTCTTACGCTCACCATGGCTGGATTTGTTTGATCATAGTATTTTTTATGAAATTTATTTTAAAATGTCATTTAATTTTGTTTTGGCAAAGCTGAATTTTCAGCATCATTACCCCAGTCTTCAGTGTCACATGATCCTTCAGAAATCATTATAATATGCTGATTTGCTGCTTAAGAAACATTTCTTATTATCAAACCATTGTGCTGCTCAAAATCGTGATCCATTTTTTTAGGATTCTTTGAGATATAAAAAGTTCAAAAGATCAGCATTTATTTGAAATAGAAAACTTTATACATTTCTTTGCTGTAACTGATCCAAAAAATGAACTCATGACCATTTGAATGAATGTTCATTAATACTGTTTTTATGCTGACATGAATTGTAGTGTTTTTGCTGTATATCTTTGCTGTCTGTCTGTGTTGACTCATGGGTGACAGTTGTCGTGTCAGGTTTGCAGAGGGTCAGTGGGAGGACTGGATCGTCTGAGACTGTGATGATATCTCAGCTTAGCTATGAGTTACAGGCCTTCTGATCTGATTTATTTCGAACGTCAACAAAAATATTATTTATGTTACGATAGTATCTTGTTGCAGTTGTTGGTGATGTCATCCCAGCCTGTCACCACCAGACCTGGGAGGTAGCACTCCCTTTCTCAGCCCATTGCATTCTGGGAATTTTTACACCACCGCCGCAGCTTAATGGTCGTGTCTCCCACTGTGAGCCGCGCTGAGGAAAACACAGACAATATGTCATGTCAAAAAAGCTTACCACTGTCTCCCACCGCACAGACAGCAAAGACTCCTGTGATGTATAATCATGTACTGAAGGCAAATATTAGTGTTGCTTTAAAAACCAAGCCTAACAATGCAACTGATATGATTCAGTCACATTATAGTGTCTGATTAATATTCATGAATTTCTGTGAGGAAATAGAATTTGTGCTCTGAGCCTACACATGAATAAAACCCTAAAATCTCATTATGTTGTATGATTGGGATGGTGTTCTCACCAAATATTGTACTGCTTGTGATAGCTCATTTATCTTTAGCATTAAGATTTAAATCACTTTGTGCAAACAAAATATTAAACGTTTTACCTTAGTTTCACTCGCCAGGATGACTTCAGTTCCTTGGCTGTTGACATGGAAAAGCTAAAATATTTACAAATGATTCGCAATGCAAAAACGCTAATATCTCAGAAGATGGCTCAGAACTTTCCAAACTTTTTTGCATCATCTGGAGCTTTTAGAAGTTGGACAAGCTGGTAAGATTGGGTGGAGGAATTAATGATCTCTGCTCTTTTTACCCTTCCTTCAGTTTCCCGTTTCTTTTTCTCAATATGCTGATTTATTCCCCGAGGTCTGCAGTTCGTTATGAGGCTTCAAAATTCCTCTTGCGCCGTGACAAACCGGAGAATGACATAGAGCGTGCGGAGGGGAGCGAGACATGTGTTGTCGTTTAAAATGATATTGTCTGAAGTTAATGACTTACACAGGCTTATAGGTATAAATATCTGATCCTTCGTGCTAATTTCATTGGCTGAGCGGGCCCCATAAAAAGGTCATTATGCCTGGTTTGTGTTTAACTCGCATTTAATTCCGAGGAGCAAGAGGTGCGGGAAACCGTATTGATTAAATGACAGCTTAACAACCAGCTGTTTAATAAATCGGCCCACTGCATTGGACCGGAGGGCAGAGAGAAAGAAGGAGAAAAACTGCAAGAGGAAAAGGGAGAGGAAATCAAAGACGGAAGGGAGTCACAGATAGACAGAGCGCGAGAGATGGGGGAGAGAAGACAGAAAGTGAAGTGGGGGGGGGGGGGGGAGAGAAGACAGAAAGTGAAGTGGGGGGGGGGGGGGGGGGAGCTCTAGGGGGTCGCTGAAGCTTCATTGCAGGCAGTTGTGATGGAAACCCTTTCCCCTCGCTGCTGACAAATTTATGTTAACAAGCAAATTAGCCACACCGTGGCGAGGCAGCGCCAGATCAATAGTGACAATAAAAAGGGAGAGAGAGACGGAGTGAGAGAAAAGTTGTTGCTGACCACATTCCGTCTGCGAACATAAACGGCCAGGGCCTGTCCCAAAGGTCCGTCAACAATAACCCACCGCTGAGAGACACAAAAGGTATCGACACGCTGCTCGCTTCAATTTCCCTAGGCGGCGGCTGCTGTCACATCAAAACGCCCATTAGTCACAAATTCAGCAGGCCATGGATTTTGCCCTGCTCTCTTGGGGCACGCTGTCATCTTGAAAGTTGTGCCACCGGCGAAAAAAAGGACATCTGGTTTGAGTGTAGTGTTTGGAATACCAGAGGACCAGGAGGCTTGTTTCTGATAAAAGGGTAAAAACACAGGCACTTGAGAGCTGTCAGGGTTTGTTAAAAAGAGCAAGCTGAGGAAAGAGAAAGTCGAGGTGAAACTAACCCTAAGGGAATATCACAAGACATGAAATAGATGCTTGATTTTTTAAATAAAATTGCATTAAAACACTGAATACACCATGAAAATGTTTTTATTAGTCTTAAAATAAAAAATAAATAGTTGATTTGATTAGTATTATTCAGAAATAATTCAAAACATTCAGAAACAATCAAAAACCGATTGCCTTGTTATTGCAAAGCAAACTTAAAGGTAAAACTGAAGGTAATTTAATAATTGGTTTAAAGTAAAAAAAAAAAAAAAAAAAGAAAACTCTTCCCAGGTAAATTAAGTAACAAATATCAAGTTAATTCTAGTTAACATACTCTAGAATAGTTACTAATCTTACTTAACATATAATGGTAAGATTACTTTATTAATTCCATTTAATGTTCTGCAAACATCTTAAATGCTGTTATTCTCAACATAGTTTTAATCTGCTATTTTAAGATATGGGGACTTAAAAAATGATGTGCCATAGGTTTCCACATTTTCTTCAAGTAAAGTGAATGTATTTTTAGTATTCCAACCAGCATGGAACACACTTAACACAGGTTTGGAATTCTCTACTGTTTATTTTTGTAAAAAAAAAAAATAATAATAATAATAAAAAACGGCTAAAAAACGTAAAGAATAAGAATGTGTTCTTATAAGACTCTTTACAGACCTCTTGACTTTGCTGTGTAATAATTATTAATTAATTGTATTAATATGAATTTATTGTAAAATAAACAAATATTTAAAAAGATGCATAATGTAATATAATTAGTTAAAACTTAAACTTCAACAACACTCCATGCAATATAACAATAATAAACAAAAAAATATAAGAACACACAACAAATTATTAGGAGAAGATACAAAATTGTAATTCATAGAAGCGGGCATGCACATGCTATCAGAATGTGGCATATACACAGTAATATATTTACACCTAATACGCTTGCTTAATATCTAGCTTAAGTTAGAGAAGTTAATGGAGTATTTAATCATTAGCAACAGAAAAAAAAAGGGAAAAACAAAAGAAGAGGAACAGCAAAAAGAAAGTCATGTCAGTAAATGACATTGAACACAAGTGTAGGTACTTCCCTAAAGTGGGAACACACACAGTGTTGTGTACGTGTTCAGACATGCCTACAAAAGTATGCCTTTTAAAAAGTCTCCAAACATATGTATTTACAAAGAAGAAAAAAAAAGATTTTTATGTATATATTATATATATATATATATATATATATATATATATATATATATATTAGGTTCATAAGACATCTATATTTATGAGAAACCAGGGTTTTCACGGTTCTATAGTTTATGAGAATATGTAGTTCTGAGTGGTTAGCTGATTGGATGAATGAGCAGTCAGTTTACCTATAATATCTATTTCACGGCCTGTGTATTTACACAGTCTCTGTGGGAGCCGAGCTTGTTGGCGGCTGGCGTAGCGCAAGCACATAGTCTAGTATAGATCACTCTGTGTCTCTCAGCAGGGTGCCAGCAACCCTCTGTATCCTTCAATATCTAAACAGGTGCTGTCTCTCTCTCTCTCTTTCTCTCTCTGTCTTCGACCATCAATCAGTACGTTCTAAGGGTCCTGTCCTCCTTCATTACGGCTCTATTAATCGGCTGACTGTGTGAGAACAGCCCAGCGCCAGCCCGTTAATGTTTAATGGCTCATCTCACGAGATCAATGAGCCAGTTAGTGAAAACAACATTACACTTATGGCTGAACAGCCCCTAGTTATTGGACACACTAGTTAGGAAGTGACCCATCACTCTTGAAGAAGGCTGGCTGGAATAATGGAGACTGACAAACACATGTCATTCTGTTAATGAAGTGAGGCACACTAGTGTTACACGTTGTCTACACACTAATTACAGTAATGACTGCATGTGCTACAGAAAACAAGGGTCAGCTGTAGTGTAAGGAAAAAAAATAGGTCTTTTAAGATGCAAAGAAAAAGGGAAGATATTAAAATCCTAACGTCAATGATTGGGTTTCTGAACACTAAAAAAAAATTCTTTTTAGGTCTAAAAATCTGATTTGTTAGCGTGATAAACATGCACAATCAGATTTGTAAATTGTGACAATCCATTTTTTATTTTATTTGAAGGCTATAGGTCACATTTTGTTCTGTCACATGAGAATTTGTGTGAACAGGGCTAAAAGGGATAGTTCACCCAAAAATGAAAATGATCCCATGATTTACTCACCCTCAAGCCGTCCTAGGTGTATATGATTTCTTTTGGCGTAAATCGATTCGCATAGGCCGTCTGCTGGAAGCTAGTTATTCAGAAGGCATTTTTTAAGCCCCTGGAGTCGTATAGATTTTTTTTTATGATGGATGGATGCACTTTTTTGGACTTCAAAATTCACTACCATTATAAAGCTTGGAAGAGCCAGGATATTTTATAATATAACTCTGATTGTGAAAGAAGATATAAATAGATAGATATAAGATATAAAGAATATATAAAAAGATATACACCTAGAATGGCCTGAGGGTGGGTAAATTCAGGTAACATATAAAGGAACCGATTTTACATAAAAAAAAAAAAAAAAAGGATTTAATAATAATACTAATGCATGTCAAATTAAAGTGTGTTTAGGAAAATTGAGTTGAAATTACTTAAGGGTACATGTTGAAGACATGTAAAGGCTATCTGGTCAAACACAAATTAGATGAGTTCAAAATACTTATAATTCTGATGCAAATAGTTGCCTCAATATTTTTGAGTAAAACCAAGGTGATATTTTTACAGTGATAAGAGTCAATCTTGCATACAGTAGGTTTCTCTTTCTTTCTTTTTTACACAGTTGGTAAAATCAGGTAAAAGTAGTTCCTTACGGAATGCATGTTTTGTAAATAAATAAATAAAATTGCCATGAGAATAAACATTGTATCTTTAATTTTTACAACACTAGTACAGATTACAATAAAGAGTACAAACTCATGTGATCAAAGAGTAATTTATTTTCGTGTGCACTAAACAGAGCTGACTGTGGGAGATATTCTTCAAATAACACATTTAAAGGACAGCAGGAATACTTCTAGCAAGAACTATCTAAGAAGGTTATAGCAGATGTACATTGTGTGTGTGAATAGTAATCAATATGGCAGATTCTCAAGGACAGTCCAATTAGTGGGTACAAGGAGCTTAAATTTGGCCTGCAATGCCAGTGCAGTGCATCATTGTGAATATGTATGCCGACAGTGGGCCCATCTTTGAAATCTGGGCTCTTTTGGACATGCCTGCATATCAAAGGCTGAAGCAATAAAGCTGGTGCGGTGCAGCAGAGACTTGACTTATTAATCAGCCACTGAATCATCTGGGGCCAAACAGAGAATTTAAATGAGTCGGTGAGCAACGGGATAAAAACAGGATGAAAAGTCACGATCAATTTCAGAGGCCAGCCACTTGCACAACTAAAGAGTGTAAATTCATGTATGTCTGTTTCCCCTCACTGTCTCTTTTACTGACTTTAACACTCCCCCCTCATCCTTACCCTCTCAGAGGAAAAGAAAGATGAAAAGACAACTCTTGAACAAGTGACCATCAGGGAGAAACTGTGCAGGCAATCAATGGGCCATCAGTCATTGAGAATGCTTGTTGTGCTCTTGTAGAATACCCTTTATTAGTTTCTGATACAGATCGCACTGGCACTTAATGATACCACAGCACAAAAGCTATTGACACTCTTCATGTGATCTTTTTCTAATTATTGGAAGTGTTAGAATTGGTTTCCAATCTATTAAAGGGTTAGTTCACCCAAAAATTAAAATTCTGTCATTATTTACTCACCTTCATGTCGTTCCAAACCCATAAGACTTTCATTCATCTTCGGAACACAAATTAAGATATTTTTAATGAAATCTGATTTCTGTCCCTCCATTGAAAGTCTACGCAACTACCATTTTGACGCTTCAAAAAGTTCATAAAGAGATCGTGAAACTAATCCATATGAATTGAGCAGTTTAGTCCAAATTTTCTGAAGAGACACAATCACTTTATATGACAAACAGGTTTTATTTAAGCTTTTATTCAATACATAATTACAATACCATGTGTATATTGTATGTATGTAGTGTTTTTTTTTTGTGTGTGTTTTTTTTTTCTCATGAAATGCATAAATAATTATAAATAGTATAAGTAAATGATTATTAGATAGCACTTCATTCTAAACACATAAATAAGTTTTGTTGATTGGGAAAAACTGAATCATTCCAGAACACAACACACACACACAGCAGAAAATCTCTGTGAACTTTAGAGGCTTAAGTTAATCTTGTAGGTTGATATTAGCCTCTCTGAAGAAATCAAAGAACATTTCTCAATGTAGTAATACAAATGTCTATGAGTGTAAAAATCATCTTTAAAATAATTTAAAAAAATAAATCTGAAACCCCCTGCAGCTTAATGTAATGTAAACACAATAAACAAAATAATAATTAAAATAAAATCCTGTCGTGTAGGTGACATCAACAGCTTTCACACGTTTTACCCCATCTAATCTAAGACAAGCATCTATAATCTAGGAAATCACAAAACTTAAAATACTCTATGTCTGCCGTTCTCACACACGCACACACAAGAAAAAAGCAACAAAAAAGGAAAAAAGTAGCCATCCACAAGATATCCCGCAATTGATGAGCTGCGTTTGTGGAATACCCTATTAGGAATGAGGCAGACCGGCCAGGCAAGAGAGGGCTTTACTTTAAATTGAGTAGTGCCAACGCACATTTATTGGCTCTAATGTGCTACAGCTTGGTTCTGAGCTCGCTTACTTCGAGGCCGGGAATGGGCCAGCACAGCCACAACCAGAGAACATAATAAGCTTTTTAAGGGGGCTGCTTGTGCAGCTTGATGTCAAAATAAAGACCTCCCTTCAGCTACTGCTCCACGACCTGCAGCATACCAGCCAAATCTTTTCTTATTACACTGTTAATATGAATTTTCTTCCCCTTTGCACTTTGATCTTTTTTTTTTTTTTTTTGCCCGAAACCAGTCAGCATTGTGGCCAATGAACAGCACCTAGTGTGGCTCTCTCTGATTTATTTATTTTTTCTGTAAAAATAATAATAATAATTCCACATCTATTGTTGCCATTCGCTATTATGTTCTCAGAATAACATAGCCAGTTGATCACTCAGTAATGTTTTAAAATAACAAGCATTTAAAAATCCAACACTGTAAAAACTGCCACGAGGACTTGCTGCTTTAGCCGGCACCTGATCCAGAGAGCCAGTGTGGCCCCTGTAATCCCACTGGGGCACCATGCTGACAGTTGGGGGGACCTGGTTTGTCTCCCCTCACTCTAGCATCTATCGATCAGTTCATTGATTAACAGATTGGAAATATTAACTGGAGAATGATCCGTCTCAGGTGGGCCGTGTCATTCTCATTAAGCCACAGTGTGAAGACGGGGCTGGGCAGAATAGACCAGTTTCTCATTAGCATCCTAATGGCAAGGCCATCAGATAATGCTCAATCATTATCTCGTCAGCAATTACACATTCTGACTTATGCCAGCACGCATAATGTGTGTTAAATAAACTAAATCCACTAAAGTATTCAAACACAAAATTGAAATACTGAATTCTTAGTACTAAATCAGAGTATATTTCTAACTTGTTAAAGTTATAAAAGCTGATTTTTATAAAATTCTTATACTTATTGTAAATCTAATCAGCAGATCTAAAAGGCAATCTGCTTGAATATCCTCTTTATTGGATGTACTTATTAAAGCAACCTACAGTAAGTGACTCCACTGTAAAAAAAGAAAAAGAAAAAAAGAATTGTTTGTTTAACTTAAAAAAGTAAGTTACCTATTGCCTTAAAATGTTGAGTTCGTTGAAATAAAAAATTTGAATAAATACAATGAAGGCAATTTATTTAATCAACAGAAAATATTATGTTATCTGAACCACATTAATTATCTAAGTTGATTTAACGAAAGAAAAAAAAGTTCATGCAAACAAATCATGAAAATATATATTTTTTTTCTTTCATCTTGGAAAATCTATATAGATAATTTTTCATTAAACTTTTTCTGTGCATTTTTTAGAGTATAGGATATGTAAAACAGAACTGCTAAAAATATTTATACGGAATGTGGTTGACTGCGCATATACTATTAGGTTTAAAATAAATAATTGTGAATAAATTGTGGTGTGCATTATCTCAAGGAAGATGAGTAGCAAGACAAAATCAGTCTTGCCTGTGTATATAAACCTATATATAAATATATATATACGCACGCACAGCACTTTTATGCCAGGAAAACGTGGTAACAATTCACATTTCACTGCCAATGTTACACATAAATATAAATTAATTTCAATAGCACATATCGATATTAATTCTGTAATATACCGTGCGACAATACGCGCAGCTCCAAACTGACCCTTATTTTATGAGCCCGCTTTAAACAGCAATTCACATTAGCTCAATAACGCCCGGGCCAGAACGCAGACAGCACACATCAGATCTGCGCCACCATGCAATTATGCAGAATCCTCCAGCCTGTGATTTAAGAACTCGCACAGGCAGCACAACATCTACAGGGGCAGACACAAAGAGCACTTCATTGATTGAATTTTATATTGTTGTTGTCTGAGATCTTAACATGCCTGGAATTTACAACCCTGAGAATAATAATGTCATATAAAACTGACAGGACAAAAGACGTGTGACTCCCTCCATTCAACTCGCTCTCAGAGGAGGGAGACTCATTTTCCTCCGTTTTCAATTTTCCATCAGAACTGCTTTTGTGACATTTTATGGAGAATTATGCTTGTTGATTTGTGACATATGGGGATCGGTGAAAATATATGTTATGTGCGTGAACGCGAGCAAGAATGCAGAGAATTTGAAATGTTTTTCCATTCAAAAAGCATTTCAGGCTTTACTAACCTAAGTATCATAACATTTAAAATTGCCACATTTAAAAATAACTTGGCCATATGTACCCTAGCTCAGACAATCTCCCTTGCCAGATCTAGTGCATTTAGATTGTGTGGGTTATTACAGAGAGTCTCGTGGCTTGAAACTTGGAGAACTTGTGAAGGTTACGGTACTATCAAAGTTCAGGTGCACCTCCTCCTCAATCCAATAACCCCTCACCCCCCTCTCCATGTTAGTGCAGCATAATTACTCACCCCCATCCCCAAAAAATGACAGGACTCTGACCCCGGCCGAATTATTGAATTTTTATCGCCCGCCTTGGGCCATGTCGGGGCTATTCAATTTTAGCCGGAGGAGGACATCCTATTAAGGAGGATGAGTCCAAAACGTCGTCGCTCAAATTGCCACCCAGAAACCATTACAGACACATGGGTTTCAATACAAGCAGAGCGTCCACAGTTTTGGCTGGACAGAGAAAACCCCTCCTGCAAGCACAAACACTCAGTCCCCCCACCCTTTTTTCCGTACCAGTGCTAGAGTAGCAGACACAATTTACATGAGTTGAAGAGAAGGTGACAGGCGGCAATCAGGCAGTGGAATAGGGTCAGAGCCAGAGACGAACAGACCACATTACAGTCTACCAGCGAATCACTTATGCCGGCCACGACCTCCGACCTGCACTCATATCAACCAATTGCCCTTTAGTATAATTATATGGGGTAATCTTTGGCCATTTGATTGGACAGAGATGGGCTGCAAGCCGACATTAATTTATTTTTCTGGTAATTTATTTTTTTTCTTCTACTCTCCCTTTGCTCGTTAATAAACAGTTTAGGTAGAGCCATTTCAGTGTGTAAGTGAAATTCACAAGGAGCCCCGGGGTCAAAGTTATCTATTTATCAATCTATCTGTCTATCTATCTGTCAAACTCTCTGGCTGTCACTCTTCCAGATGAGATGTAATTAACCCACGAAAGCCTGTGTGTCCCTGTTTTATACCCGCATTAGAATATTACACCTTAGGCGTTGAGTTGATTAAGGCTGACATCTTGAGTTAATCCATTGGGCAGGTCTATAACAAAATGTAAGCAGACTGATGGAATTAGATGTAGGGTACAGATTAATGATGAGCTTAGACCTTCATGTCTCCGTAAGTAATACAAATTGCATATGACTGAAATGGCCAAACAAACATTTTCCAAACATTATCAGTGGGCAATAAGGAACAACACGAGTAAATAAGAAACAGGAGGATGGCTATACATGCAGAGAAGGATTGTGGTGTCTTTACTCTTTTTACTGTGGGAAAGTCTCAAAACTTTAAGAAAAAAAAAAATGAAATAGCTTCAATCCATATCCCAGAAGGTTTCACCAAGATATTTACAGTTTTTCAAGATCACTGCATTCAAAAATACACAAAAGGGTATAATATAATATAAAAACAAATTTAAAAATGTATATATATATATATATATATATATATATATATATATATATTCATTCATTTTCAGATATAATATACAACTAAAATATATAAAATATTACAAATATAAAGCATGCTATTACTAAAATATTTCCACTAACATACCGTATAACATCTCATATACACCTATGGCATTTCTACCTAAACTGTAACTATAACCTTGGGGCTCAAAAGCACACAAGCATATGTTTAACCCCAACCCTACAATAAATTTGCCCAGTCCCTCTGATGATATGCCCACCCTGACCCTAATCACAATCGTCTACTGACCAATCTTTTCCCCAGAGAGTCAAGCTCATTGAAAAACCCATTCTCACCCCCCTTCACTTCCTATCTCCTTCTTCCTTCCTATTAAGTACTGTAATTTAGGGAGTTGCCACCAATATCTCTACCTCACTCACCCATCTCATTGTCATTGAGGCTGGGAGCTTCAGCAAACTATGTGGTGCCTGTCAGTCAAAACCCAACAAAGGGTGGTCCTACATGTTAGTTTCTGTTATTAAATTATCGCATATTGCAATGTAAACTATTAACCAAATTTCAAAGTTCAGATACAGTCTTTAAAAAATTGCAAAACCATATAGTGGACGGAACAAGATCAATCCTACCCTGTCAAATCTACATAAGAAGATCCGTTCTTCCATTGACTCGCTGCTAAAGTGATGTTCCACTCACTTGGCTGCCCTTTAAAACATTACCACATCAATCCAGCACATTGTGCCCTGAGGTAAAAGCTCCTGAGCTTGCCTTAAATCATATGCATAAATATACCAGTGAGTGTGTGTGATTACATCAGGTTGATGGTACTTTTTATTGGTCTCTTGAAATTAGATGCTCTTAGATATGCATCTATGTGGATGTGCATTTGAAATTGTGTGCATGTGAATGAACTTTTGCACCTGCTTGTCAATAACACCACTTACCACATATTGAAATGAGCCATTTACATGTCTGTGCGCGCGTGTGTGTGTGTATATATATACGTGCATTTGTTGAAGTGTGTGTGTGGAGGGTTCCATCCATACCCCGCTACCCCACGTCTATCGACTGGCTGGGATTAAGCCAGCCGGTGGAGGCAGCGTCCCAGCAGGCCAGTGGCTGACCCTCTCAGGGCTAAAGTTCAACCCAGGGCGAGGGCTCACGGGGCCAGATTAGGGGCCCTGCTAGTCCCTGCGGACGGATGAAAGAGTGAAATTACATCTTGCCCAATATGCTCCCTCCACACACTTGCAAACACACACATTAATTAGAACTATTGCAATAATGCATGACAGGTGAATAAATAAACAAATCTGATGCTATTTGATGCCAGCGAACGGCTCTCAGAATGTCCAATTTTATCATTGTTATTGACCACAGCTGTGTTATTATTTTAAACGAAATACCAAATTCTAGTGTAATGAACACCACACCTGCGGATCTAAGATACTTTGATTTCTCTGCCTTTGAAGCCATAATGTGGGAGCTGCCGGCCCTGAACTAAGGCTTTTAATTGCAGTGCTGGAATACGGGTTTATGCTCTGACACAATCTCACCAATTAACGTTTCCGTAAATAAAACCATGAAGTTATAATTAAGGTTTACAGACTAAATTAGCCCTTTGTCTAACTGTAATGCCCTCTGTCTTTGAAGTCACAGAAAAAAAAACAAGGATGTTTGACTTTTTATCATGGGTATTACTTACTGTGAGAGAATAAGAGATTAAGGAAAATGAATAGAATCTTTTCAGAGGGGGAAATTAATGAATAAATAAATCATTTCGGAATATTGCTTAAAGAGCCTCCAATATTCAAAAAAAAAAAAAAAAAAAAAAACTCTATGACATAGCCTGACTTGCAAATGAGGAAAATAATTCAATGTAATGAATAGACCATGCAAATGGACAATGAAGATCTTAAGAGAAGTGAAGTGGCCATCTCATCTCCAAGTGACATCCTGACTCTCTCTTTCTCTCTCTCTCTCGCTTTCTCTCTCTGGGTAGAAAGGAGAAATAATTGGATTTTTTCCCACAAATAATGCTTCACCCTTGAGTTTAATTAACTAGCCTGGTGCAGGCCATTCTCTGGCCGTTTGAGAAGGAAAAAAGAGAAACCTCCACTGTTTGTAATGGCAGAATCATTACGCACGCACAGGACGGACTCGCTTTTCATTGCTGTTAGTGCTGCACAGCGAGACATCGTGGCGTGTTATTTTCACAGGCCTATTTTGTATTGATGAAGTCAGGGATGGCCTTTCTGGAGGGGATTACACCATAATGAGATATAGTTCAAACTGTCAGTCACCAAGTAGAAAGACTGTAAGCATCTAAACCTTACCAGCACGTCTTTGACCCAGCGCAAACACCAAAATAGACAGATAAATTAAATAAGAATGTATTACATTTGGTAAGAATGTTAGCCTGAATACATACCAGAACAATAAGGAAACTACCAGTATAATGCTATGCTGCAATGCGATTTAACTGCAATGTGACTGGAGAAAGCTACAGTAAAATATCAACATTTTAAACCATCTACCAATGTACTAGGAGCTTTTAAACTGGGGTCTGAATGACAGAGGTCAATACAGTAACAAATACACACTTTAAAAGCAGCAAACAATGGGTTTTGCAGCTCATCCATCACCATGGCAAGCTTTGAAGGCTTTTGGCTTGCACATTAACAAGGTAAAAAACCTGTGTGACCACCATATCCCACTGGTCACTCAAGCTAGATTTAAGGCTCTGCTTTTATTACAGTGCGTGGTATTTTATGACTATATGCCACAGAAACCAAACGCAGCAACACTAGAAATAAAAAATCCCTGCAACAATGCCTTGCGACCACATTATAACTCTTCCCAGGGTCCAAAGGGCCACTCTGGATGAAGGGTTGCCATTTTTGCTGTCACTGTCCTTCTCTTGGGTGCTCTCTTTCTCTTTTTTCACACACACATGCACACACACACACAGGCAGGCCTCTAAAGCTGGGTGTTTGTTGTTCCATTCCCCTCAATGTCTCCCTCAGGAGAAGCCCCTCATTTTAATATAAATAGAACGCTTCATCATGCAGTAGCACAAACTTCCCCACGATGCATTGCTCTGACAGCATTACCCATGCTGCATTAGACCAGCAGAAGGGAGAGTGGACATGCCAACGCTTTTAGCCTTGCCAGAGCAAACAAGCATTTTCTAGATTTTGGGATGATCTGACAATGTTTGGTCTTGTGAGTCTGGGAGCGTAAGGCCACTGTTGAGCTCAGCTGCAGTGCTGAATTTCAAATGGCCATAAAATGGGTAAAGAAATCATAAGCTGAACATTTAAAAACCTTTTATCATCATCATTTTAAATGCTGATTTTAATCTAATACTTCATTTTGTATTTCTCTTCAAAAAGAACTGATAACCACAACAGATATTACTATATATGAAGATTGATTATTAGCTGCTTGTGATGGCTTCTGAGCAAAACCGTGCTGACAGAAGAAATATTCTGGGTTCAATACAAGTTAAAATCAATCAACAGCACTTGTGGCAAAATGCCAAATGCGTACACACACACACACAAAGAAAAATTCTTGGTCATAGTGAGGCACTATCAATGAAGTTAATAGTCAATTTGTTAAAATACTCACAGTTTCAATAGTATCAATGGCCACATCATATAAACAATACACGTTAACATGATTTTAGTGTGGAAAGAAATAGCTTACTGGACTAACCTCTTTTTTTTTTCTTTTTTTTTTTCAAGTTTTCAAGTATTCAATATATTCAAACTTAAAGGCATAGTTCACCCAAAAATGAAAATTCTGTCATCATTTACTCACCCTAAAGTTGTTCCAGACCTCCAATCAGATCTCCCCCACCATTGACTGCCATAGTATTTCTTCCCTTACTATGGTAGTCAATGGGGGAGCGAGATCTGCTTGGTTACAAACATTTTTCCAAATATCTTCCTTTGTGTACATCAGAACAAAGAAATGTATACAGGTTTAGAACAATTTGAGGGTGAGTAAATGATGACAGAATTTTAAATTTTTGGGTGAACTATCCCTTTAACTGCCAAAAAAGTTAAAATGATCATAAAAAATGAGACAACTTTACAGCTCACAAAATATACAAAAAGTTAGAGAAAAAGTTATGTAAATGCTTTTAAAAAATTGTGACACATTTATGGTTCTAAGTCCAGCAAAAACTAGCATCCATTGTAGTTTTTTTTTTTTTTTTTTTTTTTTTTTTAAGAAAATATTATTCTCAATATTATTTTTATGGCAATCAACGTTATGCCACAGATGCTGTCAATTGAGCTTAACTTGTATTGAACTCGCAATATTTCTTTAGAGCTTAATGTAATCAGATGTTCCCAGCTGTGTCAGAAATACAAAGGGGATCACTTATGCTAAACTTCTCATTGTGCTTCTCTCTCCTTTACCTTTTTTCTTACTCTCCCTGTCTTGCCTTTTCTCTGTCCAGGATTTCAAGCGAGCTTCTTTGTGGGAGTACAAAGCTCTCACACTAGGGAGAAATGAAGAGTGAAGGAGACAGACAGCAAAGAGATGCTGATAGGGCCAGCACCACCCTCTGCCCTCGGGCACTAGACCCCAGTACCCCACAGCGTCCTGAGTCCACTGCTTTGTGGCTTCATACTGTGCGCACATAGAGATCCTGCTTCGTTAATTGTGATTCAACTAATTGTGCTTTATTTGGAAGGTGGATCCACAGTGGCTAACAAGAAAGCACTAGAGGTCTTCATTTAGCGATCAAGCCGCTGTCCCCCGAGACAAACTCACATACAGCTGTCCTTCAGCACATCTCCTTCTCCTTCTGCCAATCAACACATCAAACGCCAGTCAATTCATCTCCCTCTCCTGCTTAGAAATGAGAGGGAATTAGAGGGACAGAGAGATGGGGAGAGAAAGCGGGAGAGAGAGAGAAGCGAAACACAGCAGTGAATACTGAGCGTAAGATTTAGCTGGCCTGGCAAGCACTCTGGATTTAGCAGGATATTTATTCTTTTATATCCAGACAAAAGAGATTGCACATGCCCTCTTCTGCTAGCACCCCTCCTTCAGTCACTACTCTGAGCCTCGGCGAGGGAACCAGAGTGAATATAATGAGACTCCATCAAGGCTATCAGGTGTAAGATCACATCACATCAAAGCTGGATCAAATGCTGCCTAGCAAGATATATTTGGACATATGTTAAGAGAATTATCAAATTCCCCTGCTTAAAGAGAAAATTTGTAAACCTATAAACAAGTAACTTCATGGTTTGGCATTTTGTTTTCTGTGATATAATAATTTACTAATAGAAAAAAACATGCACTTGTATAAATGTCCCATATTGCAATGAAAAACAGTACTGTATCTATGCAATAAAGTTAGTATAAGCAAAGTTAATTAAATACAATCATTTTTAGAACTTTCACTCATACATACAAAATGAGTACATGCAAATAGATCATACAAATAGAAAAATATATAGTTGATATATAATAAATTATATAATATTAAAAGAACCGCCATGCTTATAAATAGCATTAAATGATCATTTGAAATTGTCTTTAGTAGCCATAATTCAGTATTATTTCTTCCATACAGAAATACACGTCATTGAGAGCAAAGTATGTGTTGCATAAAACTATTGACAACATCACGTGAACACTGTAGACCTCAGGAATTGGTACTTAGCAATAAACTAATTAAACTAATCCTAACATCACACAACAAGCTATACATGACAACAAAATCAAGATCAACAGAGTAAATAAAACTGGCAAACGGTCAAACAATGCCACCATATTAATTTTCAATGCAACATTTTTTTATATCAATGGAGAGTAAAATTAATATATTTCACATATCTAAATAAATTAACATTTATTAACATTTCAATGTATTAATATTCAATCTAAAAAATGCTAAGTTAAAGACAACCCAAGTTGGGTTGAAAATGGACAAACCCAGCGATTTGGTTGTTTTAACCCAGCAGTTAGGTTAAATGTTTGCCCAGCCTGCCGGGTAGTTTTTTTTTTAACTCACTTTAACTAACTTATGTAAAAATTATAAATAAGTTTAATAAATAATATTTCAACAATAAACAATTATTCACTGTAAAAAAGAATTGTTGGTTTAACATAAAAAAGTAAGCTACCTGCTTGCCTTAACATTTTGAGTTTATTGAAATTAAAAATTTGAGTTAATACAATGAAGGCGATTGGTTTAATCAACAGAAACTCAAAATATTATGTTATCTGAACCACATTAATTATCTAAGTTGATGTGACAAAAGAAAAAATGTTAACAAACAACGAAAACCGAAAAAATTAATCATTAAATTATTTATTAATGTATTAATAAATGTTTACCTTTTGATTGTTGTTGCCTCTAGTAATTATGTGTCTGATTTTTGATTTCCAACCTATTTTTGGGTTCGTCTTAAGCCAGCTATATAGTAATTTTTAAACAATAGTTGGCTTAAATAAAACTGGCCAGCAGCTTGGGCAAACACCCAGTCGCTGGGTTTGTCCATTTTGGGTTGTTTTTAACCCAGCAGAGTGTAGTTAGAGTGTAGTTTAGTTAGTTATTTTTGATATAGTAATACCATATTCGTTTGCCACAGAGGGAAGTCAGACATGGATTAGACATTTACAAAAATGATTTGCAAATTAAGATTTGCATTTACAGTATATTTATGCTACATAAACAGAGAAGATGTATTTATTAAATCAAATTATACATTATATGCATACGCTTCATAGAGTTTAACCTAAATCACATATGACATCCAACAAAACATCAAAATTTCCTCAAAATTCCCAGATTTTTCCAGAAGCTCTCGTCCATGCTCTCAGGGGCAACTTGTCATAACTACATTTCATCCATTCACACAGCAGACTCGTTTAAACACCATTCTAATAACCTCTCTCAAACAGCATAGTGAAGATGCACGCTAGCAATGTATCTGGTCACATTCACGCTGATCAATATGGCAGTACAAAATGGTCAATAAACATATGCGTGGATTGATTTCATCATGTTATTACCATATAAAGCAACCTAGTAAATATGCAGATAATTGCTGGTGAACCGTTGTTGGTACCAGCCAAATTACAAGGGAGTCGAAAACACGTGGAGATGTGCCCTAAAAATTGATTTCTAAAAAGCACTAATATCTGGTCAAAGAGGTGATTGTTATTTACCTTAGAGTGGATTTAATAGTTTATTAGCAGACAGAGACCAAGCATGTTAACCATGTAATAAAATTATCATCTAAACTGAAGAAATGGTACAAAGGCGATTATTGAGTAAAGATGATTGTAGCGTCATTTTGGCATGTTTCAATACAAAAGGAATGATTGAAAAAACAGCTCAAAGTCTAGTGTGAATCAGTCAGATGACAGCAAGCGAACAAAGAGTTCTGAACCTTCTCTTTCTGAGACCTTGGAAAGATGGCCGTCACGCTGGAGGCCAGCCAACTCCGCTCCATCCCTGAGCTCTCAGAGCAAAGCCATGCAGATTTCTCCAGCCTAATCCCCCTGCAATGACACAGGAGCCCTGGGATAGGATATTGAATCCACCATCTCTCTCTCACCCTCGCTCTAACTCTTTCTCGCTCTGTCTCTCTCACTCTCTAACAAGTTGAGCTGTTTTCCATGTGGACCATAATGGCACTCAGCACTCTACAATACATGATCCTTCCCCATGTGCCCCGTCGAAATCAAACCCCCATGGCCGCTGTATAGGCACATGATCTCCGGATTGCAGTCTGACAGCAGGTTTCCACGCAGCTTTGCCCAGACACCGCAAAATAAGTACTGTACGTCTCTCTCTATCTCTCTTGTAGCTCCTCAAACAATTAGCGTGCAGTGTACCGATATTGAGATGTTTTCATCCAATTCTTCCCGCCTCTCCATAGTCTTCCACACACAAAAGAGCTTTTCTGGCAACTGTGGAGACAGCGGGCCACTAAGCACGCTTTAAGACTGGTCCCAGTCAAACGGCCTTCTCCTGCAGCCCTCCCTTTTTAAGTGATCATCCTTGTATCATAACAGATTAAGGGCTGCAGCGTGGCTGGATTAGGCCTAAGCTAACCTTTATCCGCCCCCATCCTCACCTGAAACTTACAAGGAGCGAGGAGTCAATTGCCCTGTCCTGATTTACAATGACACTGAGCCTCACTCTGGGCCCCTCATTATTTGGATTAAGAGAAACACTTTTGAGTAATTATTTTCACGTCGGATAAACATTAAGCTTCCACTGGATTTAGACGAGCTCTAGTCCAACACTACGGAAAAGAAGGGCGATATAAACGTGCTTATCATGCGCTACGGGTGCCATATCGGTAATCACCAACAAACAGAGAACAGGAGAGAGAGAGAGAGAGAGACAGATATTGAGATACAAGAAATGACCGCTCTTTTGTTTTAAACACAAGGGATTTGAGAATGTGTACCCAATTAAGGATCTTAAAATGCTTGGCTAGGCATGAAGAAGATGCTATTTACGTTTCAGATAAGACTTTGGGTGAATGGATTTCAGTATGGATATACAGAGAAATTTGCTATTGCTTTTGTTTTGTTTTGTTTTTTAATTTAAATATACTTTTATCATACATACATGCACACACGCACACTGATGTATCATGATGTCTTAGTGATAGCTTTCAAATTCAGTTGCATGATTTTATTGGTTCATTAATTAATTCATTTTATTATTATTATTATTATTATAGCCTAGCCACACAACACAAAACAAAAAAGGCTAAAATAAAATAAAATAAAATATGACAACTAAAATAGTGAATGGTGCTTATGTTCTTTTTGTTCATGAAAATACATTTATATTCACTTCTGTCTTTTTTTTTTTTTTTTTTTTTTGACTGTTTATCTTTGTGAATGTAAAGTGTGTGACACTGTGCAAGTTTGTTTTTCTTATCAAAAAGAGAAGGGTGGGAAAAGCGCTGGCTCAGCCTGTGTTTGATTTCATATATTATTTCAATCATACACAATTACAGGGTGAGATCACATCAGAGGGCCCAATTGAGGGCCAGATAACCTTTTAAGGAGAGAATTCCCACAGAGGGGTGACCTCTGACCTTAATGCTGCTAGCAATCTCCAGCTATACTGCTCAGTCAAAGGGACAGAGGTCAAACACACACACACACACATACAGAGAAACGCTCCAACTCTCAATTTCCCTCAAGTGACAAACACTTGATTTTATATAAAAACACTTGTGCAACAGTGTGTTTAAAGGCACACTAGGAAAATTTTCACCGCAAGAGGTCGCTTATTCAAAACAAAGGCGTAGCTTGATGACGCCTTGATTTCATGGAATCATGGGAGGTGTTGTCTTCACATAGCTGTAGTTGGCTTAAATAAAACTGGCCAGCAGCTTGGGCAAACATTTAACCCAACCACTGGGTTAAAACAAGCCGGTAGAAAAGAATCTTTATGTTCATGGATGAGATTATTAACGTTACCGTAGTGTGAAGCAGAGCAGGACCTTAGGGAGCAGAAACGAGGCAGCTAGAGCGATTGCTAATTGTGACACATGCAATCGAGAGCAGCACAACTTTTATTATACTGCAGTCGCCACTTTCGCTTTGTATGTGGGGTAAAACAGCTCTATTTTATCATATTAGATAAAGTTGTGTGTTGAAAGTTGTTATTCATATTCATTCAATTCATGTGCTACTCCACATTCGCTCTACGGCTATATGAGACACTTAATGCACACTGCAGGAAACTAGATCGATATTAGGCATGGGAAAACGTGGTACTCGCTGTAAATAAAGAAAACAAGACTTAAACAATTAGCTATATAACATGATTCGTTTTCTGTCTATAAATGTATCCAAACAGTTTCTCACCTGTCTAATAAAACACATAATATATTAAAGCATCTTTGGTTTTTCCATGGTTTCTACAAAATAAAAACAGAGGGTAATGCGGGTATGATGTCATTGATAGGTGATGCACGGACACAGTCCGTGTCCTGATTAAACTTGCTTATTTTTGTGGATTTAAACATTCTTGGAAACATTTTGGATAATGCAAGTACACAAGTCAACAAAATATATAACATTGTTCTAGTGGTTTTTGGATATTTTAATCCAAAAATCTTACATATTGTTTCTTTAAATGTCTAAAGTCACAAAATGGCATTATTTTCTTTGCTATGTTATGAAATCACCTAATTGCAATGCGTATCATGCCAAATTCATCATGTTTCACTGACAGCCACTGAATGCACTATTCCATAAAGCTGGCATGAAACGTAAGTTGCAATAGTTCTTTCTTCCCTATAGTGACGTATATCTGAGTGAAACAGCTTCTAAAACAAGAAAAGGTGCAGTGGATGGTTGTGTTATTCTATTGGTCGATCTCATGTGAGTGACAGGTTGTCCCGCCCACACACCAGTAAACACGTCATCAGAGAAGAGATGTCATTGCAATAGGGAGGGAATGTTATTTTGATTAAAGATTAGGAGGGCACACAAAAAAAATAAAAAAATAATGTGCACACATGAATTATTCATGATAAATACTGATAAAAAAAAAAATTATTCAATTTTAATTTCATGGTGACTTTAAGATCTCAATTCATTATTTTATATATTTACTTGACACTGAGTAAATCTCAGCCTAAAATTTTTTAGGCTTTAAAATATTTGTTTTTCTCAAAAGACTATCATGACATTAAGTGATTTATGCACGGCACTAATTTTTCAACACACTCCAGGAAGTGTCAAAATATTTCTTCTTCCTGTAGTCTCATCCATTCTGCTGCGCTGGTAATTGTGTACCCTGTTTAAACCTCTCCTCCCTTTCCCCCTTGCAGCCCCACCTGCCCAAGACCAGATGTGTTTCCTCTTTGATGTGGACTGGGTCACTGGGCCCTGGTAGCCACCTTATCCAACCAGCACATGCCTGACAAAGAACCCAGAGCGGCCCTGGAACGCTACGCTTTTCAATGCAGCTGCCGATTACCCACTGATAAATGGAGCACGGTTTGTCTAGTCTTGACCACACCTTGTAGAAGGCAGATTCAAGAAAGCTGACTCTGTCTGTGCTTTGAGACAAATGTGGCTAGAAGACTTCACAGGAGGTTTGAACTTGAGCCTCTCAATAATGGGTGGCCAATTATAAGCGTCTGTTGAGGCAGAAACAATCTTCACCATGCTGAAGCGTTGTGTGGTGATTTATCACAAGGCCAGACAGCTTTCTTTCTTGTAGTCTTTTGAAGAGATCTTTTTGAACATGTTTCGGAGTGAGAGGCATAAATCTAATGACTGAAATATTTGTAATAAAACAATGATTGAGTACGGTCTCTTTACAATGTTTAAACAATGTTCAATGAGGAGAAAATAATACTGAAAAAGGTGTTTCTACAGTCAATTTGCTGCCAAAATGCCTTGATATGTTGTATTTATATGCATGTGCTCTATTTATAAATAACAATATATTATTTAAAAAGTAAATACACTGCCCGGCCCAAAAAAATAAAGTTGCTGTTTGGATTTTAATAGGCAAATACTTAAGAATCATTATTACAGTGATTATTATGTTTCTAGCATGTTATATGTTTGGCAACGGTTCTTTTAACCCTTAAAGATGGAGTGTGTAGCTTTTCATTTCTTAAACAACCATGTAGACATATCATGGCCATATTCCAGGATGACAATGTCAAGATTCACCAGGGTTAAAATTGTGAAAGAATGGTTCAGAGAGCATGAAGAATCATTTCCACACATGAATTAACACCTCTGAGTCCAGACCTTCATTTCATTGAAAGTCTTGCATTGTCAATACAAGATCTTAACCAAAAATTGATGCACCTCTTGATGGAAATAACATCACAACAATTATTTCCATCGAGAGGTGCATCATTTCTTGGTCAAGATCTTGTATTGACAATGCAAGAGGTATGCACTCTGTAAAGTCTCCTCCAGCACATCCCAAAAACTTACGCTGAGGTTAAGGTCAGTGCCAATTCATGTGTGAAAATGATTCTTCATGCTCCCTCCCAACAATTCTTTCACAGTTTGAGCCTGATAATTCTTGACATTGTCATCCTGGAATATGATCATGATACATCTAAGTATTTGTCTATTAAAATCCAAACAGTGACTTTTTTTTGTCTATTAAAATCCAAACGGGGGGTGGGGGTAGGTAGGCAGTGTATGAAGAATATACAAAGATACAATACATCTATATATTAAAAATGATATTTGTTTATAATATAAACACTACCGTTCAAAAGTTTTGGGTCTGTACGTTTTTTCATGTTTGTTAAAGAAGTCTTCTGCTCACTAAGGCTGCATTTATTTGATCAAAATACAGAAAACAGTAACAATGTGAAATATTACAATTTAAAATACCTGTTACTATTATAATATTTGTATTTTTTATTCAAAGCTGAATTTTTAGCATTCATTACTCCAGTCTTCAGTGTCACATGATCTTTCAGAAATCATTCTAATATGCTGGATTGGTGCTCAAGAAACATTTATTAATATTTTCATTTTTGATTTTAAATATTTTTGTGGAATCTGAACTCTTTTTTTCAAGGATTACACTGTAAACCCGAATAAGTTGGCAAAACTCAAAAAATTTAAGGTAATCAGTTCCCTTTAAGTTACGAAATTTAAAGTTTAAGTAAGCAGAACTGAGAGAGAGAGAGAAGTGGATAGGATCAGGAAAGGTCCGTGAGCCGGGACTTAAAGCATGCTGGAAAATAGCCCAGTTTCAGATAAATTTAAGTTTGTCTAAATTAAATGAAACAAGTTCATAGAACACAAAACAGTTAAACAATTCAGATTACTTAAAATGTGTCAGTTCCCTTTCGAAAGGGAACTCTACACTGCGTTTAACACGCGTTTGGGGAACATCATCACGTGAACCGGTGTATGAAAGCAACTATCAAATCTCACAAAACCTATTGGCCGGCGCCAGCCTATCACGTCATTATAGACGCAACCCGGAAGTATAAAGGAGTGCCTAGAGAAGCAGTCAGTATCTTATCGTCTTCAGGGACTGTTTTGTTTGATTGCGATTCTTCAAATCTGGTAAGGGATTTTACTTGTACTAACAAGTTTCAGGAAGTGTGTGGATCTGTGTCCCACGTTTTTGACATCTGATGACACACACAATCTGTGCGTTTTCTGTCTGGGTGAGGAGCATTCACAGACAGTGCTTGAGGGCATCTGCCTTTTAGGACGCACCGCTCTCGTTTGGCCCTCTTCTTGAGGGAAGAGCGGCCGACATCTGTGCCCGGTGGTTCTGGTCCCACCCGTGCTGAGGCAGGGCGACGTCTGAAATCATGGGGTTCACAGATGGGGTTTGCGAAAGAGTTAGAGAGAGGTGTTTCTCTCGTAATCCTCAGCGGCTGATGAGGGTAGGCTTCTGTATGATGATAATGTTCTTTCTTTGTCATTATCTGATTTGGCAGCGAGTGCTCTTCTGGTTTTTAGCCCAATAGAGCAGGAGTTGGCTGTTAGAAAGGAAGAAGGTGAGCCTTTTGAAACTTCTAAGCCTTCCTGCCCTGCGTATACAGAGCTGTTTAGGTTATGGAGCGCACCTCTGGCAGGCTGCAGCTGCCGTGAGAGTGTGTTAAGAAAGGGACCATAATTTCCGACCATAATCTGACAGCCTCCGTGAGCCTTCCATTCCTTCCTAATCTACATGAGGTGATTGAGAGGGCATGGAAGAACCTGTATTCGGCTCATATTCACCGACACCAGCGAGCTGATTTTGTTGATGTTGAGGGAATGAGCCAGCATAGGTATGTGTCGGTGCCCCGCTATTGACGAGTTGTTTGTTAACTTTCTCGTCATGGGGCGGGTACAGACATTAAAGCTCTAGTCCTGCCTTTGAAGCTCTTTTAAGTGACAACTCGCTTGAATGGCAGGGCATACACGGCAACTGGTCAGACTGGTGCTGCTTCACACACGATGGCAGCATTTTTAACCTGCTTTCTGCTCGGATCTGATTCTGGGCTCAGACAGACAGGAGGAGGAAGGAAGATTTGGGGGAGGTAATCAATTACGGACGGCAGCAGCATCAGTGATTGATTTCCTCTCCATGAGGGTAGTTACTTCTACCCTCTCCTTTCTTCTTCCACCTCCTGAGTAATAATTTTTTACCCAGGTGCTTCTTACGATCAGGCCGAGGGCTGGGCCCATGATGTAGATTTCTGTGGCTCGCTTTTTGGTTTGATAGTGAAGAGGCTTACAGGCTTTAAAGGACCATAGATTCCATCCTTCTATGATGGTAAGTCTCCGTTCTTCGAGCCGCAGGTTATAAGCTTGGTCTATATGTATATATTTTAATATATTGACCGTAGTTTTCCTGTATAGCTTTTCCTGGGTGTGTAAAAGAAATAGAAGGGAATTTAGGGCCCTGAAGTTCCCATTAAGTTGGTTATCTTTGTGTTGGCTTTTTGGCCACCTTTTTCAGCCACCATATGGTAAAGTAGCTTTCTTCTCTGGTCATAGCTAGAGTTTGTATTAGAGACTGGCACTCTTTACTTCACTTAGATCTATGTTAAGCGTCAGTCTTCAGGCCGCCTGACATTGTTTGACTTGGGTTGAGTTTCGCTCCTCTGAGCTCTTGTTTTTAGAGTTTTTTTTAGAGTTTTCTCCTCTCTATTGAGAATTTTAGAGGTTGAGTTTTAGCCCCAGGCAGATCTATGCTTATGTGTGGCCTTATAGGCCCACAGCTATAGCTGGCCTAGGCTAGAACTAGGTTTTAGGTGATATACTGAAGCATTTCACCCCCCTTTTATTATTACCCCTGTCAGAAGAGTGTAGTTTCCTAGTTCTGGCCTCCTCTTATCAGAGTTGTCAGGCCAAGGCCCGTTACCCCTTTGGTGTGGGTGCAGGATAGATAGCAGCTAAGGTAGCAGACTATTGCTAAGTCTCCCTGGTGCGGTTGTCTCAGGTGGTAGGCCCCTTATCACTATGTGGATAAAAAAAAAAATGCTAGTGTTGCTGTGGCCCCACTTTTCTATAGCTTTTCATTCTATACTTTGTTTAGTCTTTTCCCCTGAACCCCTTGAATTAAGATTCAAGCTTGAGGGAAACAGTGTTAGCTTTCTTTTAGCTCCTGTTCCATAGGGTTCAGTACAGATGTCTCTGTCTTTGGTGAAAAGCGCCCACCCTTGAAATTCACAATTTCAGGGCAGTATGAATGAAAAGTGAAGCATTCCCCCTGTTTCTCTCTCTCTTGTTAATGCTCTAGTTCTATTTTGCCCTACACAGTGTGAGCTCTTTAACTCTATTGCTGCCACAGGTTAGCACCTGTTTTCTGTAGTAGTATTAGGCTCCCTTAGAGCTTAGACAATGCCACTGGCTGACGCCCGTGTCTTTCTGGAGTAGGCCCTGTTTGGGCCTCTTTTGGAGCATGTTGGTGTAGTTTGTACTCATCTTGCTTAAAGAGTTTAAGTGTTTTACTTAATACATTGCCTGTTGGAACGTGTTAAATAGAATCAAGCTCAGGTTGAGCTAAATAGTTAACCTCACTGGAGAGTTTGATTCTAATTATGGCTCCCTTAGAGCTTGGAGATTGCCACTAGCTGACGCCACGTGTCTTTCCGAGTCACAGGCCCCATTTGGGCCTCATTCAAGAACAAGATGGTGTAGGTTTGTCTCCTCTTGCTTTAAGAGTAAAAGGTGTTTTTACTGAATACATTGCCTGGTGGAATGGTGGCTCAGGTCAAGTTAAATTATTTAACCTCACCGGAGAGTTTGGTTATCATATTTAGCTCCCTAGAGCTTAGAATACTGCCACAAGCTGACGCTACGTATCTTTCTGGAAGTCGTAGGCTCTTCTTTGGGCCTCCTGCAGAGCGTGATGGTGTATGTTTGTACTCCTCTTGCTTAAAGAGTAAAAAGTGTTTTTACTGAGTACACTGCGGATTGTGTTAAGGTTGACTGTTATGTGGGCACTCTACGGTCTCATCTGCTGTTTGACTCGATTTCATTCTGAACGAGTTCCATGTTTGTGGGATCTTCCTTATCAGCAAGTGAGCTGTTCTAGGTGTGTGGCCTTCACAGGCCACCCTTTAAGCTTTCCCCTTACCACTTCTGGGTGTTCTTTAGCAGATTGAGCATGTAGTTCACATAATGGCTTTTCACAAGGCTGCTGTGATGTATTTCTACTTTTCGTAGGATTTGTGTCATGTTGCAGGCCCTTTTTCTGGGCCTCCATGATTTGTACCTACAGTACGGTTAACTGTTATGTTGAGCCCTGTACTCTCCTCATGAGGGTTGTCCTGCATAGTGTTTAGCTCCCTAAGCTGGTCAGTGGTTGAAGGCCTCTCTGAGGCCTCCCTATTGAGGATCAACCCCTAGGCTAGTAAATGTACTCCCCTGTTTTGGGTTCTTTTAGAGTGCACAGCCTCCTCAGTGCAAATAATCAAGTGCTGAGTAGATCCTAGTATTGAGCAGAGTGTTACTCCCCTCATTGGTAAGGGTAAAAGGCGCTAAGCTGAGTCCTGTTCTCCAGGATGCCCATCTCTACGTTCTGGTCTGAGTTAGTTACTGCCTTTTTGCAGTCACTCTTACTGGATATCTTCTCTGAAGAATGTGATTTGAGACTCTGTGATCAGACAGGTTGTTGGCCAAGACTAGGTTGCTTAGACCAGGTTGGCCTCACTGGTGGCATTCAGGTCTGTGGCTAGGGTTCCTTCGGGCCCCCTGGCTACATTCCCTTTAGAGGTACCCTCTTTTCTGCAGCCTTTGAGCGGCCTTGGTAGGCCTTCTGTGGAAGGACTCTTTGAGGCTTATAGCTTGGGCTGGTGGCCATAGGGAGTGCTGTCACTGACAGCCTATGTTTGACAGGCTGTCCAGGTCACGTCTATAATGACATCGGCTGTTGCCGGCCAATAGGATTGGTGAGATTTGATAGTTGCTTTCAGACACCGGTTCACGTGATGACGTTCCCCAAAAGCGTGTTAAACTCAGTGTCTCGTTCCCTGTTCTCAGGGAACCATGGTTACATACATAACCTGAGACGTTTTGTGAACTCAAAAGAAAAAAGAAACTTCTAAATACTCATAAAAGTGAATTTGATTGAACTAATTTGTTTAATTTGAGTTTGCCCTACTCAAACCAATTAATTATTTCAAGCATTAGGTTGATGAACAGAAAGTTCAGAAGAACAGCATTTTTTTATTCAGCTAATTTTTGTAACATTACATTTGATCATTTTTGCATCCTTGCTGAATACAATATTTTCTGTATAAAATATTGTAGAGCCAAAACTTTTGAATGGTAGTGTATAATTTATATTTGTTCTTGTAAAACTCACACCTATACTGTAAATATTCAGCATTCAACAGTGCCACCTGACTCCATGAATGAACAATGTCATATGTAGCCTATTCTTGTAGATTTTCTGCACAAATTCTTACTACACAAGTACAACAGAGCATTGAGAACTGTGCATTGCCTCTATTCCCTTTTCCTCTCCCCATTTCGCTCTGTTTTTTCTGTTATCTTTGACATGTCTTTTTGATGGCAAGTGCCCTGACTTTCACTTGATTTAGGTAGCGTGATAAATTTTGTGTCTTCTCTCCTTTTTCCCTTTTTCTTCATCCATGGTTTCAACAAGAGCCATCTGTGCTTGATAAAGTCACAAAAATAACTGGTCAGGGTAAACTAATATTTAATGTGCCTTTCAAAACATTGCCTTCTGCTTGACCTTCTGAAATGTGTGACAAGAGCCTGGGTAAACTGCACTTATGTTCTTAAGGTTAAGAGAGTTTAAAAATGTTGCATGCATGCTGATTGTTGCCTTAGTAAATCAGGCCCAGGCAGAAACAACAAACTGTTTTTGGTTAGGC
The DNA here is from genome assembly GCA_037101425.1 of Elopichthys bambusa. NCBI lineage: Eukaryota > Metazoa > Chordata > Actinopteri > Cypriniformes > Xenocyprididae > Elopichthys > Elopichthys bambusa. The sequence goes on along the minus strand of CM074447.1, from coordinate 22,417,542 downwards.
TGCTTTAGGTTTGAAAGAGAATGAGAAAGTGACAGATAGAAAGAACAACAAAGAGACATAATATCAGAGAATTTACCACTTCATGGTTTTTAATATCCTTTATTGAAACATATGCAGTGGGTCCTAAATTCTGAGACAATGAAAACCTTTGATGGAGTTTAAGTTAAACCTGAAGTTTAATTTAAGCCTGAAAAGATGATGAATTTCATGTTAATTTTTCAATTGCAGTTATGCAATTTGCAATAAAAAAAACAAACAAACAAACAAAAAACATTACAGTTTAAAGGTTTGGGGTTGGTAAGTTGTTGGGGTTTTTTTTTGTTTGTTTGTTTGTTTTGTTTTTTTAATGTTTTATGATAAAAAAAAAGTCTCTTATCATCATCAAGGCTGCATTTATTTGATATATCAAAAAATATATTTAAAAAAAAATTAAATATTAAAAATATAGTAAAAACAGTGATATATTTTTACAATTTAACGTAACTGTATTTGAATATATTTTAAAATGCAATTTATTCCTGTGATGGAAAACCTGAATTTTCAGCTTTCTGTCAATTTTCAGCTTTCTGTCAATTTTCAGCTTTCTGTCAATTTTCAGCGTCACATGATTTTTCAGAAATTATTCTAATATGCTAATTTGGTGCTCAAGAAACATTTATTATTATTATTATTATTATCAATGTAGAAAACAGTTTTGCTGCTAAATATTTTGTGGAAATCGTGATATCGTTTTTCTTCAAGATTTTTAGAATAGAAAGTTCAAAGAACAACAATTATATGAAATCTTTTTAACTGTATAAATGTTTAATTTAATGCATTCTTACTGAATAAATAGGTATAAATAAGTATACTTATTTTTTTAAATACAACATTTTGAAAGGTAGTGTATTTAATTTGCAAAATGCTAAATAGAAGCATTTTCTCTATATTTTTTTCAAACCCCAATGTCAGTCATTTTGAATGAAGCTTTTTTCCCCCTCTTGTTTAACTTATTCGGGTTTACTGTGAACACAAGTTCTCTGGAGAGCAGTAAACATTTATAAATCATGTTCTGAATTTCATACTGAATACAACAGTAAAAATAACATGACAAAGGTTTTACAATGTAAAATAAAACGACCGACATTTATTGAGAATGGGTCGCTGAACAAGAAATTTACTGTGTGCATCAGTGAATAGAACAGCCCTACAGAGAGAGCAACTGACCAAGTATCTGTTTCCACCCCAGGTAAACGGCTCCGTCAGACAGACATGTGGCTGCTTGCCCTGAGGCTTTGTGATGCTTTACTTTGGGCGAGAAGAACATCAGAAAAGCAGTGCCTTCCGATCAACTCCACTCGTAATTAAGCTGACACTTTAATCAATTAAGATACCAGCTTGTTGTTAAAGGTCAAATTCTCTCCAGCTGCATCATCTAACAGTAAATAAGACGCTGACACACATAAATAAGAGATTCTCCCAACATAAGTTTCAAATGTTCTCTAAATCATTTAGAACAGCAGCCATGAGGAATTACAATCACAGCATGAATATTCAAAATCTAATTATGACAGGCTGGAACAAGGAGTGATTTTAGCATGTCACTTCCTGAACTTTATTAGGCATCTCTGAGGTGGCCTCCTTAAACAAAGCTACACTCATTTGCTGAATGTGTGCAGTTCTTTTACCTGTTCCTTATTTACACAGGAAGCACCAGACTGCCACACCTTGTCAATCTACCTCTCAGAGGAATGTGGGTATTTACGGTCAACAGTATGACGTAAATCTTTAACTATCAGCCTCACTTCAGGGGGATCTTTCAAGCGCCATTGACATACAGACTAAGCCCAACAAAGTAGCAGAGAGCTTACTCTTTCCTGCATGTATAATCCAGTAATTTCTTGCTTCTTTTTTCTTGTGTACAATTGCATGTCTAGACTGAGCTTCTTTCTGTTGTTGCCTCCAACAAAGCTCTGGGAAAACTTTAAACTCGCCTTCTCATGCCTTCCTTCCCCCTTCAGCTACATAACTGTAGCCAGAGATATTAGACAAAATGTCTCGCTGCGCCCACGCAAACATACAGTCACAAACCAGCCCACCAATCTCCACCCCCCACTGAGCAACACCAGCACTACGGACTAACCTTTTTCTGTGCAATCCGCTTCTTTACAGTAAAGATGGGACCTTCCACTCTTTGTTGTTGTCATCTGTCAATCTGTAATCAATTTCTGTTTTTAAGAGTTCTGTGGCACGAAAAAAGAAAATTACATTTTTTATGGTTAAATGATTTCGTGGGTAAAATTCCTTTTCTGTGTACGAAATAAATAAATAATTCCATACTATATTATAAATTATTATTATTATTAATTATTATTATTAAATAAAAACAAAATTAAATAAAATAAAATAAAAAATGAATGAATTAATAATTATATAAATTATTACTTACTAAATTATAAATTAATAATTGTAATATTAAATTAATTAATAATAAATAAATAAATAAACTAATAAAATACATATAAATAAAATAAAACAAAATAAAATAAATAAATAATAAAGTAAAATAATTAAAAATGAAATAAAAGTAAATAAATATAAAGATAATTACTGTAGTTAAAATAAAACAAATTAAATAAAAATAAAGAAAGAAATAAAAATGAATTAATATTTTTATAAATTATTGCTTACTAAATTATAAATTAATAATTATAATAATTAAAAATAAAATAAAACAAAATTAAAATAAATAAATAATAAAATAAAATAATTAAAAATGAAATAAACGTAAATATATATATAAATAAATAAAAAATAAATATAAAGAAAAATATAAAGAAAAAATAAAATAATTAATTACTGTTTACTTAAAATGAAAACAAATTAAAGAAAACATTAAAATAAAATAAAATAAAATAAAACCTTGCAACCCCACATAAGAAAAGCAGTTTAGAGAATAAAGGGATAGAAAATAATAAAATAAAAAATGTTACATTTAAAAATTTAAATACACTTACATAGTGGAATATTGGATTAAGTATTAGACAATTTAGTCCTCTTTTTGGTATATTTTCATGTCAAATGTTGACAGAATAATATTGTTTTACTTCTTTAATCAACAAGAATTTTCCCATGAAATACTTTTAAAAAGGCAACAGGTGAGTGAATCCTGGGAATCCTCCAGGAACACGGTCACCCCGCAGGCCTACATCCATCAATATCCTGCCTGGACCTCCATACAGACACACAGACAAACATTTGCCAACCCCCTCCTGTTCCGTAACAGTTCACAGCCCTGATATGTGGGGCCACACTTCTGTGCATGCTGAACAGCCTGAAACAATGGAGAATCATTGCCATGACACTGATGACAATGAACAACACCTTCAGATCCATTAAGCTTGTGATCTTTGCATTTATCGCAGAATTATTCCTGACAGCCTCTATTGATTAAACGCTTCACTGTTTGCTGTATAGATCAAAAGGTAATTAAAATAGCGATAATATGTCACATATTATTGTAAAATTAAAGGTCAAACAGGAGACAAATATGTCATCTCCTGAAATTGGCAGATTAATTAAAGAGCAGGTTTCAACTATGTGTGTGGGGTTTTTTTTTTTTACTCCCGAGAATCTCTGCAAAATGATCGATTGACATTAAATTTCACCTGTCATTTTAAATTTGGCATGAATCAACAGCAATCAATTTTTTTTAATACTTCATTAAAGGGTGCAGAGGAAAGAACTAATATTTCTTCTTTGTTTTAGGTACACTCTGTCCTTAATTTTGTTCTAAAGCTTATACAGTAAGTGAAAAGAGATTTGACAGAGGTGCAGTTCTTAGACAAATGCCCTGACTGCCCCCCCTTTTTCCTCAACACTCATGTCCGTACAGCAGCTGGTCCCACAACCTCTCCCAGAAGGATATAGACGTTTGCGATGGACAATGAGCCTGCAGAGGCGCCGCACTGTGCCACTGGGAACAGCTTCGGAATGGGAATGAAAAATCTTTAATCTAGAATCACAGCTGTCCTCCCCTCGTTACTGAAGAGCCGCACCAGAATTCAGCCCCCCTCCCCATCCACGTCAACTCAAAGCCAATGGCTCCCCATGGTACAGTTGCATCCTGATAAAATGGGAACTTTCACACAAATAGTTTATGTGAGTTCCTCTCATAAATCGAGGCATGCACTCTCTCTCCTATCAATAAAACCCTAGTGTTCAAGGGCCGTTCGACACAGCCATTCGCTATGGTGTCATTTAATAGGAATCAAAAAGAGATTCTTCTTTTTATGTCTGACTTTATGAAGTTCCTTTTATATGCACAAAGGAGTATACACCCAACACATTATCACATTTTGTTTTGCTCAGAGTAAACTCCTTCAAAAACTCTTACAAAGATACATGCTTTTGCAATGATATAGTTTATCAGAAGCTTTTAGCATGCAGCAAAAGTGAAAATAAGCACTTTGTTTTCTTCTTATGGCTAGATTCATGTTTAACCTGTACTATTCTACATTTTACAAATCTCTCACTCACAGACTTCTCGCACTTCTTTTTTTCTTCTTAACACAAAAGTTCTCTCTAAACAACTGAGCCTATGTTGAATAGCATTTTCATAATGATGAAACATGAATATTAAACGTAATGACGGAAAGAAAGGATAATTGTAACAGTTTTTGGGTTTTGCTCATTTGTTCAGAAAATGTTTAGCCTAAACCTTTGACACTTTTCCTCACACATCATTTCCCATGACAATTACATTGAGCTGGACACAATTAAACTAGAAGTACATGATGGCAGATGTTTCATTCATAATACTCATGATGTATTTGTAATGGTGGTATGTGATGAATCTAACAGTAAATGAAACGTTTACAATGTGAATAATTTCATTTTACAATATGCATACACTCTAAATTAGTCAATATACAACACAAACGCATATTAAAGCTGCAGTCCAGCTTTTTTTTTTTTTTTTGGTTAAAAATTATCCAAAATCAATTTTTGAGCAAGTACATAACCAGCCAGTGTTCAAAACTATTTCCTTACCTTATCCCAGTTCACAAGCTTGTAATAATGTTTTTTTTTGTTTTGTTTTTTGAGTGGTACTGGTAGGTTTCCATGGGAAATACGAGTTTGCCTTTGCGTCATTACGTTACATCTGTATACATAAAGAAGGAGTCCCAGATGCTGCAGGTGGTGGATCATTTATAGCCTTTTCTGTAGTCAAAAGAAAAAGACTTCGGACTGCGGAGTGGCTACAGAAATTGAAATCTACAGGTAATGCTAATACACACTAAATACACATAGTTACGTAATGCTTATGTTATTAACATTAACAATTTGAAAACAAATTTGCACGGTTTGATGTGATATGAGCTAAGCGATCGCCAGATTTAATCACCATTGGTAGTGCGATTTATTGTAATGCTTTTTTTCTCAGTTGGTCAGAACAAAATTGGTAGACATTATATTTTGGTCATACTTCCAAGACGTAGAATCTGTGATTCCGAAATACAGTATCCACACCGGTGCGGTGACTCCTCAAAACATTAGATTCATCCGTGCTAAGGAGCCGTGCCGATGCACAACCCATGTAAAGATGATAATTCCACAAATAACTGCAATTGCAGGTTTCAAACAGAGATGGCGACAAAGAGGCGAAACTTAATGACTTTAGCTTTAATTGCCAATATAATAGATGTAAAAAAATACATATTTTAGCAAACTTGAAAAGTTTTTGCTTTTTAAAATGAATTAGAACATCAGCAAAATACAGAGCCTGGTCTCATTAGAAAGACGTACCTGTGGGAACGTTATCGCTAGTCGCAAAATACGTACCAATACATACATATCACTGCAGTTTCAATGTGAAATGTCCACTGAGAGGCGCTAAAAGCATGTTCATTTTTTTTTTTTGGGCCGGAACAGATAAACATGAATATGGTACGTTTTTCATATGAATCACTGCAGTTCTAATTTAAAATTTCCATTACGTAATAATGTACCATAAACACTACACCTAATCCTACCCGATAGTGTTCACAAAAGTAAATGTGACATAAAAAGTCTCCATAATCCGTATTAGCTTGTTTTGATCTCTTATACCTGACTCGTCTTTCCCTGGATTTGTACCCAAGGCTTCCTCGTCCTAAGTACAACTCCGTATCAGCCGAGCTACCGAACAAGCTTATTTTGTAAGAAAAGCGGAACATATGGAGATGGTTATGCGATGCAAAGTCCAAAATATATTTGTTTACAAATCGTGCACTTTGATAAAAAGCGTTTTGAAGTCATAACATAATATTGCACAAGGAGACGTAAAAACAAGTCTTTATTAATCCATAATCTGACCCTGTAATCATAACTGTGTATGAAAACAATTAAAAGCGCTTGCTGTTTTACTGCCCCTAGTGTTCATTTCTGTTGGAAACTGCAGTGATATGTACGTATTGGTACGTATTTTTGCGACTCGCGAAAACGTTCCCACAGGTACGTCTTTCCATGAGAGGTTGAAAATGCAACAGAAGTTTAAAATCTAGCTACACTTTAGCCACATTGTAATATTAATCATTATGGCAAATGAATGCCCTGTGCATTATTCATCCATTGGACACATTTCTACTGGCCTGGAAACAGCGGTTATATTCATGACACCTTTTCCCGAGACTTTTTGTAAAATTACTACCAAATGAGACCCAAAAAAAAACAGGTAATGTTTAGGGATAACCATTTATTGAGTGATTAATGATTTTATGATGATTGAAACCGATGAAATCACTTGTTTGTTTGGTTTTTTACTTAAATTGCTAGAATATGTTTCCAAGACCATCTAACTATGGTTTCTACTCAACCAGATGGCACATATCATTCAGAATGCAGAATTATAGGTAGTTTATGTAACCCTGTTATTGCCGGTTCCGCAGTACTTACCCATGACAGAAAATTCTGGTGAAATGTGTGTATTTGATTATTTTCTATGCACACGTAGAGGGAAAAAAGGGGGAAAACTGAGTAATGAAACAGAGCTGAAACTGTGGTCATTTATAATGTGTGGTTTCATCTTTTGAGTAGCGGTACCACCACCACACTGTGAAAACCAGACCTATAATCAACACCAGGGTTGTGCCAGGGGGATTTTACTCAAGTGTTCTCACATTTGTACCAGTGGGAAAAGCTTCACTAGCAGGGGTGCAGACATCTATCTATCTATCACTATTTCATACTTATTACAAAATCTCATACACTTATAGAGGAATTCACCTACAATTCACTTCAGTTGGTTCGTTGAACATTTAAAATAGCAGAGATTTGTTGACAAAAATGAACTTTTGACATTTGTGTCCACTTCATAATTGTGAATAAAACATTGCTATGTACTCAAACATGGAGTCTATTGTCATGGCAACAGTTGTGGACCTCATGAACACGTTGAGGCTCGTGCCAGTATAGGCCAGAGAGGATAAATTAGGCCTTTTTTTTATGTGTGTTTACTTTGGCATGGTGTTGCATGAATTTGGTCTCCCCCAAATGACTTAGATGCAGTCATGTCCCTGAAATGCAAGGCTTACTAGAGCGATGACTTTTACAGAACATATGTTCGACAGGTTCTGGTCCAAATGTGAATGATCAATAGCAATGAATGGAGACAGGCACTTTAGAAGCAAACCACAAAATGGTGGTGGTGGGGGGACAGAAAATGGTCCATGTTGAAATATTAATAATATGATATGAATGTACAATGAGGCCCAAAAAGTGAAAATCATTTTTTATTACAAATCGTATTGTCTGTATTTAAGTCAAAACTTCAAATTTCAGAAAGTCTTAAATTTTGAATTGATTCATGAACATCTGACCTTTTAACCTTTAGGAGTTCACATGATTAATATCACAAATTTACATATTAGATTGGTGACCTAGAAATAGTGGACATGCTTAAAGAGTTTGTTCACCCAAAAATGAAATTTCTGTCATTAATTACTCACCCTCATGTCGTTCCACACCTGTAAGACCTTCGTTCATCTTCGGAACACAAATGAAGATATCTTTGATGAAATCCGAGAGGTTTTGTATCTCTCATACAGGAGATCCCATTCTCTCTCCCAAGGTCCAGAGAAGTAGTAAAGACATTGTTAAAATAGTCAACGTGACTACAATGGTTCAAACTTAATGTTATGAAGTGACAAGAATACTTTTTGTGTGCAAAAACAAAACAAAAATTACAACTTTATTCAACAATTTTTCCTCTTCCCAGTCAGTCTCCTACGCAGTTGATGCAGTGAACGCAGTGCAGAGCTTCCGTGTTCTACATCAGAATGCTTGTTTTTGCGCTCAAAAAGTATTCTCATCGTAACATTAAGGTTGAACCACTATAGTCACACTGACTATTTTAACGATGTCTTTACTACTTTTCTGGACTTTGAATGTGGTAATTTCATTGCTTTCTATGGGACATAAAAAACCTCTCGGATTTCATCAAAAATATCTTCATTTGTGTTCCGAAGATGAATGAAGATCTTGCGGGTTTGGAACGACATGAGGGTGAGTAATTAATGACAGAAATTTCATTTTTGGTTGAACTAACCCTTTAAATATAATTCAAAAAATGAAACGTGCATCATTTACTCACCCTAATGTCATTCCACTGTTTACTGTTTGTTTGTTTTTGCCTATACAACGGAAGTCATGGGAAAAAACTGTTTGGTTATTTTGGAGTAAATTATGACATAATTTTCATTTTCAACAGAATGTTCAAACTGTCATGATATTTCTTTGTACCAATATGTTAAAATTTCCTAAACTCCTAAAGCTTATTTACAGGTTGAAATGACATTTTAATAACAGATTTACAATGTGGTCGCAAACTCTTGGACGGTATATTGACCAAATCAGTGCATGTGATCTGAAAGTTGTATACCGCTGCCATTTCTCAGAGAGAGATGCATGTGTGTCTGACTGCTGTGATTATGAAACGCTGTCTAAGAGTGCAAAAATAAGACTTAAGGGGATTAAATTACATGACACAGAGCTCAGAGAATTTACGTCTGCTGAATCACTCTGATCAACACTGCTGGGTTTGAGTTACAGCAGAACATGTGGTATTTGTTTTGAACATCAATTAATATTGATGATCTATTCCTGCATGCTCAGAGCAGCTATTTTTAAGATTTCAATTTAGAAGCAGTTTTATCTTATCTGCCTGAGACAAAGGACTCTGTTGACTTATCATTCATATTGTAATTATTGCTTATGTTACAGTGGCATTTTTAAAATTTAATTAGATAAAAAACACATTAAAATAAATCTTTGTAGGTCTTCCTTGTTATGAAACAAAGCTGCGACATCCCAAATTTCACTTTGCAGTTTATAAAATTAGGCAAACACTAGAACTACAATGAATCCATTGACAAACCTCCCATGTGAACTCTGTATAAATTTAGGGGAATATGGTGAGTGCAGAGCGAGAGTGTGTACGTGCATTTGTGTGTAGCGCTGAGGACTATATTACCCCTGGGTTGTATGAAGGGGTGTAAATCAGGAGGTCCAACCACACCATAATGGCCCCTTTGGGTCAGTCTGCTGGCCCTTTAAACAGCTAAAATAGATGGACGTTGGAGAGAATATACTGCTGAGAGTGATGAGAGAGAGCGAGAGACCTGAATCATAAAACAGGTGACCTGAATCATTTTGTTCTGAAAGAGTTTAATTTTTTTATCAGGTTTTACTCAGAAAATAAAGGGTTGAGATAAAACACAAGTGTTGAAATGATTTCTTATCACCTCAGAAATCCGTTTGCTAGTTGAATGAATAAAATAGTGTTATGAGCCTCTGTGAAATTATTATGTGCCTTAAACAAACTCTATAATCATCAGTTATGCTCTATATAAATAATATTTAAGTGTCACTATCCACAGCCTTCTATATTTACTGGTATAAAATAACAAAACTGACAATGCAGAGTTGTCAATAACATTGCAGGCAAGATAACAGGATATTTGTTTCCCATGAAGCCATAACCGTACAAATATAAAATAAAAAAAAAACATAATAATAACAATAATAAAATAATAATATGTCATATAAAATAAATAAAAGTAAAAAATAAAATAAATAATAAATAAAACAAAAAATAATGCAATATAAATATATATATATATATATATATATAAAATTTTATATATATATATATATATATATAAAATTTTATCTTTTCTGCTCTGTTGAGATGTCCTAAAAATTATAAAAACAACAATATACTACATGTATACACAATGAAAAAAAAAAAAAAAAAAAATATATATATATATATATATATATATATATATACAATGGGACAAATGAGAATCAAATATCCTATTATCTTGCTTGCAATGTTACTGACAACTCTGCATTGTCAAATTTTGTTGTTTTATACCAGTAAATATACTGTAGAAGGCTGTGGATAGTGATACCTAAATATTATTTCTATAGAGTATAACTGATGATAGTAGAGCTTGTTTAAGGCACATAATAATTTCACAGAGGCCAATAACACTATTTTATTTATTCAACTAACAAACTGATTTCTCAGGTGATAAGAAATCATTTTAACACTTGCGTTTTATCTCAACCCTTTATTTTCTGTGTAAAACCTGATAAAAAAAAATTAGACTCTTTCAGAACAAAATGATTCAGGTCACCTGTTTTTTTGCTCTCTCATCACTCTCAGCAGTATATTCTCTCCAACATCTATCTCTTTTAGCTGTTTAAAGGTTTTGTTTTGATAATGTTTTGCAATGTCGCATGCTTAGCTTAGTTTTGGTCATTAACAGAGCCAAATGTTTGTGCACATATGCAGGTTTCTCAGCCACAAGAGCACAAATCATTAGCGTTAGCATTGGTGGGGTGGATAACATTAGCGCTGTGCCTCCCCATCTTCCTCTTTCTACTCTTCCTGTAACCTCGGAGGTGGAGAAGAAAATGAAGAAGGATTAGTAGAACTCTGAATCATCCAAATTACTCTAAATGACTTCTTCCAGAAGGCACAGCCAACGTGTGGCATGTTTAAGATGACATTTCAGTTGTAGAGGTAATTTGCATTCTATTTGACTCCGAACGGCACGCCGATATTAAGGATTCCGCCTGCATTTTTTTGATTCACTCAGTTCAAAGATACACGCTAAGCAGCCAGGCTTAATCAGGGCAAGCACGACTCCTGTCAATCTAAGACAAAAGACATGGAGCTTCTCTAAGCTCCCGAGGCATTCGGCCCTGTCCACTCATGACACAGAGCAAATCTCAACTGCATCAATTCATCTTATTAAACAAAGATCTCAAACCGAACACATGTATCGGTAATATCACAGGCGAAATTAAAAGAAAGCGAGGGTGGGGGGTAAAAAGGAAGCAGGAGAAAAAAGATTATGTTCAGGTTATTACATGCGGCTGCACATCATGAGGTGTGAGGTTGCTGTGATCCTGTTGCTAAGATACTTGGCTAATACCACGGAAACAAGCCCATATTGCTAATCTAGAGGAATCCATGCATGCCTCCACATATTTTGGCAGTGTGAGCTTGGACTCCATTACATGTCGTCAGTCCCTCACCTACAGTCTATGGTGTCTCCCTTTTTATCTCCATAAGCCCCCAAGATCTGAAAGAAATATAGAAATGTGACACACTTTTGCCGCTATATTTGGTGGCCATGGGCAATTTAAAAAGGATTACACTTTGGGAGAAGGTTCTGTGAAAGTAGAAAACATGTGCATCCAGCCATAAGAGTCCTTCAAAGAATGCATATCTGGGGGGAAAAAAGCACCTGTTTTGATAACACATTTTGAAGTCCACTCCATAGAATGAGAGCACTCGTGATTTTCAATGCATTAACAATACGCTTCATGAAAATAGAAATATTAGCAATTAAGTATATAGGCCTGTTTTCACAGACAAGGCTTAGATTAAGCCAGGATTAGGCCTTAGTTTAATTAGAACATTTAGGTAGATTTATAAACCTGCCTTAGAAAAAACATTACTGATGTGCATCTTGAAATAAAATGATGGCACTGATATATTTTAAGATATGTCAGTGCAAGTTGCTTTCAGTTAAAACAGCTCAAACATGCATTTTAGTCTAGGACTAGCTTAAGCCTTGTCTATGAAACTAGGGGGAAATGTTGAGGTTCTCATAGATGTGTTCCAAATGTATCTAAAACTTTTCTAAAAGTGATTCAGACTGATCTGAAGTTTATTTTAAGTGAAAATTTGGTTTGCACAACATCGTAAAATAAACTGAATAATTCTGACCATCTGCTGAAACCTATAATAAATTAGGACTACAATTTCAACAATGAAACAAAAAATATCAAAAAACGAACTAAAATAATATCTTACAGCTATGCTCATGTGTTAACTAGTACTGTCAAAATGCTGTGAAAAGCTAAATTTAATAAAAAGTGAGTTTAATATCTAATACAAATTGTAAAAGGGCATAAAAAGGTTTACAGCAGGTATTCAAAGTGTCCAGAGTCTGCTTCTCTAATTCCTTAATATTTTGGTATTATGTTTCAGAGCTTATGTTTATAAAAGCAGATTACAGCTTCACCTGTCTTTTTGTTGGTAACATTTGGGGTATGAAGCCAACATTTGAGAATGTCAGAAGACGCTCCAAAAGATAATGTTTCAAATGGTCCTAAATTATATTTAGGTGCAAAGCTATTAAAAGCTTAAAAAAAAAAAAACATTAAAATCTAATTTAACTAATTGAACTCTCCTTTTTGTATTAGTCAGTGCTTTCTGTAATAAATCTACACAAATTTGCATTACCTGTTTTGTTTGATTGATTGATTCATTTAATTGATTGTTTGATTGATTGATTGATTAATTCATTCAGTTGATTGTTTGATTCAGTTGATTGATTGATTGATTGTTTGATTGATTCATTGATTCATTCATTTAGTTAATTGGTTGGTTGATTGATTGTTTGATTGATTCATTAAATCAGTTGATTGCTTGATTGATTGATTGATTGATTGATTGTTTGATTGATTAATTTATTCAGTTGATTGATTATTTGATTCATTCATTCATTCAGTTGATTGATTGATTGATTGATTGATTCATTCATTCATTCATTCGGTTAATTGATTCATTCAATTATTCATTCATTTGGTTGATTGATTGATTGGTTCATTCATTCGGTTGATTCATTCATTCATTCATTCATTCATTCATTCGGTTGATTGATTCATTCATTCGGTTGATTGATTTATTCATTCGCTTGACTGATTCATTCATTCATTCGGTTGATTGATTGATTCATTCATTTGATTGATTGATTGTTTGATTGATTCATCCATTCGGTTGATTGATTCATTCATTCATTCATTCATTCGGTTGATTGATTCATTTATTTGGTTGATTGGTTGGTTGGTTGATTGATTCATTCGGTTGGTTGGTTGATTGATTGATTGATTGATTGATTAATTGATTGATTGATTGCTTCATTCATTCGATTGATTGATTGATTCATTCATTCATTCATTCATTCGATTGATTGATTCATTCATTCATTCGGTTTATTTATTGATTCATTCATTCATTCGGTTCATTGATTCATTCATTCATTCGGTTCATTGATTGATTGGTTGGTTGGTTCGAACGAATGAACGAACGTTTATTCGTTTGCTCATTCGTTCATTTTCTGCACCATTGAGATAAACTTTATTTTTACAGAGATAATGTTTAGGTTTATTTATTTATTTATTTTTTCCAGCGCTAAATTTGAATGGTTAAAATTACAATTATTTTTGTCGGCTATGACTCTTTAGATCTAGCATTTTGTCCACTTTAAATCAGTCACACAGATAAAGTAGCACAGTAAGTTTGTTCCAAGTGACCGACTTGGAACAACCTGTGCATTAAAGGGTTTTAATGCACATCTTCCAGCCAATGAGAACAGAGTATACAAACAGACCATGGTACAAATATATGTACATAGATGTAAACAGAATATATATTGAAGTCAAGGTGATATTCCTGAATGCTCTTCAGATATCAAAAATCTTCAATAACATCATAACACAAGTGTGATATTTACCACTTCTGTATACTGATATTAATAATGTAATGATATTAATAATGTTACTAATCCATAATGGGGAAAATCGGCACTTTTATTCTTCCTTATAATACTACATGTGTAAATAGTGTGGTAGGCATCGATGTTTGTGCACGTCCAAGTAAATGCTACTGTGAACACTTTCTCCAGGCACATATTGTTATTGCTGCTAAAGAGTAAACAGAGCAGGTTAGATCGATATGGAGCAGTGCGGTAGGGACGACAAACCTTTTGCTTTTCTTTTCTACCGCTCCACTCGTTTCTCCCAGTGGTGAGAGAAACAGCCTTGTTTACTGGCGAAGGTTCTGGCTGTTGATTGTCATCCCCGCGGTAATGGCAATGCGTGCACCAGATCAATAACCATCTGCACCAATCCTCAAGCAATAACATTCAATAGGGAAAATCCATTTACTTTTACTTACCTTTCATTTCTTTCATTTTACCATAAGGACACCCAGCCTGGGCAGTGGGCTTAGCTAGGAGGGCATATAGCATGGGACCCCAAACACCACAAGTACCTTAAGCCTGTTTTTTCCCCACTCAAAATTGGTGGCTGTTTTTTTCAAAAGGGAGAGAAAGATAAGCAGAAAGGTAAAAACTGCAGTACATCTATGCATGTGCAAAATGTGCAAAATGTTTGTGCTATATCAGCTAAGAATTTTCTACTTCATGCCAGAATTTATTTGGACTATCAATAATTATTAATTAAGGAAATCACAAAATACATATAGATATTTACAGTAGTGGCCAAAAATAATGTCCGGAAGGATGGCCCTTCAAGTACTTTCAAACCTTCAAAATATGAGGAAAATATTTTATATTTTTTAAATATTTTAAATATGAGGGAAGAACACAACACTAAACTTTTGGTTAAGGTATTTATCTGATAAATTGATTTGGCAAAATAAGGCAAACTACAGATACAAATTTTATTTGTGCAAAAAAATGCAAAGAAAAACAAAGAGCTCACAGGAAAAAGCATACATTGAATATAACATAATATTTTGTAGGTTCTCTCTTGTTTTTGCATGTGCTCCTAATTTATATATATCTTTTGGAGCATCTTCCCTCATATATATATATATATATATATATATATATATATATTTTTTTTTTTTTTTTTAATTTGATTTGATTTTTTCCCTCATATTTTGAAGATTTTGAACAAACTTGTAGGTTTATTTAAAAAAAAAAAAAAAAAAAAATCCCTTCTGGACATCACTTCTGGCTACTACTGTATATATATATATTTTAAGATTTTTTAAATAATAATTACTGATAGTCCAAATAAATTCTGACATAAAGTAGAATATATATATATATATATATATATATATATTGTTTAGATTAGTAAGTGTAACTTAGTAAGTGATGTGTGTGTGTGTTACATTACATATATATATATTTGCTTATATATATATATTTAATAATAATAATTATATTAATAATTAATTATTAATTTCTGACTAAATAAATGAGCAGACAGATATAAAATTATTTAAAACGCTCATTGTGTTTTCTGCCATCACTCTTCAGAAGCTAGTCTGTATATGTGTCTCTGCTTCATAACAATGAATCTGGCTGGCCTCCCAATAACCCTGCTCCCATAGTCTAAGTCCACCTCCCCATCGTCACACCAGCAGCCAAATATCTATGCAAAAAAGCAACGTTACCCAGCCTGATCCACTGCGAGAGACAGCTAGAGCAATGATTCAAGCAGCCTATTTCTAAGAACAGAGTACCAACAATTCACACGCATTGATACACACACACCAATAGAATTATGAGTGTGTTTATTAGGGGCATGCTTATGAATCTGAATGCTTTATATTTGGCTCCCACTGTCTTTGGGAATGGGCGGTACCTTTTATAATTTATATTTATGAGGTATTTTTGCTAAAGCATCACCATGCCTGAAAAGTGTCATCTACATCATCTTGTAGGAATGAATTCAGTGAACAAACAATATCCCACCCAAACTATTTTTAAAGCAAAACATATTTACATTTGAGTAAAACTGCACACATCTTGATTTAAAAGATGAAAAGGGTAAGTTTTATAAGGGATTTACTAAGATAAATAGGTTAAAGGACACGGATGTCATGTGCACTTGTGGTATATGTATATGTAGCTACATATATATGTGGGAGTATATATGCATATAAATACACACACACACACACACACACACACACACACACACACACACGCATACTCACTCACAGAGAATACATACTAGCAAATCTAGCATTATTATAGGCCTGCGTTTGTGATGCACAAAAATCCACTAGTCTTAAGTATTTATTGGAATGTACTCATGTATGTCGCTATTAATATTCTCGGAATACGTGTAAAGACGTGGCTTATGTGAGAATGTTCCTTTGAGTGTTCACACACATCCTCCGGATTACTGAGACTATACCATATACAGAGGCTTGTAAATGCTTTAGTAAAGAGTTGTCCACCTATTGTTATGCCTGATAAATATGGCGCATCATATAGATGCACTTAATCTCTCTCTAAAGGTCACAACCTTACATGTTACATACGAGCACACTCAAAGTGAGAGATGCCCACATCACGCTCATAAATTGCCTATTGTTCCAGGTTGAGCTTCAAGCGTGCTGGAATGCCAAGAGTGCCTGACAGAAGGCCACTGTACTCCCACCAGTGACAGCAGTGACTCACTGAAGCATCCATGCCATCCCACATTGTAAAGCTCCGGGCCTGGCATCCTCAAATCCACAGTGAGGCATTAAAGCTAGGCCTGGGATTTCGAAGACTTCAGAAGCCACACACATGCAGATGTGTAAACGTTGGCAAGATCATGTGTTACTTGTACTGTTTCAGTTGTACATAATAAAGTTGGTATATTGGGCTTAAAAACAAACAATAAAAAAGGATATACTGTATACTTTTTATGTGAGTACAATAATCACAATTATGATGTAACTCGGGAATAAGTGACTGCAATTAAAATTTTACTGTTGTGGCACAGTGTTTTTTTTCTTAATAAAGTATTACACACTGTAACATTCATTGCGTACTATCCCCCTTGCAATATTAGAACTATTACACCTTTATTAGTTTATCTAATGTTTATTTTATTGAAGTAGTTTATTATTAAAAACAGCTGTTTATTAATTTAGTTTTTTGTTCTGAAAGTTGAGTACAGAGAAAACACAAATAAAAAAGAAAAACGCACAAATATAGTTTTGAGAAGCTATAGCAAGTACTGTAGGAAACTTGCATATGCATATTTCATGTGTATTCAACATGTATTTAACGCATGAAATATGTGTTAAATACACATGAAATATGCATATTTTACGTG
Source organism: Elopichthys bambusa (assembly GCA_037101425.1). Taxonomy (NCBI): domain Eukaryota; kingdom Metazoa; phylum Chordata; class Actinopteri; order Cypriniformes; family Xenocyprididae; genus Elopichthys; species Elopichthys bambusa. The sequence goes on along the minus strand of CM074447.1, from coordinate 22,400,130 downwards.
TTGTTGACGTGTTAAAATTCACGTGTTTTTTAACCTTTTGGCCTTTTGGCCAGAATTATGCCAACATTACCTTTTTGTTAAGTATTCTCAAAAGAACAGTCTTAAATGAGTTAAAATGAAGTCCTAAATGAACTTTGAGTTGTGAGAAAAATGAGATGCGCGTGACAGCGCGTCAGATCCGCCTCAAGTTCAGCAACGTCAGGTCTTAAAGGCACAGCAGCCTAATAAAATAAACCAGTTGCTATGTGTCATTAATGTTAATTAAAGAACAAAGGTAACAGAGAAAATTGTAGCTTTAATAATTAATCTGCAAAGTGTTTGATAACTTTATTCAATTTCTGTATATTTCCTACCTGTTAGAAGGCCACAGGTAAATATGACATTTATTATAATAGGTTTATGTGAAGATTGTTTTAAGTTCACTTAATTAAAAGTTATTTTTTTTAAAGCCTAATAAATGTTGAGCTTTCAATTATACCGTAATGTCTATCATTAATGTTTAAAAAAAAAGAAAAAATAAATTCATAGACATTAGTACCATTATTAGTATCAGTGATACTGGCCTTCATTCATAAAAAGATGCCATTACAACAAATATTTAAAATATACTGTCTTTAAGTTGTTTCCACATTAATTTGGAGAGTAACTGTGAAATGTTTACAATATAAAAATATTAAAAACTTTTAATCACAATTAATTACAGAAAAAAAAAATGTGTGATTAATTAGTTGTTGTTTTTTAATCGATTGACAACACTAATGTTCTTCTACTGTAAATTACTTAAACTGTTGTATTGTCTATTGTATTTTTCAAAATCATTGTTTCCTGGTTTGCAATACTTTCAATTTGCCAAAGCAATAAGAAATAAATGAATTTACAGCTGTTTCAATTGCTATTATTGAAAGAATGTAGGAAGGGTTGCTTTATGAGACATGCTGAAATAATTATCAAGTAAGAACTGCCAAATTTAGGAGGGAAACTAATGCAGTAAGCTGTAAATCTTTACATTCTTCTGAAAATAAATGCCTCTTTATAAAGTCTGAAAATTAAAGACTTGAGAGATATTACCATACTGGAAAAAAAGAAATGACAACATGAAAATTCTTTAATGCTTAGGATTAAACCAACTAAACTGGTTGGAAGATATGATTTTTAAAAAAAAATCAAGTAAAACACTATACCTGAAATTTCTAATATCCTAATAATCTAATGTCTTGTTTGTAAGTGTCTTATGTATGATTGTTTCTCCCACTCCCAGGAGTACAGTACATGACAATGCACTGCTTTTTTTTTTTTTTTTTAAATGAGCCGTGAAAATTAAACCACTGCTCTACGAAGTGAAGATTTACGAGCATAGAGAAAATATAAGAATTATTCCTCTGTATTTGCAAAGGAATGTTAGCAAAATCCCTCAGTTGTAGTCGAACAGATAATCCAGGATCGCTTTCACAGAGGACACTCTCTCTCACTCGGATGCTGATGTTCAAATCTGCAATTTTTAGAAAAAAATCTATGCAAATGACAGTAAAAAGAGCACTAAGGGTTAAAAAAAAAAAAAAAAAAAGCATACATTTCCTTGTTGTGATCATTTGATGTATTAAACACAATGTAAAAGAAGATCTTTCATTAAAATATCACAAACAACATATGTAGTCAGATTTGTATCCATTACATTTCACACAAATCCCATATTCTTTCTCAGAATTACTTTAAAATACAAATAAGTCCAAATACAAATCCTGTTGTCATTCCTTATAATTTGACTGTGTGTCCCAGCATATCTCTCATGACGTGTGACGTGTCCCAGAGTGCTCTGGTCTCAGTGAAGCAGTGCTACAGTGGCAGCCTGCATCTGTGCTTTTCCGGCATCGGTGGAAAACACACGCTAGATCTGCCGCTCTGTCTAATTACCTCATACAGCATGGCAACTTCAAAAAAAGCAAGAGGTTGAACTTTCATATATATATTGATCTTAATTATTTCGGCCCCAGAGGGTTAAACAAACTCCAAAGTGGAAGCAGAGGGGTAGCTCTGTTTTTTTCAAGCTTTACTGGGATTTGGCTCAATTGGTATAGAGGTGCGCTGCAAAAGGGAGAGACGGGAAAAACAGCCTCGGGCACCTAGCTGAGGATTTGACCTGCTCTCGCAGCCCGGGAGAGAAAGAAACGGAGAGAGGGAGAGACGGAGAGAGAAAAAAAGCCTGCTTTCCCACACTCTCCAGGTTGGATTTTTAAGGCTGGATATAGCAGTGCCCCTATAGGTGTGTGCATTTCCAGCACATTGCTAGGCAATAAGTGCGTGAGATGTTGAACAATTCAAACACTGTGCTGCCGTGCCGACCCAAGGCTCAGCTTACAGCCTCAAAATTAAACAAATAATAATAATTAAGAAAAAAATATCAGCTCATAGTCCCTGCACTCTGAGGCCTCACACGTTCAGCCGAGTCACGCAATGCAGCTCGACGTGGCCCTATACGATAAAACGGAATTATAAGCTAACACTAGAAGTTCAGAACCAAGTTATATCCTGCACCTTTGAAGATCGTGCTTTTTGTGAAAATAAATATAAGAGACTGCATTTTTTTGAAATAGCTCAATCAAGTTCTGTAATTCTAAACAGTTTCACAAACACTGTTTTAAAATCTACAGTTTTTAAACATGTTATTTTATGTTTGGCTGACCAAAATTATAATACCTAAAATTTTGTGTTTTTGTGTCAGTCCAGAACAAATCTAAAATCTAATTTTGCGTCTTTCTTCAGCACTATTAGCAAATAAACATCTTACAGCTGGGTCATCTCGAATTTAAATGCACATATATATCACCAACCGCTATTCAAAAGAAATAGTGTTGCTTCGTACTTCAAGTTCTGCTACAGGAATCATCTCTTTTTTTACTCCATGTATTTTTGCTCTCCCCTACCTTTCTATTTTGCTGGTATTTTTGGAGGAGAGTTCTGCTCTACTACGGTTATGATAATTTGATCGGTGAAGACATAGATATTTGAACTGGAAGAACAGGAAGATGCAAATCCCCCTGTAAATCCCTATGCCATACAAGCCTCAGCCGACGGTGCAGTTTAATATCTGCAGCCATGATTAAAAAGAGAAGGTGAAGCTCCATTGTAGTAATAAGAAGGATGAATGTGCAACACAGGGGCTGGGAAAAGAGGGGTAGGGGGAGGTTTTCTTTTTTCTTTCTTTCTTTTTTTTTTTTTTTTTGTGATGACCTTTCATCTCCCCATGTCTATGAATTATAATTCAGAGGATATGAAATCTGACAAGGAACTTTTGTTGTCCCTCAAGGCGCCAAATAATTTAGAACATTGATTCAGGTATAAGCATTTTATACAGGGTCACCTGTAAGTACTCTGCATTCTCACTGGATCGCAAAATACTGTGATTTGTTAAAAAATATTAAGGAAAATTGACTATTATGCTCTAAGTAATTGATAATTATTTTCTCTAATATCATAATTTTATCATAAATGCATTTTGACTGCCAACATTACAGTGTTTTTAGACTGTATATTGTATTTTAGAATTTATTGTAAATATTCAACATATTCAATTTTTGCAGATTGAAGCTAACCCAGGCCTTTTCCCTTATACCCACATAGAGATAAAAAAAATTTTTTTAAAGACTATGATCATATTTAGTAGGCCACATTTCAAGGACTGAATTCGTACAGGCATCAACTGAATGTCTAATGTTGACGTGACGTCTTTCGTCATTTAAAATAAAACAGTTACACTATTTCACTGAAAAATATATTTTATTTAATGAGTGCTAGCATACAAGGTAAACCATTATAAAGGAGTGGAAAAACTGCTCTATCTACGATACAATAGTGATGGAGAGCTGTAACATTTTGAGTCTATTAATAAAAGATTGAAATAAGCATTTTCAGAGTATTCCAAAAATTATTATTATGCAGTTGCATTTACATTAAAAGTTAAATAAAAAAAGTGCTGAGAGGAAAAATCTGGTACTCCCAATTGTAATTTGAATTTTGTCAAATTAAATTATACCTGGATCAAATAAATGACAGTCAGCTTATTTTATTTTGTCTGTATTGCATATGTTTGAAAATCTGCTAATTTCAACTGAAAAAAAAAAATCTGTTCATCGAACTTTAAGAATTAGTACTTCAAAGTCAATGCACCCATGAACGTTTAAAAATGTCAAAAGATAATTGGGGGGGGGGGGGGGGGGGGGATCAATATATATATATATATATATATATATATATATATATATATATATATATACACACACACACACACACACACTGCAATTTGACTGTGGATGATAGCTGTTCACAGTGCACTTCTTTCACTTTCAGATAGCGTCTAGACTCAGTCTTAACCACCATTCCATTCAATTCAATAGGACATTAAGACATGGATGAGTCTTTGGGTCGATAGTGTCAGCAGAACTATAGCAAACTCTCTAATGGAAACCAAATTGGGTGGCTGTTTTATAGCAGCAAGGCAGAAGCAGACGCACAGAGGTTGAGGGCAATAGACTGAGGTCATACAGGTCAGAGATCAGAGCATTCTCCTATCATAAGGACAGACGTCAGATTTACAATTAGACAGGCAAGTCAGGGGTACATATATTCACAGACATACATCAATGAAAATTCATACAAATTTGCAGGCACATTTTATGTTTCATATAGACCTATATGTTAGAATAAGTTAAAAGTTCATGCAAACAAAGAAACATATCAATAAGATTCTATATTAGTGAATAGAATAGAATAGAATAGAATAGAATAGAATAGAATAGAATAGAATAGAATAGAATAGAATAGAAAAATCATTAAAAGCAATGTTTAAAAATTTGTGGTTGTACTGGAATATTACGTGCAGCAAAATATGAGTGATCATCTGGTGTCACTTTGATACAAATAAAGCAATTTCGTAGTGTTTGAGCATTTGTGTTTGAATGTGTGTGTTTACCAGTGTGAAATGACTTCCTGTCTCTGAGATACACTGCGCACTTCTGTGTTTTCTCCTCGCATATTTATGTCAATAAAAATGCTGTGCGTCCATTCTGGGGAACGCCAGCAAAATCACTCTAAGTAAATTAGGCACTTCAAGTGGCATGAATCACAAGTCTAGTCTCAGTATCGCTCGGGCGGAAGAAAGTGAAGGCTTAATGATCTAAACCATGTGAAGGTCGTCCCTCCTCTATCACCAGTAACAGTGAAATGTCACTCTAAATTCCTGCTTCTAACCACATACACATCCTTGGAGTTTCAAGGTGTGGTCAAGCCTTTTTATAGTTTTATTTTTAATCATTATTAGTTGTAATGCCACCCATTTAAACAAATATATACTATTTAAAATAAAAAAATAAATATATAAAAGTTAATATTTATATAGTTTGGAAATCTTAACCTAGAGTTTGGTAAATATTTGTTTAGCAGATTAAATGGTTAAAATATGACTCGTTCAGCAAAAAAGAATTGGAGCTGCCGACTTAAAACCTAAATCTCAGGACTGACGTTATGATTCCTGATTACAATCTTCTCCAATTCCACCCTTTGTTGGGCTTTTGTGTGCTTCAAAACCAAGTAAGCTACTTAAGAAAACACCCCTCGCTGGGTGAAGTGAGCACAGACAGTGTTTCATTACAGTGTTAGTTTCTAGTGCAACTTTTAATGTTCAGAGTTTTGCTTTCATAAACGAACTATACTTTCACCAGTATAGTAGCTACCAAGAAATGTTTAAAGACTTCTGTAAATCTTATTTATACACATCATCTGTGTTTCTTACACTGACTCTCTGCTCAACACTACAGCTGTCATTGTTGCTGCCCCCTGGAGATAGTGACTATGAAGTACCTAAATTAGTAGTGACAGACATGCACTTATATGAACGGAAACACAAACAAAGTGTACATTTACACTACCAGTCAAAAGTTTGGAAAAGGTACGATTTTTAATGTTTTTAAAAGAAGTTTCGTCTGCTCACCAAGGCTGCATTTATTTAATTAAAACTACAATAAAAACAGTAATATTGTGAAATATTATTACAATTTAAAATAACTGTTTTCTGTTTGAATATATTTTATAAAGTAATTTATTCCTGTGATGGCAAAGCTGAATTTTCAGCATCATTACTCCAGTCTTCAGTGTCACATGATCTTTCAGAAATCATTCTAATATGCTGATCTTCTGCTCAAGAAACATTTATGATTATTATCAATGTTGAAAACAGTTGTGTACTTTTTTTTCAGGATTCCTTGATAAATAGAAAGTTCAAAAGAACAGAATTTATCTGAAATACAATGCTTTTTTCACATTATACACTACCGCTCAAAAGTTTGGGGTCAGTAAGAATTTTTACTTTTATTTTTTTGAAAGGAAATTAAAGAAATTAATACTTATATTTATCAAGGATGCATTAAATCGATCAGTAAAGACATTTATAATGTTACAAAAGATTATATTTCAAATAAATGCTGTACTTTGAACTTTCTATTCATCAAAGAATCCTGAAAAAAAAAATATTGTACACAAATATTTTGTACAATTGTACACAATAAATGTTTCTTGAGCAGAAGATCAGCATATTAGAATGATTTCTGAAGGATCATGTGACACTGAAGACTGGAGTAATAATGCTGAAAATTCAGCTTTGCCATCACAGAAATAAATTACTTTATAAAATATATTCAAACAAAAAACAGTTATTTTAAATTGTAATAATATTTCACAATATTACTGTTTTTACTGTATTTTTAATTAAATAAATGCAGCTTTGGTGAGCAGATGAAGCATCTTTTAAAAACATTAAAAATCTTACCATTTCCAAACTTTTGACTGGTATTGTACATTTGCACATCTTTCAGACTTTCCCATTTGAGTTTTTCTTTTCCATAAACCATTATAAACTATGTTAACGGTTTTTAAAAAGGCAGTTTTCTGTCCTGTGCTGTTTCCTATTGGAAGAAGACATTCAGGCTTTGCTACATTCCAGCTATTTACATTGCATCTTCAGATGAATTTCAGATGAATTGCTTGAAACTAGAAACACACATCATGTCAGGTTTTGAGTCTGCATATGTGAGTATTTTCTGCAATTATACATTAAATTACAACAAAAAGTAAACCCGAATAAGTTGGGCTAACTCAAAAAATTGGAGGTAATCAGTTACATCAAATTTGAGTCATGATGTTCCCAATTTTAAGTAAGCAGAACTATCAAGTTTTGAGTTTGTTAGTACTCACGCATGTTAATTGCTCCTAATTTGAATTACTGAGTAGGCCAACTCATTCATTTTGATAGCAATTAACATACAAGATTTAGTTAATTAACTTTTTTATTGTGAGTTCTTTCAAATCAAATGAGTTCACTGTAATCCCTAATAAGTTGTCAGAACTCAAAAAAGTTGAATAAGAATTTTTTTTAGTTAAGAAACTCAGAGTTTAAGTTAGATTTTTATTTTGTACTCATACATTTTTGTTGTTCTTAACTTGAAATATTTAAGTAGACTAATTTATACATTTAACTTAAAATTACCAGGTTATCTCAAAGTAATTATTTTGCTAGCTAAAACAAATTAATTCAGAAAATGCCAACTTATTAAGCACTTACTTAAAACTTCAAACATGAAACGTACCTGCTCTCAAACCAAGCAGCATGCGCCACTTGTCACCATGATGGTAACTCTCCAAAAACCCACATTAACAGAAACTCTTCTAAATTAGCATAACAAACACATTAATCACTACTAAATCTCCTTTAGCATTAATCTTGCACACACACACACACACACACACACACAAAAAACCCATTATATAACACTTAATTTTAGTATTTACTCTCCCTTTCGAGTGCCATGGGCAAAGCATGCCAGGAAATAGAAATCCCAGCCCAGTTTCAGTTAAACTTAAGTTAGTCTAAATTAAAAAAGTGAGTTCATACAACTCAAAACAATGAAACAGTTCAGTTTACTTGAAACATGTCAGTGCTGTGAACTCAAAAGAAAAAGAAAGTTCTAAATACTCATAACAGTTAATTTAACTTAACTAATTTGTTTATTTTAAGTTTGTCCTACTCAAACCAATTAAGTATTTTGAGCGTTATATGGTTTACAGTGTATAAATGATGATGTATTACTCTCTCCCTATCTGGTCATCTCTTTCAACTCCCCTATAAGAGGGTCAGAACAGATATGAGGACAGCTGAGCTCTGGCTGTCCAGAGATGGTTTCCTTCACAACAATGTATAAAGAAGTCAAGGTGAAATTCCCCGAGAAGCTGTAACTTTTCAACATGCAGTTGTATAGTCAGATAGATTTACATGCTTCCGTGACTGACTAACAAGGTCAAGAGCAGGAGGCTAATAAAAATGAAAAAAAAAAGAAATAAAAGAGAAGAGAGAAACAGAACAGTACAAGCAAATATTAAGCAGAAAACCGTGAGATCAGAAATATAAAGAGTTATAAATACTGAATACAAATCGCATGAAGTCTTGGTATTCACACAAAGAAAACAGAGTCAAAGAAGAAACAACAAAACACACGGTTGCATGCTAACTCTAAATCTAGCTATTCTTTTCTTTCGGCCCTTCTCTCTTTCTATTTTCTCTCACGCGCTGACCCGCGGCTTCCGATGTCACAGACACATTAAAGGCGAGTTTATTATCAGGCCGGAGAAAGACAACACACTCAGTGCCTGAATTATGACGACAGTTGGAAATCCGTTGTCTCAAGCATGAAGCCAAATGGACTGTATTTCTTCTCTCTGTAAAAACATACATCACTGAGGGCTGAAGGGCAGACTCTCAGTAGGTAAGCGTTCTGTAGTCGTGGCCCTCACTTAACCAGCACTGGGGGCCAGATCACTCTGATAAAGCAACTATTTAACCCTGACTTGAACTCCCACTGAAAATACAACCCTCGCATGGCACTATCTCCGAGAGGTCGAGAATAAAACAGCGACGGGAAAGAAAATATCACGTGCGTCCGATGAGCCAGAGAAAGCAAACATTTGCTCAAATTCATAAGCTTGTTATTTGGGTTTACCTAAGATCTTATCACCTATCCTGATCCAAAACACTTACAGATAGTAAATATTGTTTGGGGGACTTAAACATCTCATTTTTGTCACCAAATTTATATAAGTCAACTGCGTGATTTTTTTTTTTTTTTTTTCTCAAAAAAAACTAACAGCAATTTTTGGTATGGGGAACACATTCACTTTTGCCTCAATAAACTCAATTTACTGCTTATTAATTTTTAGTAAGGTAGTTGTTGTAGCGTTTAAGTTTAGGTATGGGGTAGGATTTAGGGATGTAGAATATGGTCATGCAGAATAATGTGCTTTATAAGTACTAATAAACAGCCAATATGCAAGATAATAACTAGTTAAAAGTGAGAATTGTTCCCCATACTAAAGTGTCTCCTACTGGATCATTTAAAACCATGTTGATACATTTATGCATGAAACATCCTGACATTTTCCCAACCAAGACACATCTAAAACAAAAACCTAGACAGCTGTCAGTCAGGCGTCTGTCACTAGTAACTTTCCCAGGGTTGGGCTGTGCGCTGGCATCCCCACACTGTTTTCAGATAAACAGTTCCTATTACACTGCAAACAGCTCTTCGTGCCCTCCCCTCCTCCTCCGAAAACAGAGTCATAATTCAAAACAAATGATTCCAGGCTTTGATGAGAGCACTTTTATGGGTCACAGAGAGTGAACCTCCCTACCGACATCTGTTTGATTTTATCTACTTGAACTTTATCCTCAGCTGAAGATTTATCGGCCTGCACTGGACCAAGCCTGTTAAAGTCGCCGTAACAGACAGGGTGAGAGAGGGACCGCGGGGGTGATCATGAAGGACTGAGCAAGTAAATGAGTGTAGAATAGCAAGTGTGTGAATTAATTAGTTGCAATGAGTGAATAAGTGATAAGGAAAAAATATAGGAATAGCAATATGTGAGAGTGGACCAGAGGACAGAAGATAAGAATTAGGTTACACTTTATTTTGATGGTCCCCTTTAGATATTCTGTTGACTATAAATAACATTGCAGCTACTACATGCCAACTAACTCTAATGAGAGTATTAGTTGAGTATTAGAAGACTGTTAGTGGTATGTGTTAGCAGAATAAGGGGTGGGTTAGTAGAATAAAATGACATGCAGTTGCAAAATTACTTATAGTCAGTATAATGTCTGCTGGGGCATCAACATAAAGTGTAGGTGCAATGCTACTTATAGTCAATATAATGTCTAAAGGGAACCATCAAAATAAAAAGTAATACTGAGAATTACTACAAAATATGGTCTTCACAAGAGTCAAATTTTAAACCATTTTAAAAGCATTTATTGGATAAAAAAATGTAAAGTAAAATGACAGTAAAAACCAGTAACACTGTGAAATATTATTACATTATATTTTAAAGGGGTGGTATAATGGCACTTTTACAAGAAATACGTCTCTTATGTCCCCAAAGTCTGTATGTTAAGTTTTAGCTCAAAATACCTCAGATAATTTTTTTATAGTGTATTAAATTTGTCACTTTTTGAGGGTGAACAAAAACGCTCAATTTTTGTGTGTCCCTTTAAATGCAAATGAGCTGCTGATCTCAAAAGGGGGAGGAGTTTCAGGAGCTCGCGTTAGCACTTAGCAGCGCCTTACATTACCTCACGCAGATTCACTGAAAATGTCAGAAACTGTTCAGCCTTTTATGTTCAAAACAGAGTCGGACAATGATGGAGAGACTCAAGAATAAGTGACAACATTTTGAATGTGACAGGACGCTTCTGAACGGTTAGTTGATGAATTTATGTAGCTGATGTGGAGTTAACTATCTTAAAGTCATTTATTAGCATATTCTGTCATGATAATCTATAAATCGCTCGTGTGGGAACTGATCCTACATAGCCAGAAAATATATGCTGCATGAAGATAGAACAGGTATAGTTTAGTTTAATTACGGTTATAACTTGTCATTTTGTCATCTTGCTTTTATGACATGCTATTGCATTTGTGTTACATACTGTAATGCAGTAACATGGCCTCGCCCCCTTTGTTGCGTGTTCTCGGGGGCAGGGTTTATGTAAATTCTATGGTTAGTGATGTCACCAACCCAGGAAGAAGCTCTTTGTAGTACCTACCAGCCATTTGTTGTAGTCCTTAAACAGAGAATTCTTTAAAAGACAATATCTCGTTTATTTGCATTAAACTTTCAGCGCTGTAACTTTGCAGATACAGTGTATGCTCAAGCAGCAACATTACACACTAACTAAAGTTAAAAAAGTGAAATCACAATGAACCACCCCTTTAATATATTTTCAAATGCCATTTACTGTAGAACTTTTTATATTTTTAATGCATCCTTACTGAATAAAGTCTTAATTTTTGTTAAAAAAAAAAAAAAAAAAAAACTTTTGGGGTATCTCAAAAACTGAGTGTGAAGTGTTAATCTTTCAATTTTAACTACAGTGGTACATCCATAAATATTCCCCAAAAAGTGTGGTTAAAATAATAATTGTCTGTAAATTCTCTCTTCTGTTCCTTGTGCTATTAGGTCGTGTACTAGTTGTTTAGTTGCTGTACGTGTGTTTCAGGCAGCAGGTCAAAGCCCTGGTCAGAACTCTGAGATTCCCAGACTCTTAAAGGGCCTATAACTCATTCCCAAGCCTGCCTTAGACCCAGTCTCCTCCTGGCTCTTTCCAGCTCTGAAATATCCTTTCAAAGGCCTGGCGCTGGAGACAGATACTGAGGTGTTTGAGATAAGGTTGGAGATGCATTAAGGGATTTTCCCTTTTAAAGTTGTCAAAGATTTTTTTCTCTCTCTGCAGCCCCTTTTCAGTCATACATTTTTCCCAGAGGCTTGTGAAAGGAAACTGAAAAAATAGGTGAGCCAAAAAAGAGAGAGAAGCAGCATATTAAGCAGGGGGGGCTTAGGCTTGTGGTCACTTCACAGCTCATAAAGGATATGGAGGGAGACTGTGAAGAGGGCCCAAATGCTGAGACTTAAGGGACAGGCAGAAGAAAAACTCCGCTACATTTAAAAGCACAAATCATTAGTGGAAGCCAGGTCAGAGAAAACCTCTCCTCAGGTAGATCGCTGAGACTCCAGCCATACAGGGGAAGAAAACAAGTAATACAATCTGCAACAAAGCACACTTTTGTACAGAGTTTTATTAAAGACTCTAGGGGGAAAAGTCAGACTGAAAGCCGACTTTGCAGACATTGCAGAAAGCTGAGTACTTACAAATGAACAGAAATGCAGAAGACCTTTATTTAGGAGACCTTTATTTATTTCACTTTTTAATTATTTTTTTTTACTTTTACTTGAAAAGTAATTACATGATTATTACTTGCACAACTAACCAAACTTTTTCTTGTCTGTCCTTAAAGAGATAATTCACCGAAAAAAATAAATACTCACCATCATGTCAGTCCAAACTTGTATGACTGACTTTCTCCTTTTGATCACAAAGGTAGACACTTTTTGAATAATGTATCAGTGAGATAGATGTATATATATATATATTTTTTTTTTCTCTCAATTTTGATTGGCCCCTGACATTCTTCAAAATATCATCTTCTATGTTCTGGAGAAAAAAGTGAACTTTAAAAAAAAGGGGGGAAAGTGTTTAATAATTAATATAAAAAAAAATTTTTTTTTACAGTTTTACATTTATCACATTTATCACATTTTTTTTTTTTTTTTGTCAGATCAACTTAATTAATGTGGTTCAGATAACATAATATCTTGAGTTTCTGTTGATTAAACCAGTCGCCTTCATTGTATTAACTAAAAAAATTTATTTCATTGAACTCAAAGTTTTAAGGCAACCAGGTAACTTAGTTTAAGTTAAACCAACAATTCTTTTTTACAGTGTATGTATATTTTATATATATATATATATATATATATATATATATGCACACTTTTCAAAACCAAAACCAAACCTGTATATCTTCCTTATGTCTCTCTTGCAGTACTGCTGTGCCATGATACTAATGCTGGGATGGTCTCTGATGAAAGTTTAAAGCATGTCTCTAAATGTACACGATAAATATAAGGCTTTATTTTTCACAAAAAGTCAATCTACTTTCATACCTTTGCTTCAAAAAGCCACAGATTTCAAAAAGACCTTCTATTAATGTTTTAATGAAAATAAAGGAGGCCTGGCATAAGTTTGGTGAAGATGGAGGTGGACTGACAATGTTAATGTCAAATCAGGGTTTCAGTCCCGTGTGATGTGACAGTTACCATCTTTAGATCTATCAAAAAACAGTTTTTATGCATCTTATTTCGCATAAACAGCCTCCTTGTCTTCTCCTTTGTCTTTTTCGCTCTCTCTGGAGTGGTTTAGGGGTGGTTGGAGGGGGTTTTGTCCAGCTTGAGCAGAGATTAAATTTAGACTGTGATTGGGAGAGTAAAGTTGACTCTGAGCATTAAGTGGGATTAAAGTTGGGCTGGCTGTGGCAGGACCTGAACACATTCACTGTTATGCACTGTTGCAGACCCCCTATTCATCTAAAGGTTTTGAAAGCACGAAAGAGAAAGAGAGAGAAAAAAGTGTGTGTTGGAGGGGTTCTGCAGGCCCATTTGTTATTTTAAATGTGGCTGTGAGTGTCTGCATTGAGGGATGAATTAATCCATTAATCCAAAATTAGTATAAAAGATCAGTTCTTGCCACTGAAGCAGAGCAGAGCCGATCATGGGGCAAAGAACAACATGCAATGGGTGACTGAGCATTTGAGTGTGTTTTGAGTGCACAGGAATATCATTATATGTGCGGAAGTGTGCATCCGAGTCTGCGTCTGACAATGTAAAATGAAACAAAGCATTTTAAACTCTGCTTACATTCAAATCTAATATTAAGAACTTGTATTTTCTCTATTCACCAATTTCACCAAATTTTTCCACCCTTTTGGTTTACTAAATGGTTTATATTTAGCTTGAAAGACATGATATTTTCAGGGCAAACAAAGGACTGGGATGTCTCCTGACAGCATTGCAATGTCATGAATAGCTGTAATGAACTGTGACTAAAGGTTCAGAATTTTTTTAAACATCTTAAAGAAATTATTCACTGTCATCATTTACTCATACTTGTGTTGTTCAAAACATATATGACTTTCTTCTGTGCTACATAAAAAAGAAACGCTGAGCACACTTGTCACTCTTTTCCATGCAATTACAACAAACGTTTACTGAATCATTCAGGCTTTAAAAAAAAAAAGATGCAAAAGTACAGTGGTCCATATGACTCGTATTCCAAGCCTTCTAAAGTCATACGGTTTGTGTAAAGGAAAAAACTTGAGTCAGTAAAGAACAAATGATTCAACTGAATGATTCATTTAGACCAGTTTTGTGAACATGATCAACAGAGTCAATGAATATATCAGATTTAAAAACCAAATTGTGGTCTCTTTCTCACACAGACCGATCACATGGCTTCAAAAGACTTAGAATATGGCTCACAAGTCATATAAACAACATTTTTGTGTTCATTTTGAAGATTCAGTCCCCATTTATTTGAACTGCATGGGGGAAAAGTGACTTTAAAAAAGTTTTTGAAGACCCCCTGTGATGAAAATCAAGTTTTTAATGTTGTTTATATGTATATGTGGTGTTTTTAATATGCTTTAAGACAAACCATGTGCAAATTCATGACTCTGACATGGCGAACGGGAACACTGTTTGTGTAACATTAGCAACACATTATTAGCTGTTTGATAACATAGTCAAGAAAAAGGCTAATCAAATTAATTACCGTTATGTGTCTGACGTTGTAAAGAGCGATCCCATTGTGCAGCGTTTACCTCAGTAAGTTGACCGAGCGGATCTCTGAGCTGGCGTGAGCGAGTGGAGGCGTGGCTAATTTGCATTGATCCACGTATATTAAATATATTTTAATTTCTTTCCCCCTCAATTATTTCTTTACAACACCTGCTAAACTTTCACACAAATAAATGTCTGTTCACCAGTAATAATTTGTTAGAAAAAGACAGATGTCTATTTTTTTAGTCGTTTATCTTTCTTGCACACCTGTTAGTGTGTATATAGTTCAATCATCACTGGCCTGCTGCTCTGACAACAGCTATTTCTTCTCTTTCCTCTAACATTTTCAAACAGTCTCCTCAAGCAATTAACAGAGTGAATGTGAGTTCATTCTGCAGGCATAAACGCCCAGCATGTCTACATGGGACATTTCCTGTGCTAATGAAATCCAGAGCAGAGCAGTCAAAACTTCACTGACCTCTCAGCATGAGGAATCATCTCTAAAAACACCCTAAACATTCCCCCTTTCCAGTGAGCATCTAAAAACAGCTCCATTTTGTTTCATGATTTTCAGCTTGTTGGTAACAATAAGCAATATAAAATGTGCAGTAAACATAGTGCTGCCAAACTAGCTGAGGCTAGTGAAATTAAAAGTTGGCGAAAGAAAAAGGGGAAAAAACAGAAAAGGAAAGAGAAAACTCATAAAAATGTTGTAAATGCATGAGAAATGCATCAAATGAAAATCAGCCAAATAAGTAAAAAATAAAAAAAACCTACATGAACTAAGCAAATTAAAAACAGAAAGAAAAATAAAACATATGTCACTCATTTACTCATGTCATTGCTGCAAAACCAGTTAAAAGCTGTGTTAATGTTCTAAAAGCATTAGTAATGAAACCTTCAAAGTGTCTATCAATGCAGCGCATGTAAGGAAGCTGAATTTTACAGTCTCTGGCATTGGCAAATAGTTTCCGAAATACATATATGTAAGCATTTCTCTCTTTTACTATTCAGAGATTTATAGAGCTGGAGTAAATTACAGTGGCCTTGAAAAAGAAACCAAAAATCATCTCCTCCATCAGTTTGACTCTGCGTGTGCCAAAACTTGGCCTTTTAACTCCACAAGCCTCTCTCTTTCTCGAGCCCCCTTCTCTGCCGTCAGCGTACACAGCATGTGAACAACTGATCTGACATAAATGAAAGAGCAGAGAGGCATAAAACAACATGGCTCTTTGTGCTTTCAGAGACTTAATACCGCACTGGGCCACAAAATCTGATCCCACACATATTCACATTCAAACAAACACAAACGTTTGATATGCAGTCAATATAATACATGTATATTATATAATAGGGATGTGCTATTTTGTTGCAGATGTGACTACAACACAATTTTGGCTACAAAACGCAAATGCCAAACAGATGAATGGAAGACATGGTAACAAACACACACACACACACACACACACACTCACACAAACACACACACCCCCTTGCAACCACCCGGCATTTGGGCTAAGATTAGACAAATTAAATAGTATTATTCACGTCAGTGGTGCAGCTGTGCTTTAAAGTGGCTTCGTGTTAACTATCAAAATGGTTTGCTTTGAAAGCCACAGTCTTCCCTTCATTGGCTAAATGAAAAAGCCCTCCTGCTCCCGTTGGGTGGGAAGCTTTTTTTTTTTTTTTTTTGCACATGCAATGGAAAAATCATGGCTCCCTTCGAGTGGAACGACTTTGGAACGACTCAAACATCTCCAGATCAGATGTTTTGCTTCTATGGATGAGGTTTACAGGGTGGTATTGGTTTTTCATCAAAATTGACAAGATTTTTTTTATGGTGCATGTAAGCGATTATGAACATGTATGGTGTATGGGAGTTTATTCTGTAAATGTGTGCACACTGTCTAAATCTCCCCGCTGTGGGGACAGATGATCATGTCAGTCTCTATGCGCTCTCCCTCTGAGCTGAGAATGGATGTTCAGCTAGACACGAGCCAGAGGGGTGTGCATGTGTGTGTATGTGCAGCAGAACACCAGCCAGGGACAATGATGGATCTTCTACTTTCAGGCATATCATCACCTGCATGCATGTGTAACACACTGTGTCAATGTGTGTGAATATAAGAAACAGTGAGAGAGTGCGCAAGAAAGAAATAGAGGGAAACCAAGGAAAAAGTGGATATGAAAAGTTCCGGAAGACAATAATTCATTAAAGTCAACATGAAATCGAAATTGAGCCTATCTATTTTCTTAATGCATGTTCCTGGTCTTATTGTGAACGATTTATCAGTGCATGTTATTCCAAAGAAAAACAAAAATGTCTGTCTTTATAATATTTCATTAAAATGTAACATGCTCTCCCTCTGAAACAACTTTTATTTTCTACTGACATCACTTTGGCTGTGTAGGATATTGGATCACATTAACCAATAGTCAAATAGCTATTTAGGCATTGTTTTAGCAAATTCACATTCAGTCTGGCTCCTTTTTGCTATATGTAATGCCCACTTTTTACAATCAAGTCACTCAATGACTGATATGATATATGATATACCATGTATGACATTTCATGATACAATACGATATATGATATGATATATGATATATGATACATCATATGATAAGATATATATATGATATATGATACGACACGATGATATATGATGATACGATACGATACTATGATACAGTACAATACGATACAATATGATGCAATATGATATATGATGAGATATGATACGATGATATATGATAAGATATATAATACGATATGATGATACGATACTATAATATGATACAATACGATGTGATATGATATGATACGATGCGATACGATATGATACGATACTATGATACGATGCAATGCGATATGATATATGATACGATATATGATACGATATGATATGAGCTATGATATGTGATAGATAGATAGATAGATAGATATATAGATAGATTACTGAAGTAACATGGGTTGAGAATGTCAGTTCCTGTTAACTTGAACAAATAAGCTAACAAACATTTTGATACTGAAATGAATTGACAAAGTTTTAATGTAAGTGAAATGGATTGATTGTTCACTTACTGAATGATGTGGAAACACAAATCACAGGGCACTCGTTGCTGACAGAGGATGTAGTTTTGCAGACCAGTGATTTGGACTGGACAATCCTGTGGGGAGTCAGATTAGTATGTGGCTCAGCCAGTACCCTCACGCTCTTGGCAGCCTCAATGAGAATCCTTGTTTTGAACGAGGATGTGCTTATGTTTTGAAGCTGAAGTTTATGCAAACTTCCCTTTCAGCTGACCGACATGATCAAATGAAAGTAATAAGCATAAAATAATGTGTTGTGTGTTATAGATTGTGGTCTGGGCAGAGCGTTTCCAACATTTGATTGAATCCGGCCTTCCTCACGCCTCAGAGAAACTTGAGCTGGCTCCCCTTCTGCCCAGCACCCCGCCCAAAGCATAACAAAGATTTGAGTCGCAGTTTCACATTTACTGAGGGATTATTCACCCTGTCTGTGTGCTTGGATCCCAGAGCTAATAATTTTTACTTTTACTGCCTCCATTAGAGAGAGGGGGTGATAGCAGTTAGGCTTGTATTTATTTCACAGAAAGCCTATGTGATGGTGTGTTGTTCGAGGCCCATGGTAACGTGACAATTCAAAGTGAGTCAGAAGGAAGAGTTACGTAAAACAAGGTACCAAGAAAAACAAGTTGAGCAATTAAGTTCCTGAATCCGTTTACTCCAGTGGCATGCAGTGGTGTTCTGAAATGAAGAGGCAAAGTCCTCACAATTTTTTTTATTTTTTTTTATAAATGTAAATTTATGTCCCAGGTATACCTACACTTAATGTTGTCACATTTTCCTGGTTAAATAAACATTTTATTTTTTAAAAAAGAAACCACAATTTTATTTTGTATTTTTACATTAACAATGTAATTAATGTTCTATTTATTAAAACCAAGTATAAATCTCCAAGTTAGTGTTTTAAGCATTTTTAAAAAAATAATAAATAATAATTCTAAATTAATAACTAAAGGCAATAACAATTTAAACAATATATTCTTGCTTTACGTGTGAACTGATGTTCAGCTGTTCTTTTTAACATTAAACTAATTTTCGGATCATCAGTCATCAAGCTCTGTAAACACTGGTCACAGACACGAAGATGTACCCTTAATTTCACCAAGCTGATTGTGATTACTCATTAAAAACCCCTCACAGTCATCATGTTTTCAGGCCATTTCAAGTTTGATTTTGATGTTACATAAAGCGGTGATATCTAAGTGAGTGAGTTGTTTACTTACTTTTTAATTAGTCTTCCCATCAACACCATCATTTTGCTCATTCGGAACTGATTCGTAAATGCATACAAAAACAGGATACAGGATTTATCGCACAAACCAATCAAATACAATCATAACCAATCATATCCAATCATAGCACAATGGAGGCATTGTCTCCTCTCACATGACTTTCCCCCATTCATTCTCAATTACCCCCCACCAAACCCACCGCATGCTTTAGGGGGTCTGTTAAAACTCAATGGGCTCAGGGGAGGCAAGCGAGACACGGACTCCCACTGTAACTTTACCTACTGGTGTTGGTGTTGGACAGCGTTACTTTGGAAAAACGATTGATTTAGACACTTTTTAATGTCATTTTGTAATATTTTAGCTTCTTTTTTTTTTTCTTTTTTTTTTGAGGATTATTTTCTCATTAAATTTTTTGAGGAGGCACTGCCTCCCTTGCCTCCTTGTAGGAAACACCTCAGGGAAACTGAGGGATATTATTAATAACCCTTTAGGCCTATATGTGCAGTGGCAAGAATGATGACAATGCAAATCACAATTCCAGAGGAGAAAAACACCCACGACGTTAAACGAATGGGACTATTGCCAAAGACAAGACTTGTGGCGCTCTGCTTCCTGCAACACAAGGAATCATTCTTCAGTTAGTGGTTGTTTGAAAAGCTGATAGTCCCTCCCAAATGAGCCATTAATGATTGATGACTTTTTTTGTCACCATAGCACATACACAGTGTTCATTCAGCAGTTTAATGTATGCATTAAGAGCACAGCGATGAGCGAGGGTGTGTGTGAGTGTGAATACATGTGTGCAGGGACATTACTGAATTCATTTTTACACTGTATGGGTGAGGCCCAACCGTTCCCCACCAACAATTCAGTATGCATGCCTAATGATGAGAATATAAATATTGAATGTGTACGAATTGTGAGGGTTCCATTAGCAAGAGTAATTATGGCAATTTTCTGCATCGCTGAATCAAGTATTGACAAGAGTCAAAAAAGAAACTGCAACCAAGTGATGAATACAAAACTGTAGTCGAGTAATACTATATATGTACTTAATAGTGTACATATATATATTTAATAATATATATATATAAATAAATAAATACACTTGCTGAAATTCATTTATTTAAAACCCCAAACTTTTGAACGGTAGTTTCAGCAAACACTGACGTTTCATGAAATGTAAATTGTTGTCTGTAATTTCAGTGTGGTGCATTTTGCTGCAGCATATGGCTTCATGCTTGTAAAAGTGTGCTAAAAGGGGCTATTTGAAAAATGATATCAGCAATTGTTTTTGTATCCTCTGGATCACAGTGTAAAAATACTTGATATCAGTATCTGCTTTGAATTTCATAAATCGGTGCACCGCTAATAGCGACGTACCAACTGAAATTGTGACCACAGAACAGTGATACACAGCGAACTGCGAGAAATATGAACCATTACACCCCTAGTGTGTTCATATTTGGAAGCGGGATCATTTCAGAAAAATTCAAAAAGCGAGTCTGAATGTGTGTGTGTGTGTTTGGATGGAGTGGAATCATCTCCCTCCGCAGGCTGAGATTTATGCAAGGCACACTTGAACGTGTGAGTGGAGTCAGCGTTTTGAAGATGGTGAAAAAAGAAGGGGGAAAAAAAAGAGGGGTGACGCTAGAACCGCACTGTTTAACATTCACATGTTTTACATTTCCAGCCTCTGCAAGGATGACATTTCATTTCTTACTACAAGTCATCTCACCCTGCCTAATTCAATTTACTCCACAGCCTGTCCTCCATTACCATCCTCCTTCTGAGAAGCCTCTTCAATCTCCAGAAAAAAGAAGTAACGCATTATTCTGTTTTCATCGGCCTGAGTGGAGAGCTTTGATGCCGTGGATTGCAAATGAGCGTGTAAATAAAAATTTACTTTGTCAAATTTGCCTCCCATTTGCTTCTAATTTCATCTTGTAGTTTAATTGTCCAGGCCAAAGGCCCAAACAAAGCAAGCTAAAAGCTAACGCTAGCAGGTTAAGGGCCACACATCTTTCTCTAGTTAGGTGGAGTGGATTGCTGAACAGGGTGGGTGATTAATAGAGGTTTGGGGGGATCCTTCTCTGGGGTGCATTCACTCACAAACAGCCCCATACACCCTGTTGTTCATTTATCTGTCTCTTGATGTTACTTTGTCTCACATGGTGTCTGTACGGACAATCTAAACAACTTAGGTTCAACAGCTTTTTTTGAGCTTCCAAACCTTCTTATAAACCTGTCCAGTAATGTTTTTACAAAGCCATCTTTCCAGTGGTAGTCCATGTCAAGCTGTCTTTGTAAAACCATCCTACCAATACCATTTAATTCGTTCCATCCCACACACAGATTCACTTCTGAAGGTTATAGCTAATCTAAAACATGGTACAACCATTACCAGTACATTCAGTAGGAACATCAGTGTTGGCTAGACAGACAAGTATCACATGCTCAACACTGACAAAATAGTGTTTGCTGCAATATATAGTAGTGATATTGTAGTGATAAATGAATAAATAATACATTTAAATGCATAAAAAATTTGGGGTCTGTAAAATCTTCTGCTCTCCAAGGCTGCATTTGATTAAAAGTATAGTAAAAACAATAATACTTTCAAATATTATTACATAACCATTTTCTATTTGAATATATCATTTATTCCAGTGTCATTACTCCAGTCTTCAGTGTCACATGATCCTTCAGAAATTATTCTAATATGCTGATTTCCTGCTCAAGAAATGTTTCTTATTATTATCAATGTTGAAAATAGTTGTGAAGTTTAATATTTTTGTGGAAACCATGATATATAGAACCTTTGATGTATAGAAAGATCAAAATAATTCAATTCGATTCACATTTATTTGTATAGCGCTTTTCATGATACATATAGTTTCAAAGCAGCTTTACAGAGAATGCATGTCAACATTACAATTTAGAGAATGCAGTTAGCTAACAATGTAATAATTTAGGCAATTTAATTTACAATCACTGTTAGCAGTTTAATTGAAGGTAGAAGCAATGAGCTCCTGGAAATAATGAATTACATATTAACAATAATTAGGATATATAGAAATTTGGGAATGTGCGTGTGGATCCAGATGTTGCGTCATCTGAAGTCCTCGCAGGAGTTGGCGCTGTCTCTTCACAGGTGATGGTCATCTAAGGTCTTCTTAGGCTGGATCCAAACTGAAGCTGATGTACTCTCTAGCCACACCGGGACGGGCAAATGGAGAATAATTAGCGTAGCTGCTGTTCATAACATTAAGCAAAGAAAATCATGTGCAATTGATCTGATATGAGATGCATTATGTGAATGCTTGGCTAAAGAGATGCGTCTTAAATCTAGATTTTAACTGGGTGAGCGAGTCTGAGCCCCGAACATTATCAGGAACGCTATTCCAGAGTTTAGGAGCCAAATGTGAAAACGCTCTCCCTCCTTTAGTGGACTTAGATATCCTAGGTACAACCAGAAGTCCAGAGTTTTGTGATCTTAAAGAGCATGAAGGATTGTAGGGCGATAGAAGAACGGTTAAGTACACAGGAGCTGAACCATTTAGAGCCTTACAGGTTAGTAGCAATACTTTATACGGAACTTAAGTAACCAGTGTAGAGATGATACAATTGGTGTTATATGATCATATTTTCTTGAACTCTAGCAGCTGCATTTTGTACTAATTGTAGCTTGCTTATTGAGGAAGCAGGACAGCCAGCTAGTAATACATTACAATGATCTAGTCTAGACGTCATGAATGCATGAACTAACTTTTCTGCATCAGAAATAGATAACATATTCCGTAGCTTAGTAATGTTTCTGGGGTGGAAGAAGGCTGTTTTTGTAACATGTGAAATATGATTTTTGAAGGACAAGTTGCTGTCTAATATAACACCCAGGTCTTTAACTGTCGAGGATGGAGTAACAGTACATCCTTCTAAATGCAAATTGTAGTCTGAGAGATTGTGTGTACATGTTTTTGGTCCAATAAGTAATACTTTAGTCTTATCTGAATTTAATAGAAGAAAATTACTAGTCATCCAATGTTTTACTTCTTTAACACATTCTGTCAGATTGTATAATTTGGAGATTTCATCTGGTCGTGATGAAATATATAACTGAGTATCATCAGCATAGCAGTGGAAACTAAATCCATGTTTTCTTATATCACCAAGTGGCAGCATATATATTGAAAATAGCAGAGGGCCTAATACAGATCCTTGCGGCACTCCATAATTTACTATCGTTATCTTAGATTTTTCCCTGTTTAAATAGACAAAATTGTGACGGTCTGATAGGTACGACCTAAACCACATTAATGCCTGTTCCTGAATACCAGTGTAATTTTGTAGTCGATCTAAGATTATTTTATGATCTATAGTGTCGAACGCAGCACTGAGATCAAGTAACACTAGTATTGAGATACAGCCTTGGTCAGAAGCTAGAAGTAAGTCATTTGTAATTTTAACGAGTCAGTTTCTGTGCTATGATGGAAGGAAAAGCATTTATTTGAAATAGAAATCTTGTCTTTACTGTCTCTTTTGATCAATTCAATGCATCTTTGCTGTGTATTAAAGGATTAATTAACTTGAAAACTACCCCAATCTTTACTCACTCTCAAGCCATCCTAGTTGTATATGACTTTCTTCTTTCTGATGAACACAATCTGAGTTCTATTAATAAATATCCTGATGCATCCAGGCTTTATAATGGCAGTGAATGGGACCAACAAGTATGAAGCTCAAGAAAGTGCATCCATCCATCATAAACGTACTCCACACAGCTCAAGGGCATTTGTGTAAGAAAAATATCCTTATTTAACAAGTTATAAAGTAAAATATATTGCTTCTGCCAGACTGCCTTCCGTATTCAACTTAGGAAGAAAGCGTAATGCCTCTCGCAGTTCAAAACGCCATTATAAAGCTTGGATGCGTCAGGATATTTATTAATATAACTCAGATTGTGTTCATCAGAAAGAAGAAAGTCATATACACCTAGGATGGCTTGAGAGTGAGTAAAGCTTGGGGTGATTTTCATTTTAAAGTGAACTAATGCTTTAATTACATTGAAAAAACATCCTACTGACCCAAAACTTTTGAACAGTATTGTATAAAAGTATTATACCATGAATCTTGAAACTTCAAATACAAAAATAGTGGTGAATTGTTACAAAATAGAACAAAGCATGATTAATTTTGACATAGTATTTACAATATTATGCCAACAAAATAGCTAACCTCAATGGCTGTTTTCAATTGCTAAATTTAACCTGTTCATTAATTGTTTCAGTTATTTAATTATTACAAGCAAATATTTAGCAGACATGCCTCTCTTTATAAAATGTTTATTCTTTTCCAAGAATAGCATATGCTTTAGAAACTTAACTTCAAATCCAATTGCTAAACATTATGGGCATTAGCATTGACCTTTCTGCTGACCATATCCATCTTATCAAGTTGCAAGTTTGGAATCTTTGCATGGAACAAGTGGTATAGTATTCATAACCTCTGTTTAGGCTATAGAGCTGACAAAATGTTAACTTAATCTGACTTGACACAAACGCTTTGGGTCTACGGCCAAGGGGGTCGTGAAAAAGTGTTAGTGGGGTTAAGTGTGCAGGTTAGCAGTAGGCTATATAATAGGCAGGAAAGGGGTGCAACAAAGCAGTCAATGCAGACTCAGTTGTCCATCAACTTTCCTCATCTGCTGCTAGCTTGTCTTTAGCATTCTCTGCTTGAGTTAAGTCTGTGACAAATTAGCATGTTGTGCTACCAACAGATGCTGCTTAAAACAATCGTGATTTCTCCCTGGAAAGCAACAGGATTACATTATTACCTCTTTAAAAAAAATTGACAACTTATGTTTTGTTTTTATTCCTTTGATTTCTTACCTCAGGCGGAGATTCAAATAAAACCAGACAGGGTTGACTTTTTCCTTTTGACTTTAAAATAAAAAAGAAAGAGCGAAAAGAGCTGAAATTACCATGAATATCAGATTCAAAGTGTGTGGTGATCTCTAATGTGTGTTTGTGAAAGGGATTAGCAACATTGCTTCACAACTACAGCAACAACTGGTCTAAATCTGCGCACTCTTTGAATACGAGAGGTACTAATGAAACATTTTACATAGCAGGGGAAAACAGAGAGCTAGTAAAACCAAGAGAGAAAAAGTTTTAAAGGCCTCAAGAAGGAAAGCTGAGAAACCAAACCCTAGCATATGCTGTGCCAAAAACTGGTTAGCGAGCCTGTTAGCTTTTCTTAGGTTGTAACTTTTTCTATGCTACTGCCATGTGTTCTTCCGAAAGCAAAGTTTTACTGCTAACACATTTCTGAGCTGCCTCACACAAAACAGTGCACTAAATGTCACTTTTCAGAGGGTAACACTGAAAAAAAGATCCACGTTTATGAGTAAATCTTTTCTGAAATGCATTCTAATATTTTAATTCCAAAAACATGTCGCTCGCGAGCTATTTATGCACGTCATGTGCATCAGCGGTTTGTCGGCAACAACTTGAACGTGCTTGGTGGCGAACATTTGTTTGTGTTTTTTTGCACAGACGTGCTCCCAATTTCAAAGGGAAGCATGCGTGAAACACTGTGTGGCTCAGAGTCCCGCTCCAATGAGAAACACATTTAAGCATTCAGCGCCGAAATGTCAAACCCAGCGCTGTGCCAGCACAATAAGGAGAATGAGAGAATAGATTAGTGTTTGAACCCTGCCTGTTGTCAAATGATGGAAAATAAATCACAAGGCTTTAATCATTGAGATTGTACATCCCAAAGTGGGATGCACATGAATGATGCTCAGAGGGAAATTTGCATGCATACACACAAACTTTGTAAGAGAAATATGCACAAGCACATGAGTGAGTTTTCGCATGATCAATACTGGGAAAAAGACTTATTTAACTATATTTAATGACCTCCTAGTTTGATTATTTTTGCTGCAAGGCCATTTGGTTTAAACACACCTCAGCTTTCAACACACCTCAGAGACTAATTACTTGAGAGATGACAAGCAATGTCATTGGCAAGACCACCAGGACTCTACTTTCATTTTGAGTGAGAATAGCAAGCAAGGACATTCTCCAAACTTAAATTCAATTCATAAATATTAATAACAGGGTGTGATACTTCTCACTGAGTTGTTTAACACTGATAAAGTTTTTTTTTTCTTTTCTTCTTTTTTAACAGTGGAGGCACTTCAGCGTAGAGGGTTTTAAAATTAAATTAGGATCCTCTTGAAGTCACATTTACCACGGCTGACATTTAACAACATCCTGTGACCTGATGGTTGACAAGCTTTTCATTAAGGACTGCTGTGCTCTGCTCTTGCATATTAAAGACATCTTATTTCCATTAGAGAACGAAAGAGTAACTCATTGAATTTCACTGAAATTCTCACTACCTAAAAAAAGCTAAAAACACATCCAGACTTTTTCTTACCTAAATAGAATATAATAATAAAACAGACTAAAAATATTTAAAATACTTATGAATAAAATGTAGGCAAATAAAGGCAAAATCAATAATAATAATAATAAACTACACTGTAAAAAAGAATTGTTGGTTTAACTTAAAAAAGTAAGTTACCTGGTTAATTGAAATAAAAAAATTGAGTTAATACCACCTATTCCAACCACCTATTTTTATGCACATTTTGGAATATCACATCAAAAACTGCTGGATGGAAATGCCAAGATGCGCATAAATACTAAAAATGCGCATAAAAATCGTATGCGCTTGTTTAAGTTGGATACATTTTCTATCCGTTAAGAAAACATGCACATGAATTATGATGGAAACACATTTACTGAATAAATTCCTAGATGCGCATCAAAAAAAAAAAATCATGTGACTTTGCTCGATAGGATGGCATACTCTACTAATCAGTGGAAAAATCTTGTTGCAAAGCATCTGAAATGCTGTTTTGGTCATTCAGAAGTCTGTCGTCAATGTGGTTCGGTATAATTCCTCCCAGAACTGTCTTACATGACTGCGTTCCCAAACAGCAGCATTCACCTCTGAAAGCAAGATAACACGTTTATTGCGTCTCGTCTGCTTTGCAGATAATTTATCATATATGAAAATTATTATATACAGCGGCTTCTCCTCAGTGTTGCCAACTGCTTTCAATTAAAAGTAGCTAAAACTGGTAGCTAAATGTCATTAGATGACATCATAATGGCAAATTCATTGATCTATATAAATATGAATATAGATCAGTGGGCAAAATAAGAATCTAGATAAGGTTTGTCCAAGAAGTTGCTAGATTTGTCCCTAAACTTTTGAAAAAAGTCTCAAAAGGGGCGGGGAAGTCACTAAATCTAGCGACAAAAATCGCTAAATTGGCAAAACTGCCCTACATTTCTTAGTGATATTTAGCACCAGTTTTCTAGGATTTTGTTCTCTTTGACTCACGGGATGGAAACAGTGCTTTATTCGCAAATGTTTTATGCGATATTGCAATTTTGCGCATAAGTTAAATTCGCAACTTTGGATGGAAACATAGCTAGTGAAAGTGATTGATTTAATCAACAGAAACTCTAAATATTATGTTATCTGAACTACATTAATTATCTAAGTTGATTCGACAAAAGAAAAAAATGTTATAACAAATCATGAAAATAATTGTTTACAGTGTATACATATAATACAACACACATTCACAGACATCCACAGTAGAGAAGCGCTGGAAAAAAAGGCTTCTGTCTTATTGAACACACATACCCTTCCTAAAAAGTCTGCCTGCCTTAATTTCACTCAAGGGGAGATCTGGGAGAAGATCAATGACACTAAACCCAGGACTTACCCTCCACACAGACATGCACACACACACACACACACACACACACCGTCTGCAAATGAAATGCAGAGGCCTGAGCAAAAAAAAAAAAAAAGCTTCCCCCCACACAAACAAACGCTGGCATGTGTACACACAGAGAGCTATTTAAATCATCCGAATCCCGTACAGTGTTACAACAGGACAATGATGGTGACAGGCAGAGCCTGTTGATTTACCCGAAAGGAAATGTCAAATGATTGACACACCGGCCCACCTATTACCCATCACAGCAGGGTCTCCGCAGATTGAGCCGCCCCGTTGATCACTACAATCTGTTTGTGCAGGCGGTTTTATGAAAAGAAAAGAAACAAAAAAGGAAAGGGGGAGGGGGAAAAGTTCTGAAACTAAACCCAAGGCCCACCTGTCCGTCGGCTGAGGGGGGGTTGGACAGAGCTGAAATAAAGCCCTTATGAGAGCACAGTGATCATAACCTTAGCAATCCACAACCCTTACAGCTGTCTCTCACTGGCCCCGAGACCCTGACTTCACACACACCCGCGCTCTGCCGCATGTGAACACATACATAAACGCTCACAGACAAACAACCACAAACCACTATGTACACTCAGATATATACGTATGTGTGTCTACACATCCTTAGGGGAATAAATACTAACACATACTTGTCCAAGTATTCAAATTTACAGCTGAGATATGACGGAAATGAATAGGCCAGTGAGGAGGAGAAAAGGTCTTTTATTTTTAGGCACCAGAACAAGACTGTAACAAGCACCGAGCACTTTAGTGTCCCCACTGCACACACAAACACACTACCTTAAAATAGCTAAAGCACATCCACTTATCCTGCGAAGGGGATTTGAACCCCTAAATAAAAACGAGGGATGTTTACTCATCCGTATCTCACCCTCTGCTTTCTCCGACAGGGGGAAAACAGGCGCTAAGCTCCAATCAGGCTCAAAAAGGCTGAGAGTCTGTGAGCCAAGGCTCTGAATAGCAGAGAGGGTAAAATGTGCCTCCTGAGAACGCGCCCTGCTTCAGTCTAATTAAAAGTTGGCCTTCAAGCAGAAAAAATGATTAGCACTTTTGTGTGATAATGTAATTGGCAAAGTGGATGCGAAGCGATGCACCTCTAACATTTTGTGTGTCAGTCAAAGTGAATGGAAATTTTAACTATATGGAAACTTTGTGAAATGTTATGGAGGGATGGATTGACTTTCACTGCGAAAGACAGATGTCCTGCTCATCACATATGACAGAATGTGCTTCGATGGGAGTTGATACTGATATGAATTATCTCACATAGTAATTCAGTCATTCAGAGAGCATTTGTGAAAACTGATACAGTAGGGTCCAAAGGACTGTAACCATTAATGTTTTAATTTTCCTAGATTTCCACAGGTTAAAAAAAAAAAAAAGTATTATCCATAATGTACTTAAAGTGCTCTATTTTCGCACACTAATTTTGTACTTAATATACTAAAATTTATTTTTTTAGTACTCTTTTTTTAGTACTTTTAGATGTAAATCTTAAGAACATCTAAGTATGCCATTTTAAGACACCATGAATATGAACTAAAATGTGCTTTTAACATACTATCTCTGTATTTAAAAAAATGTATTTAGTTACCACTTGTAGTACACTTGAACCCATCTTTCATACACTTTCTTTTCATACACAGGTTCAAGTGTACTACAAATGGTAACATATATATATATATATATATATATATATATATATATATATATATATATATATATATATATATATTTTATATATATATATATATATTAGTACCTGTAAAAAAGTTTGGAAACATTACAGTTCAGTTGCAATGTTTAGTTTTTTGTTGTTGATCCTAAAACTGTCCAGTTTTAAATTAGATTTTGAAGATTATCACGCAGTCCAAGACATTTCGACTCCACTGTTATTTATTTATCAAATATTCATTTTACTTTGGCTGCAAACATGCTTAAAAAAAAATTAAGCAGTAGGCTTTAGCTTTCCATAAACTGTAAAGACTAGTTCATCAAAATGCTTTGTTTTTGCCTGTTTTTTTCATGTTGTGTGTGTCTGGGTTTTTTTTTTTACCACATCAGTTCTCTCTTTTTAGTTTTTCTGTATATTGCTGCAAGTATGAGACATCTTCAGGTCAGGTTATTTTTTGCCATCTTCCCGAATGGAAATTCACAGGGGCAGGGTTTGATTTTCCGTCCAGTTTGGAGGGGATTACCTGAGCTTTGGACGTTCACTCAGCCGTTGCCCACCTTCCATGGGCTGACTGTGCTGAGACGTCTTGTGGCCGGGGCGTAAAGTATCCGTCATTTAGCAGCTAAACATCCCCTCGCTTTCCACAGCGCCTCCTCCTTTAACTTTCTCTCTTCTTGGCCCCCGCTTCTCGTCTGACATCCAATGTGTTAATAAGGGAGATTTCAGAATAATTCAAGCCAGTTGTTGGCTTCCATAATGGCCATTACATTACTTTCTGCTGCCTGATGAAACTGTTCATTACTGTGAAAAGTAAAAGGATGCTTCACATTCCACACAGAATGCTGGAAACATCTGACAGAGCTGTATCTCTGCACTGGTGACTTTATTATTTTTCGCCATGAAATGGATGGCGGAGATGTGGAGGCTGTCTGCCTTTTTTCTCTCTCACTGTAATAACTCATCTCTGTCTTTGCAGTCCAGCGCTGTCTCACAGAGGCAGCTGGAAGCTCCAAAACAGACCTAAAAAATACGGCTTATGTAGTTCAGTTTAGGCCTAGCTTTAGAACAGATTGCATCTGAGAACTGATCGTATGTGTAGACGTGATGGAATGAATGAGTTACAAATTTAACAATAAAAGTCTTGTTTGGTTTTAAAATGAACCTTTAAAAATCCTGAAATTAGCCTGTAAATAATTTTGACAGAGTTCTGCATCAGCCCTGGACATCTACATTTCCTGAACATGTCATGGAATCTCAGGAAATCTTTAGTTACGTAATTCTATATTGAGCACATCAAATACTTCATTTATAGTGGGGTACAGGCTATTTGTAGTGTAGATAATATTTCATCACTCCGTGGTAAAAAAAAACTGAATAGACCCAAAAGCCAACGGTATGCGGGTGCCTCTTGCCTCGCTTGCTCCACCTCTATTTATTGCTAGTGCAAAGGGCACGTTTGACGTCTCGTGTTGCCTCCCAGACAGAGAGTAGAGACCTCATAAAAAAGAAAAGAGAGCCCGTCTCACCCACCTGTTGTTGCTGAGGCGGGATGCCATAGTATGGCTGTGGCGTGGGCTCTTTAAAACCCACCTGCAACAGAGACGCTATATGGAAACTTCATCTGCCACATCTTGACCAGGCCCTTATGGAAAGAAAATATATTTCCCTATATATGAATAATCAATCTATTACATGATTTAACAGTATATTTGAAAATATTCAGAAAAATATATTGCATAAATATATTACAATATATTGAATAATACATAAGGAATTGCTGCTTTTCATATACTGAAAAATGTGATAATATATCATAATGTATGTAATTTTATATTCAGTAATATGCTTCATAATATATAGATTTATATGTGCTCAGATATGGTACTGCATGCATAATATATTGCAGATATATTTACTCATGCAGTATAAAAACATATATGGTAAAATATATTATGTAACATTTCTTATATTTTATAATTATTTACATTTTAAATGTTTTATAGTTTCAAGTTAGTTAACAAAAGCACACCTGCATGTACTAAAGTTTCTACCAAAGAGACTATCACTATGCTATAGCGTGCACAGCCGTTACTTTTTAAATAAAGTTATTATAGTCTTAATGGTGTTCAGCCAATCATAAACCTAACCTCAGGCTCTACTCTTCAGCACAATGGTAACCCCAAAAACTCACACATACCAGAAAACCTTTTAAATTCCAAAATAATACAACTTTAAACAGTAACAGATCAGAACAGATGACAGAAAGATCGATAGACGACAGACAGACAGACGACAGACAGACAGATATAAAAGTAATTATATATATATATATATATATATACACATATATAAAACACACAACAATCATACAAACACTTATATACCCCTACCTATACACACACTAACAAATCTTATAGTATTACAAAGCACATTAATTTTTGCACATTTTTGTTCTCCTCACTCGTCGCATCTTTGACATTGATTAGTTTTTATGGGACACTGTGACACTGAAACCCTAAACGGGTCGTCGGCAGACTCCTGTGGTGAGGTGAGTCATCCCTGTATCGCTGGTGGATGGAGGGAATGGGAACACATGACAGGCGAGGTTGGACAGCACTGAACTCTCTGTGTGTTTGGTGATGTGACTGTCCACTGTTGGAACAATGGCAGGATTACAACAAAGGACTATTAAAAGACCAAAGCCGTGCAATGTAGGGGTTGACTCAATCACACTGGAACGACCATGATCTCCACCATCTGCCAAGAATGCCTCTAGGGCTCCCCTTCACTAAATGAACAGATAAGTGTTGGCAAAAGTGTTTAAGCAAAATCAAGGTCCTGATTCCAATTTTGTGCGTGCGTATGTGTGTATTTGTAGACTATTGATTTAATTTTCCGGTTCTTGATTGTCTTTGATGTTTTTCTTTCTTTTTTTTGTAAATGTATGTGACTTTAAGTGTGCGTATGTGAGCTGGAATCGAGGCAGAAACTTGAGATGCACATAAATTAATCGCAAAGAAACTTTGGCAAAAATTCAAACGAAAAGCTCCCTTATTTATTACGACAGAGAGATTGACCCATTAGGAGAGTCATAACTTCAGCCTGTCATGGCATTGGCATGTTTTTAATGGCGGAGGGACTACCTCTCTCCAAGTGTCATGACAAGTATTGATGGCTGAATGAAACCTCGTCCAGACAACAACCAAATAGGAGCCACTTGTGCTGCATTGTTTCAATGCTATCCATGCCACTTATTTTTAGCTGCTTATACAAACTATTCCACAGGTCCTCAAATGGTCATTCTTGCAAGCTCCCACATTTTCATCGGGACACAATGGGATACCTAACCCTTTGTTTCTACTTCTCATATAGTTTTTCTTCCTCTATCCTTTCCCTTTTTCCCCTTTCTGCCTTTTCAGCACAAGCACAGGTCCTATTAATAATACTAATATTAATAATAATAATATATTTATAGAAATTAAAAACTACAGTGTGGCATAATCTCAGAAAAAAAAAAAAAAGAGTTTACATTAAATAATAATAATAATAATAAATTAAATTAAAATCCCCCGGGACCTGCAGCTCTATGGTTTTGAAATTTAATATAATAGATAAGATAATATCTTTAAATTTCAGCTGTTCAGCATGAGTCAGGGTTCATACAGGGGTTCGGAGTTTGAGTTCAGGGTTCATTTCACACAAATTCTGACATGACAGCCAACTGCACCATATACCAAACTATCTAATGCTATTGATATTTTGACTATAGAAAACCAAACAAAATAAATAATTACTCTGTCGAATGCTATTAATGTTTTGACTATATAATCTTAAGCTTCCCCACACAAAATCTTACACTGCTTGCTATAATTTGTGACAGTAGTTGATGGAGTGGGGCATTCAATGAATCATAAAAGATGGAATATTACTTCAAATCCATATTGATTCTGCTTATAGAAACAAGGTGTTGTGTGGGTGTTGAGTCTGGCTCTGAAAAACTACACGGCGTTAGGAGGTATCACTTACAGTGGCTCAAAAAGAAACATCTGGGCAGGCACGACTCCAAAAAACACAAACCCTGCTGAGACTAGAGGAATATTGGAGACCTGGCAACCCACACAATTAAACTCCTCCTCTTACTACATGTACATAAACACACTAAATATATAGCTTTCTGTAGTGCTTCTTTTTTTTCTTTTTTTTTTTTGAACTCGCTAGAATTACTATTCAGTAGGTGTGTGTTTTAGGTTAATAACTAATAAACATAAAATATTACATGATTTGAGATCGTATATACAACACATCTGTTTTGTGTTTGATTCTGGCGATTTGTCAAAAGGGTGTAGTTACTATAAAACCCACATTCACAAGGATAATGTCTTTTAGCTACCAAAGCATGAAGAAAAAGAATAAGAGCCAATATCTGCCATTGGGACCAGCAGATATTTACATAATTTTATTGATTAATTTTCATGCTTATTCAATAATAGTGTTGATAGCTGATGATGAATAGGGAACAGTGCTTGTTTAGCCACTGGATTACTAACAACCCTTTATTGAGAGGCGGAATTACTAGTTCTCATAAACACTTGCTTATTCTGGCTGTTAGCCCTCTGCTCTTGTTCTGCACTCCACCTTCCTCAGAAAGAATCTTCCTCTCCAACCCTCATAAAACTTCCTTGGGTCAAACCGTTCAACCACAAAGCAACACTATTACGACTGTCGAGCCAAACTGTCATTTGCGTTACGGAAGACAAAGAGTGTGTGGTGACACTACGTACAGTAGATATGAGGGTTTAGGAAGGGAGGTGTTAGACCAGAAACAGCATTTGCACAGCAAGCTGTAGTTCCTAGAAAGCAAAGTGTTAATGCATGGGGTCAGTGTCACTATGTTTGACGCTGATGAGGACAAAGGGAAAGCTTATGTAATGCAAACTGCACACATAGGGTTTTTCCCCTCAGCCTGACCTGATTCTGCTCAAAATAGATCAAGTCCCAGAGAAAGGAAAGAACGAGGGATCTGCAAAAGAACAGCTAAGACCGGCGGAGAGAGGAAACATTGAGGAGGAGAACAGCAGGATTCTTGGAACAGTTTCTACAACTCTGACACGTCGGGTTGTTGATTTACCGCAGAAATCTGGCCGTGAACCTGCCTATTATTGTTGTATGGATTTTCTTTTCTTTTTCAAGAATTTCAACTTCAATCGTTTGCTGCAACATCAGCATTTTCTGCAAAATTACATATGAGGGCAGTCCTTAAACATAGCAAACTTCCAAAACTGCACTGGAGACTACTTTGTGGGAGCAATGCTACATTTCACTGCTATAAAAGTGAAAGTGACTCAGTCAGCAGTCAATGAAAGCCCTTGTGAAACACTTTTACCCTTACGGTCTATGGAAGAACAAGACACAGAAATAGACAGAGTGAAAAAATCTGAGCACTTCAAAACAACTTGTTTTCAATACAGTAATAATTTAAACACACACATAAATTATTGCAGAAAACAATTCCGTCTCTCACCTAATAAAAGATCATCTGCAGTTGCCAAAGATAAGTTTCATAAATCGCTGCAGTGATTATAGTCTAAAGATAGTGGATGTACCCGCTGCATTTGACACTTACAACACCATTTAAAAGGGTTAGTTCACCCAAAAATGAAAATTCTGTCATTAATTAGGCTATTCACCCATGTCGTTCCAAACCTGTCAGACTTTTGTTCATCTTTGGAATGCAAATGAAGATCTTTTTGATGAAATCTGAGAGCTTTCTGTCCCTCCATAGAAATCTACGCAAATGAAACGTTGAAGCTTCAAAAAGTTCATAGAGTGGTTAAGTCCAAATTTTCTGAAGAGACTTGATCGCTTTTTATGATGAACAGATTTAATTTAGGCTTTTACATACATATAAACATTGATCAGCAAACATAAACAGAAGCTCAACCGAACCTGAATGACACACGAGAACAAATCTCTTGTGGAAGCTCAAATGTGCTGCATAACACCATGTCTACCAGATGAGAGCGCTGCGACGTGATGTGTCAAAAGACAATAGAACCCATTATAATCAGTGATATTGTCTACACTGGATGTGGCAATAAATTCCTGACAGTAAACGGATTCTCCATTCTATTTCTGACGTAGTCCAAGTGCTTTGCAACGGTCGGTTTGTCGCGTTCAGTGTAGACAGCTTTTAGCTGTCGTGTCGCATTGCGCCAAGTCTGGTGTAGACACGGTGTAATGCTGCTTTCATGTGCTCTCTGAATTATCGTACATACAAGTTTCTTAAGTAAAAATTGCACAAGAACGCACTCCCAGCTCGTAATCACGAATTCAGAAGTGGGAATTATCAAATTTCCGATAGCATGTGAAGGCAGCATAACACTTTGAACCTCGCACATTAATCAAACATGCTTAAGTTTCCGCCACAACTGATGTGTTAGTTGATGAATGTTTACATATGAATATAAGCCTCAATTAAATCTGTTCAGCATATAAAGCAATCGTGTCTCTTCAGAAAATTTGGGCTAAACCGCTCAATACATATGGTTTAGTTTTACAAACTCTTTATGAACTTTTTGAAGCGTCAAAGTTTCAATTGCGTAGGCTTTCTATGGAGAGACAGAGAGCTCTCAGATTTCATCAAAAAGATTTTTTCCAAAAATTAACAAAAGTCTTACAGGTTTGGAACAACATGAGAGTGAGTAATTAATGACAGAATTTTCATTTTTGAGTGAACTAACCCTTTAACTTCTAAAGCGAGTGTAATTTAAAAACATTCATAGACAAGAACAACTATAACCATGTACAAGCACCTCTTCATGAGAAAACGAAAATGTTTCCTGGCGAGACACAGAGGCTTATTTCAAATGACGAAGGCTTCTGGTCTGCAGAGCACAGGCTGTGGGCTAAGATTACAGACATCTCAAGTTTAAAAATGCCACAGCACTCTCTCTCTCAACCGGCAAACTGCATCCCACTGCACTTTTGCAGACGCTCTACAAATTAATTGCGTATGAACATTTCTGATTGAGCCATGCCTGGCAACTTCTTTGTCCACTAACAGACTGAGAAACAATTTGTAGAAAACTGGCATCTTTCAACAGCAAATTTATGGGTGAAATTTTCTGCTCTTTTTATGTTTTACATGCTCAATTTTTACCAATTTACTTTGGCAACGCTTAGCGAGGAACAAGCCTGCACCCTGCACGAGATGTTGC
This sequence comes from Elopichthys bambusa, assembly GCA_037101425.1. Lineage (NCBI taxonomy): Eukaryota > Metazoa > Chordata > Actinopteri > Cypriniformes > Xenocyprididae > Elopichthys > Elopichthys bambusa. The sequence continues at coordinate 22,363,310 of CM074447.1, read as the reverse complement.
TTGTAAATTATAACTGATGAAATAGTCTTGTTAACATACATTTAGCGATTTCATGGCGAGTAGCATTATTAATAAAAAGGCTTAGTAGGCCTAGGCCTATGACTTACCGAGCCAAACAATGCCGGTTCTCGCACATGCATTTGATGCCAATGCAGACGAAAGACAGTAGCTAAATACTTATTCAATGGATCCGCAACACCGCTAATGAATCTGCATCCGATTACACGTCTGATTGAGAGCAACTAGCCCAATTCTCAAATGAATAACTGGTTGGTTCTGAATTGGTTCTTTTAATGAATTAAAATAGGATATACCGCACAACCAGTCAGATTCCAGAACAAATTAATCTAATTAGTCGGTTGTTCAATCAATCAACCAACCAAATATATATATATATATATATATATATATATATATATATATATAGATAGAGGCCTATATAAAATGAATTGTTACCACATTGTTTTTGTTATAAAAAAAAAAAAGATTTGAATAAAAAAAAATAAAAATGAAAAAAAGATTATTACTATAGTTACTGAAACGTCAAGGAATCAGAACTGGAAACCGGAAGCATAAAATTTTTTATGATTCCCATCCTTAGTTGTCAACCAGTTTTTTTTTTTTTTTTAATGCAATGCTGGCTCAACAATCAAAAGCAGAAATATCATCTTATTCAAACTGCTGGTCTTCTAGGATGTAAAGGTTGTGCAGCAGCATCTGGGGTTGTGATCTCAGATATGGAAAATAATAAAAAGCAGACACTAAAATATTCCCTTGGCCAAGATGTTCAGCCACAGCATCACTCCTTTTCCCTTTCCGCACAATCAACACTTTTTATAACTTCCCTAAAGCTGTCAGACTAGCTAAGAGCAGTGAGGCGCACTCAAGAGTGGAGTGGAGGAGGAAAAAGAGATAGAATGATCATCAGCTACTGCTCCCTAAAAAGAGGGAGAAGAGGGAGGAGAGGAGAGTCTGTCAGTGCCTCTCTGACCTCCACAGTTTGATTTGGCAGAGGCAGCGGATAATAGGTCAACATCAAGCATGTAGAAGAGGGTCAGAGCAAAGCAGGAAGAAACTAAGAAAATTAAGACGAGAGAAAGTCTGAAGATGGAAAGAAATGAGGCAGAGGGAGGTAGACAGATAAAGAGAGGGGGTACGGTATCCCTCTCGTGTCTTCTGGCCCCCTGCCCTGCTGGTGTCTTCTCTGCAGTGTCGAATCTCTCCTTCACACCGTAGACAGCTGGAGGTGTCAACACTTGACTGGGCCTAAAGCTCTTCTACCCACAAGCCCAGCCTCCGTTTATGCTCACAAAGTAGCCGCCTGTCACAATACACACACATCCCTCTGATGCAAAGCCTTGTGTATCTTGGTGTAACTCTGTGGGTCTCTAGGCCCCGCCCTGACCTGAGGTACCGTATCATTGACTTCCCAAAGCAATTTCAGGACTGTAGCTTTTCAGCGTCTTTGTCAGAATAGTACAGAGATCCCTGTAATATGTTTGGCTATACGCCCTGAGTTGATGAATTTTTAACAGTTTGGTGATGCCAAAGACAATAACATTAACAAGAACTATCTCAATCCAAGCTATCACTTTCCTGTCAGGGCTCTGCATCTACAAAAGCCTTGATACTAGTTAGGGGTTAAAGTTCCTACTACAAATCACACTGTGTGGGAACACACTTAATATACTTTCTTAATAGGTTCCAGAGAAGCAAATGTCTGGTAATCAAATGTGTTTCCTTGAAATGCGTCCCATGTACCTTTTAGTGTAGACGGCCCAGAGAGAAGAATAACTGGAGAATGACAAAAATGACATAAGAGGGGGTTATTTCCATTCGCATTTTAATTTAATAAAACAAATGAATGACTGTACTTAAAAAAAAATATTTAAAAAAAACAGTGTGTGCTGTCTTGCCACAGAGCAAAAGAAGATAGGAAGAGAAAAAGAGTGGAGGACAGCACATTCCTGTGGAGTGAGTTGGACTGGCTGGCAGAGATTGGCTGGCAGAGCTGAGAGTGATGAATACCATAGGCCTGTAAAGTGGAAATAGACAGAAGGAATCCTTATGACACTTCATCAAAACCATTAAACCAAGGTCATACCTCAAAAAAAAAAAAAGAATAAATATATAAATAAAATCAAAATTTAAACAATCAGACATTAACTTCTACATTACAGATGCTGGATAAATGGACCTGGACCAACTGCATCCCAGACGAGCAAATCTCCAAACCCACAAGGGTTATTTTCCAAACCAGAATGAGATTTAAATTGAATAGAAGCATCCAAAACTAAAACTCTAAAAACAGACTACACCATTGTCTCTTCAGGTGGGTATGGGACACCTAAATATCAAGGAAGTAACTCTCTGAAAATATGTTTCTAAATAAGTATAGTTAATCCAAAAAATTTTAATTCTGTCATTATTTACTTACCCTAATGTCGCTCCAAACCTGTATGATTTTATTTCTTTATAAAAGAAGATATTTTGAGAAATGTCTATACAGTGGAAGTCAGTAGGGTCCTTTTTGATTACCAACTTTCTTCAAAATGAACTTATTTTGTTTTCCGCAGAAGAGTGAAAGTTGTACAGGTTTGAAATGACACGAGAGAGTACATAATGACAGAATTTATACATTTGCACAAAGAATCCCAAATCCAAAGGCTTCCCAAATGTATGGTAATTCCCAAACAGGGGTGTCCAATCCTGCTCTTGGAGGGCCACTGTCCTGCAGAGTTTAGCTCCAACCCTAATTAAACACACCTAAATCAGCTAATCAAGGTCTAACTATGGGCTAGAAACCTCCAGGCAGGTGTGTTGAGGCAAGTTGGAGCTAAACTCCAAGTTTGGACACCCCTGTTCCCAAAGCATGCTTCACAAGCATCTCTGCAAAAGTTGGGTAAGAGGTAGATATATGGAAGGGATGTTATTTTCAAGAAATCTTTTGCTGGAGAGCTCTTAATTTAAGATATATCTAGCTAAAAGTCGCCATAAATGTGTGAGGTAAAGCCTTTAAATACAACTGATGCCATGGTGGAACAATTTCAACATGGAGAGTGTTATTTTTCAATACATACACAAGTAAAACACTTTTTTTTTTAATTACACAAGGCACATAAGCATATATATTTTCAAAACCTTGTATTTCTACTTGACCGAGCCTGACATGATTTGAATCTAATCTCTTGTGATATACTTCCATTTCCAACATTTCAGCCCTGCATCACCTATACTCAAGTCATCACAGAGACACAATAAATAATAAATGATCCTGAAATTTCTGATGGAATTCCCATTTGCTATGTGGACGCTTTTTCAGCACTACGGATTACTGTTCATTTCATGCGGTGTCCTTTCCAAAAGTATCTGCTTGTCGGCAAGCACAGATATCTCTTACAATCACCAACCACACCACAAATTAAACCAAGCACACAAGCCGTCAACACTTTTTTAGATTCAGGTTCAGACATTTTAGATAAGATTTTAGATGAAAGCTTCCAAGGTGTTGGAAGTACAGCCAATTTCTCTGGATCACTCCCGCTCAGGTGCTCAGACTCATTTTCATTAGGAATTCCCACCCTTTTGAAAGACTGAGGTCACAGACTGTTTGCTAATTCCTCCTTGAGATACATATTTTGGTGTTGTGGATGTGATGAAGCACCAAGCATTTTCAATCAAGAGATGTGAAATTCTTCAGTCTAACTATTAGTCCAAGACAAGAGCTTACAGGAAAATAACCATGTGTCATTTTACATTCTTTCAAAGCAAGAACTCATATTTATACTCTTTATACTCACAGCTACATAAAGTCTAGACAAAAATCTTGAGATTTGAATTTGTTTCTATCAAGAAAGACAGCTTTCATCTTTACTTTAAAAAAAAACGTTTTTAGTATATAGCATTTTCTCGCCCTCAAAGTGCCATAGGCTGGCCAACAGGGCGTGCAGAACAGCAGGGGTGACAATGATTGATTGAAAGATGATTGATGACTGCAGCTGACCGTTCATCTCAGATTTCAATTGTTGTGGTTCAGGCTCTTCGCACCTTGTAAAGCGCTTTGAGAGGAGAGTGTTGCATGAGAGGCAGGGGAGAGCAAGGGGAAAAAAAAAAGGAAGGCAGTGGGTCCAACAGGTGCCAATCTAGCCCCCCCAAGTCATCAGCGTGTTGCCATGCCGCCATTACTGTTCGTTGGGTCAGCAGGGGAACCCAGACGAAAGAACAAAGTAAGGCTCGGAAAAACAAAGCAGAAATACAAACTAAGAAACCTGAAGGAAGAAAAATGTCAAGAGATTAAAGCAGACAATCATCAAATTAAGATTTGATTAGTCTGATCGATGCAATACAATTTTCCATCTCAGATTGCATTTTTTTGCACTTTACAGATCTCATAATCACAGTATAAGCCATCAACCAACTTCACTTGCTTGGCTGGAGGACCGTGATCTCCTTCAGTGATGTCTATATGTTATAATGAGAGACAGGGAACATTGGATTTATTGGCCTCTTCTCTGGATGGGATTGTGCTGAGGCAACTGGTTCAGGGCTCCAAAGTGACCCCTCTGGTGTCACAACTGGCCTCCATCCTTCAGTAATCAACCCCTGAAAGAGAGCTCAGGGGTTATTCAGTGTCCAGCAGCACAACCAAGCCTTCCACAACCTGAAGGATTTCCACATATATGCCATAAAACCAGGTTCATGAGTCCTGAGGTAACATCACTGTGTCCATAGATGCCCACATAGTGCCCACACTCCACCCCATGTAGAAAATCACAAACATTTCTGTTGATTTATTGAAAGCAATGGCCAATCAGGGGTGTTTAAGATAGCACTGAACAAAAACTGTGAGTGGAGTTCTGCACGCTCGCAAATCCTCTCATTATAACAAACATTATGTAAATAAGGAATTCATTGTACAATCAGCTTCATTTATTATATCAGAACTTTGTGAGATCACAATGAACTAAGATGAGTGACAGCTTTTTAGCCATTATAAAGGAAGCGCTCTTTGCGCACTTTCTGCCATGCTAAATCCAATGCTAAACCCCAGTGACGGGTAGGTTTAGGGGCAGAGTTAGGGGTAGGTCATTTGTTTGAATTCATACTAATTTGGAAACTCGTAAAATACGCACGTTTCAGCAAAAGACATACAAAATCGTGCAAGTGAGGTCATATGAATTCCTATGAATTAGCCACGTTGTAAAATATGTACGAATTGCCATGAGATCGGGTTTCTGTGGGTGCTTTAAGTGTAAATGACATGAAACTCATTTTTTATCTATCAATTTCTTAAAAATATATGAAAATGATATCATAATATCACAGAGACCTAAAGACCCTCATGACTGTGTTGAGGTCAAAAAAGTTAGTTCAGGTTGTAAAATGCCATGTGGTGGAAACTAAAGAAAAGGTAATGATATTTCTGAATTAATAATTGATGATTAGTTAAACAAAGAAATACATTGTATATTTTTTTTAATTATTGTTAGGATGTGTGCACACATCTTTTAAAGGTATAAGGACAATAAGTTATTACTTTTTACTTGAAAGCCTCACTCATTTGATCTACAAAATCATATGAAACCAACATGAACACAAACAAAAATAACTATATTTAAAAATCTAAATATTTTGCCTTTGGTTTATGTTGGACACTCTTACCATTAAAATATTCAACTTCATATACAGGGGAGAAAAATGATCTAATTACAATGTTGTATGTCTTTGATTTGTAATGTAATGTGTGATACATTTTCATACACTTAGAAAAGAATTGGACAGACATTTAGGTTACAACCCTAAGGTTGGGTTAGGGTGAAAATTAGACTTTTTTCCCCTCTTAAAATCATTTGAGAGCTATTCATCTGCAATATAAGTACAGCAAGACGAGGCCAGAAATATCACAGAGCATCCTCCTCTCAAATACCCCTCATTGTCAGAGTCCAGATAACTCCATCAAGATACACAAGGTGATTTCAAAGGCCTGTCTGCTGTACAGAGTCACGCCACAGGAATGCGAGGCAATAAGAACAAATAATGGCAATAATGAAATTTCTTTTTTGTCAGGGTACCTATTCATCACATAAGAGAATGGACACATGAGAAAGTCCCACTGGGGGTGACTGTGGTCAGAGCCAAAACCTCTCACCCTCTTCCAGACATGCAAAATGAAGTCATTTTCTACACAGATGGACCTAAAAGAAAGAGAATTCATGCCTAATTTGATGAAGCTGAATTTTGGCTACAGCAACTACACGTGTGAAGCTTTCGAGAGCCTTTGAGAAGGTGATAAGTCTAAATGCCCTTTGGCAAATCACTAGTATGTAAGCACGTGTGTGATGTTAGGGGCACGCAATCTGACAGACTTTTGTCCTTGTAACTTTAGCGCCAAAGACAAAAAGACATGTTTGGTATGTGCGGTTCCACGCACCTTGAATTACATCTGTCAACTTTAAAGGGCACTTGGACAGAAGCAGAACTATTCCTGTTAGCCAAGAAGTGGCGTGACAACTCACATTAAGGTATTGCCACACACAGGGAGCAGACTGAACACTCAAACTAGCCTTGAGCGGTGTATTGCTATACACTAATAAGAGAGAAGCTATGCTTGGCAAAGTTCTCCAGTGCACTTAAGAAAGGCCTTTGAACTGAGCAACACTGCCCTTTATTCAAAGAATGTCCCATTATTGGTTTAAAAGATCAAGGATGACAGAATACAACTAAATAATTTCTATAATTTGACTGTGACTGCCACATTTCAAATATATAGTGCAATACTTTTACATATAAAATCAAATGAGGTGACTCACTGTTAAAATGATAATGGTGATGTAACTGCAGGAAGCCAGTGCAACCTGCAACCACGAGAGCATTTAAATATAACACATGCTGTTGCTGTTTCCAGATAAACCAGCTTAAAGAAAGACCTCTGGAGTTAAAAACAACTGAAAACTTACTCTTGCGAATTAATTCACGGGGAGAGTTTGTATTCCAACTTCGGAAAGCCCCCTGATGTTTGGCTGCATTTGGTACATACCAGGGGTTACTTGCCATGCGGGAAAGCAAGGTGCCATCAAGACCTCTTGGAAACATTTTATTTTAAGCAAAATTTACGAGGTCAGCACCTGCCATCAAAGTAAATTATGATAACGCTTAAGCTCGGCCCATTAGGCATTTATTCAGAACTATGTAGCACTCAACAAATCATAGACAGTCAGAATGGAATTTATGATGCCTGTCACCCTCCATGCATTACAGCTATAAACTTTCAATGCATTTGCAGTGCATTAAATGACACTGGTGTGACCAGCTTTTTAGATCTTTGATGGTTGCCCTCTACTGTGATGAAGATATCTTAGGGAAAAGCTATATGTAATGCAGTAAAAAAAAAAAAAAACTGTACAGTACATTTTTAAAAACAATCTTAAACGGTTAGTTCACCCAAAAATGAAAATTATGTCAATAATTACTCATGTCATTCCATACCCGTAAGACGGGTATGGAATTCATCGTTCATTCATCTTCAGAACAACAATTAAGATATTTCAGATGAAATCCGATGGCTCAGTGAGGCCTCCATTGAGAGCAATGACACTGAACCTCTCAAGATCCAGAAAGGTACTAAAAATGTATTTATTTACTTTTAAATCTGAATAAATAAGCTTTCCATTGATGTATGGTTTGTTAGGATAGGACAATGAGATACAACTACTTTGAAAATCTGGAATCTGAGGGTTAAAAAAAAAAATCTAAACATTGAGAAAATCGCAATGCATATCCATACACACACAAAAAAAATGATATATTTACAGTATGAAATTTACTAAACATCTTCATGAAACATGAACTTTACTTAATATCCTAATGATTTTTGGCATAAAAGAAAAATCGATCATTTTGACCCATACAATGTATTGATGGCTATTGCAACAAATATAGCCGTGCGGCTTACGACTGGTTTTGTGGTCCAGGGTCACATATAGTGAACCACAACAGATATTCAAACACAAAAACTCAAGCAATGTTGAGACGTAGAGGAGTATTCAGTGCTTCTCTTCTGTGGCAGTGCAATACACTGATATGAATAATTGAGCGTATGTTTAAACTTGGACAGGAGCGTGCTACTGTAAACATAAATACGTTGTGCCAACAAGCTTATGTCTTTAGCAAGCAGCACCCTGCTTATGTGCCAAGAAAAACTTCTCAGGTTCAGACATTTATAGTGGCTTTGAGGGTTTTCAAGCTGGTTGCAATGCAGTTATCGGGCTGATAAAGACAAAAGATCATAAGGTCATCATTTTGCTCATCTGTTGGACCTAATTTAGTGTTAAATACACCTGGAAAATAGTTCTGGTCCAAATATGCATACATATATCCAATGTTATTGAAACATCCTTCCACCATTAAGCAAAGTCAAAAAACAATTCAACTACAAGCACATAAGTGGGTCAGATACTTCAAACGCATTGCAGCGATGCTTGTGAGTGAAACATCATACCAACAATGAACAGGCTCAGAGGAGCAGGCCATGCTAGATTAAAGTCTGAATGATGCTTAACCCTGGCCTCTGCTGAAATGAACGGGACTTTAGCTCTCTCTTGCACACACAACACACGCACCCATACACCAGCACAAAGGCTTTGATCCACACTAAAGTGGCTTTGATGGCTGAGGTACAGGAGCCTTGTGGAATCATCACAACCTCATCTAATCTTAGCGACCGATGCTTATTTGTACTAAGCATCTTAGAGTTACAGTGTCTTACTCTGAGATACTTTATACATATGGGCCCTTGTCCAAAGAAAATAACACAGGCTTGGTCAAATTTGGGTTTGGTAAATTAGTGATATTTATATTATTAAAAGGAGATGTGATTCTTGTGCTACTGTGCATATTTCTGTTTATGCAATTTGTGTATTATTGTATGTGTGTGTGACTAGATGGGAACATCTGCAGGCTTTTTCATACTATTTTATCCATAAACAAAATAAAATCATTCTCTTTTGTCCATCATAAATGAGATAAGCTGAAACAACTTCAGATCGTATTCGTACAATCAAACATTTGAAGTCGGTAAGATTTTGTACGTTTTTTTTCTTTTTCTCTTATGCTCACCAAGGCTTTATTTATTTGATCAAAATATCAATTTAAAACAGTTGTGCGACTTTATATATTTTTGTGGAAAAGTGATCTTTTGTAACTTTATAAATGTCTTTACTGTCACTTTTGATCAATTTAATGCATCCTTGCTAAATAGAAGTATTTATTTCATTAAAAAAAAAAAAAAAATTCATACTGACCCCAAACGTTTGAACAGTAGTGGTGTACAAAATCACTATTTATTTTATTAAAGAAAAGGAAAGTGCATATGCCATATTTTTAAGAGTAAGATTTTTTAATCCATTACTATATTTTACTTGCTGCACTCCAGATGTAATATTATCATTGTCTTAAATTCCCCAAATTATTTCAACTTATGAAATACATCTTGAGGAGTTTATCCAAAGGTCTGTGGAAACTAGAGAAAGAAAGTCCTCAAAAGTGAAGATCCAATAGGGAGAGTAAACTTTTTAAGATTTCTACCCTCTCTCTTTTCATTTCTACTTTGTTTTAGTGCTTTAGGTATGAAATAGAGGTAATATTTAGTTATTATAAATAGAATTTGCCGCACTTATAAAGAATGGTGGATGTTGGTGCTCTCGTTATCACATGATGACACACACACACATCAACACAGGGTATTAAAACATTTGTGTCATGACAGTATATGAAACAGAATCATAAATCTTCATAAGGAAAAGCACTGTGTATTTTCAAACGTCAAAAAGTAAAACTAAAATAAACTATTCAACTCATGCAGTCAAACAGACCACAAACAATATCATATGAACGTCATATCAGCTTTTGGGGCATTTAAAAACTTAAAAACTTAATTTCTGTGACAGTCGTAAACATTTCACAAGACAAAAAACAAAAATCTTACGGAAATGACAAATCACGGATATGTCATTATTTTAGAGTAGAGACTGATCCATCTCTCTCTCTCTCTCTGTGTGTTTGTGTGTGTGTGTATGTATGTGTGTGTGTGTATGTGTGTGTGTGTGCGTGCGTGTGTGTGTGTTAATCTCCTTTATCCTCGCATCAGGGCAGGGCGTGTCTCCCTGTCTCCAGTAATAGGCAGCAATGAGAAGCTTGAGTAAACACAATCAATGTGAAACAGTACAGCACACACAGGCAAGAGACACACTCTGACAAACATGAACACACATATGAACACACAGCCCACTCTCCCTCCTGCCACCCACTGCACCGTCCACAGGCACTTCCACTGCCAATTATTGCAAGTATCGATCGGCAAAAACTACCCAGCCCAAAGAAATGATTGTAGTCACTATCGTCAATTTAGAGGTAGACTTGAAATAAAAACTGCACCGTTGGACAGCGACTGTCCATCTCTCACACTTTATTTGATGGTTTCAGATTACAATCTTTTCATCCATTATTGATGAAGATAAAGTTGTGGCATGCTGAATGTGTTGCATAGGAGATTTGGGGCTAATCCAGCAGAAAACAGGCACAGGCACATAATGAAGAAAAAAAGGCACAAATGTCAACAGTTTCACATAGGGACTGGATTAAGCAACCCCCCACAAAGAGACTGTCTCAACCGAGGATTAACGCACAACCAAATAGTAAATCTGAGCTGATTTGTGTGTCAAAGTACCTCTTGAGGCACCAGGATGAACGTAACATATAATATTCTCAGAATCAAGGTAAAAGCACAAAGGATGCTTGCATTGTCAATATTGATAATATGACCTTTCCTTTTCAATTTCTGTCTCACTCTCTGTCTCTCTCAGCCACAGTGGACTAATTAAACACTAAGCTGACTCTAGTGGAGGTTTGTGGTGCACCTGAGCAGTTGTTGTCAATGGTTCAGTAACCATCTGATCTCTTTTGCTGATGACAGAATGCTGGCGTCCATCATGTTTGTCTCATTACCTCAATTTCATTCTTGGACAATTTTCCCTCCAGCAACCCAGGGGCATCACCACAACTAACCACTTTCACTCGTTCACTCCAGCTGTTTATTGATCCACCTGCATCAGTAATGAACACTGTGTGCTCACGTATATATTTTCTACTCAAAAAAAAGATATATATATATATATATATATATATATATATATATACCTTATGTTTAAACACTATCTACATAGGAGCCAGCGGCAAATTCCCGAAAGACCAACATGATCTCATGGCAATTTGTATGTATTTTACAAGGTGGCTAATTCGTACAAATTCGTATGTTTTTTGCTAAGTCGTATGGATTTTACGAGTTCCCAAATTCGTATGAATACCCCTAACCCCGCCCCTACACCAACCCGTCACTGGGGTGTAGACAAATTATCTAATTAGCTACCCCGTAAAATACATACGAATTGGTCGTGAGATACGAATTGGTCAAGATGAAGCTGTTCTCTGTGGGTACATGAGCGCTGAACAGTCGCTGATGGCCTGGAGCTCACATCTCCGGAAGTGTCTAAACTCATTTTTAAATAGGTGCTATATGTTTACATATAAATCGCATATCTGAGGTATGCGATTGCCTCTTGCCTAAAAAACTACATTCTGTTACAAAAAAACAGTAGTATCTATAAAAATATGGTGGATTTGCTCATGCGCCATGACACTCGCTTTGAGAATGCTGACAGCGGAGGGATGGAGTGATTCAAACAGTGAAACTGTTCCCATGGCGATATTAGTAGAATATTGCATTGCTGGAAAGATCTCTCGGCCAATCAGATTCGAGAACTAGAAAGAACTGTGTGTGTGTGTGTGTGTATGTATGTGTGTGTATATATATATATATATGTATATATATATATATATATATATATATATATATATATATATAAATGGTTTGTAGATTAAATATTAAATACAAAATAGAAAAACTACACTACACAAATGCTGGGTTAAAAACAACCCAAATGGACAAACCCAGTGGTTGGGTTAAGTATTTGTCCAACGTGCTGGGCAGTTCTTTTTTAACCCAACTATTGCTTAAAAATTTCTATATGGCTGGCTTAAAATGAACCCAAAATAGGTTGGAAATTAAAAATCAGACACATAATTACTAGAGGCAACAATAATAATCAAAAGGTGAACATTTATTAATATGCAATTTAATAAATGTTTATTGTTTAATTATTATGAATTAAACATTAATAAATGTTAATTTATTAAACATATTAATAAATGTTCATTTCCCAATATACACTGGGTTCATTTAAGCAATACAGTAAATTTTAAACAATAGTTGTGTTAAATAAAACTACCCAGCAGATTGGGCAAACATTTAACCCAAACACTGGGTTAAAACAACCCAATTGCTGGGTTTGTCCATTTTCAACCCAACTTGGGTTGTTTTTAACCCAGCAATTTTTAGAGTGTAGTTTAAGCTGAAGTAACACTGCCTTGCAATAAACTAGAAGATATTAAATCATTTACCATTCAAAACCACATTACATCAGTGAAAGTTTTTGCTACCATGGTAAATGAGATGTTAATACCATATCGGCCGAAGACAACTGAAGTTGAGTGTTTTTTAAATATATACTACAGCGTTGTTGGGTTCAGTGTGGTGTGTGTGTGTGTGTAGGTACTGACTCCTACTGCGTGCCATATTTGTCCTTCATAGGCCCGGTCATGACAGTAAATGTTAACCACAGTGTATACTATGTGATGGCATTGCGTTCCAGAATACTCTCACGCTCTAGACGCTATATATTGAAATCCTTTTTAACCATTTCAAGAACTGTCTGTAAAACAGCCATCAGGCTAATGAAGGGCTCTTGAGCATATTAGCTAATCTTACAAATCAACCTGGCAAATGGAATTCGCAGTGTCTTGAGATGTTCTCTCCCTTTTCCCTTTTCTTTATTTCCCTCATCAGGCACTTTTCCATCTTCCTTACTAATAAAAAGTAGTCATTGTAAAGAATTTACACTCTTGTCATGGTAATACTGCTGGTCTAACATATTAGCAGTACATAAACTGATTTGTTTAATGGTTTGTGGTTTTGTGTGCACTACTTTGACAAGCAACACTGGAAATATCATAAAAACACTGCATGAAGACAGTAGTGTGTGACAACCCCTGTTTACAGTAATTGTTTGAATATAATCTATGAAGCAGCACTGTGATTATAATCTGGGTTACATCAATAATCTGTCAAACTACAGCAGTTTTCTGCTTGAGCAAACAGAGCTTCTTGTGTATTGAATGGCATCATAATCAAACATACAGTTATTTCTTGTGCCCACAGCCTGACATACTAAGTCATATTTAATTGATTCCTTGTGTGAAACTCAGTTCACCCTAATGAATCCAAACTGAACAAAAGCAACAATAATTTGTTATGCTGAAGCAATTACCCAGCATGTCAGAGGGTCTAAACTGTGATAGAAATAGATCTTTCACACCTTTCGTCTTTTGCCAGTATTAGTCAAATCATTGCACGGTACCAAGAAATATGTTGAAAACTAATTACATTTTAGTCAAATAACTGTTTTATAAGGGCATGAGAAATATTCTGTCAGTTATTTTATATTGTTACTAAGATAAACAAGACATCTCAAAAGACAAATCATCCATGGAAACTACTCCAGAAGCAAAAGCTGAAAATAGTTTTATGTTAATGGTCCAGTTTCAGAACACTAAAAAATATATTTTTTATGATTTGTTATCACAACATTTTTTTCTTTTGTCAAATCAACTTAAATAATTAATGTGGTTCAGATAACATAATATTTTGAGTTTCAGTTGATTAAACCAATCGCCTTCGTTGTATTAACTCAAATTTTTAAAGCAACCAGGTAACTTACTTTTTTAAGCTAAACCAACAATTCTTGTTTACAGTGAAGTTAATATTTAAATTTAGATACTGATACTCTGAATGCCATTTTAACTAACTGGCTGGTGCATGTACCATCTATTGGACAATTAAATCATGCTAGCAACACTCAATAGTTCATCTTATTGACCTAGACGTATTTCTATGCATCTCGTTGTATTTATTAATTAAAAGTGATCATATGCACACCACATCAGAGTCTTATGATGAAGAGGTTTATGTGGTTGTGAAGTCTTTGAACAGAGTTTTGCTCGGGTCATTTCAGCCCACACATCAGAGCCCTGTACGATATTCTTTCAAGTGTCCTTCTACGACGCCGAAGATGACAACAGCGAATCGATAACGAGACAGAAATGAAAAGAAGCCGCCGGTCTGCCCCCGAGGCATGAAGATCTTCGAGCGACCCCTTTTTCTGAACTTTGGGCATTCCTTCGCAGGCTTTTTCAGCGTGAGAAAGCAAAGGCTCCAGCTGCTGCCGGATGAAGGTAAGAACAATGTAAGGACGCGTCGCTCCCACAGAACCGCTGTTTTGGATGTGATCGACATTCACTCGATCAAAAAATATTAGAGGGTTCTTCAACGCACCTTAGGTTTAGATAAGAAACCTTGCCTGTATACGGTGTACACGATTAAAAAGTTGATGGAATCATTTATTTATATTATTATGGTTCAACAGATTTTTGTGGTCTTTAAAATCACAACAAGTGATTTTCTAAAGAAGAGAATAAAAAAAAGGTCTTTTTGTGGAACCATTTTGGTTATAATTGTAAATTTAAAAATGGGGGCGGGATTACGGAAATGAGCACTGTGATTGCTAAATAATTTTCTTAATTAAGCCGTATTAAACGATTACAGAACAGCTTTAACAAATTATTGAAAAATTATCAAATATTTTAGTATTTTGAAGCAAAAATTTAAATACTCTTTGGGAATTCAGGTTGATTGGGACACTTTTTCCCAGTCATCTCAATGGCAAAAACTGACCTCATCAACCTGAATTCACTCTATAGCTTCGAAAGACGAGGGGGTGTAGATAGCGACTATATGCATCTTTATTTTATTTGCAAAAAAAAAAAAAGATGCTCATTTGGGTTAGTTTTTGTTTGATATATTTGTATCACCAGTAGACTGGATAATAACCGTCAGCGTGCAAAATTATAGATAAACATGCATGTCATTTTTAGGCTTCCAGGCCTATTAACGCTGTGACAGAGAGAGTGGGGTATTCCAGCACAGGATTGGGAATTCCCCCATGGCAGAGCGCATTAATTACTCGCTTAATGGGTGTATGACCCACAATGTAAAAAACGGATTAGGCGCGTGAAACCTTCGTCCGGTCTGCTTTGCTCGTGTGAGATGCAGATGGAAACCAGTCCGGTGCACGCGGATCTTTAAAGATCATTTGCATCCAAGCCAGCTGTTCACTTCATTTTTTAAACCTGACCGACACTGTTTAAGCACACACACTTTTCAACAGAAGTTAGTATTTTAAATTACAGCAATGCTATAAAAATAACAAAATTAATAAATCAAACTACTATTTATTGTCAGCGGATGATTAGCATCTCATCTGCAAATAGGCCTTCTCACTTTTGGTGAAAATAAGTCTAGACTGTCAAGACTACCTGTGCTATAGGCTAGCTGTAGACATTCATTCAAAATAGCCTACAATAACTATTTTAAACATTTCGTTCAATTCTGGTAGCCATCCTCTACCAACAATAGCATATAGGCTATATATATAATATATATATATATATATATATATATATATATATATATATATATATATATATATATATGCTAGCATGTAGTAAAAAAAAAAATATTTAAACATTTTTGGATTTCTTAATGTCAGTCTATATTTCTGCTGCTCCATAACATATGAAAAAATAACGTAGAAAGTCTAATGACATAGACCAATTAATTGTCAGCTATTAAAATAAATAAAATATCTTGATTTGATTTATATTTAGCCATGACAGTTTTAGCGCTCATCGGGTTGAATTTGTTCGTTGAATTAACGTATTACCGTGTTTTAATGGCTAATTTGTTATCTAATTTAGCCTACCGTTTCGCATCACAAAGTTTACCCCTTACACACACTCTACGAGTTGGTTGTGCATACAAGCACACCCACTGTGGCACGCATGCACACGCACGCGCTTATACACACAAACTCTCACTCACGCCCACGCGCTGACAGTCAAAGCTCGTGAGAGGGGGGAAATGCACCACTCTCTGCGTCTTTGTACGGAAAAAAGTTGCGGTCGTGGAGGCTCTGCAAAAAATATGAGTTACTAAAGCAACTTAGTTTAAGAAACTCTGGGTTTAAGGTAACATATGCATGTTTTCGTGTTCTTTGAAAGAAGCCAGAAATATCCCTAATCGTTCTCATTGAGGAAAGAAGAGGTTACGTTCCTTTTGGACCTGGTAGCAACAGTTTATGTATCCGGACATCAACAAGGGCAAAGATAAACTTGTTCGGAGGTGTGGAATTTATCTTTTTTTTAAAAAAAGAAAATCAAGACTGGCACGGCTGCAAAGCGCCGCTTTTCAACAACCACTGGTAAGTGCACATGACACCCTATCTTGAATGTGAGACAATGCAAGTGAAGGAATTCGTTCCACATCAGGGTTGCAAGCCATGGGTGAACTTCAGCTTTAGTGTAGTTAGATGGAGAGGCATGATAAGTGATGCTCTGGCAGCTCTCACCTTGACTTTGCAGTTGATAATAATATATCGTTAACACTGTGAGACAACGGCACAGGGATAACTTTATAGTTAGAGCGTGTAATTTACATTAACACATGTAGGCTATTATTGGTTTGCATAAGCAGAAATAAATCATGCTAACGAAATTTGCTTTCAAAACTATAGCAAACAACCTTTATATATTGTTTTTAAATGCTTTAAAAAAAAAAACTCGTAGCAACATTCCTAAAATTATTATTATTATTATTTTGTATTAACATTTACGATGTAATGGGTAACTAAATTAAGAATTTAAATTAAAAGATGAATATTACATTATTATTTATAATGTTTGTTGATAAAATTTACATTTATGCCAATAAACCAGTTAATTTTTGTAGAAGCTCTTGTCCTGTGGTGAAATATTTCTGTAAACTAATACAGTGTTTTCATTTTGTTAAATTATGTAAATCAAGTTTAGCTAAAAAAAAAAAAAAAAAATAAAAAAATTCACACACAAATTAAGCAACACTAAAGTAAATCACCTTCAAACTCAATACCAAAAACTCAATTTTTTTTCTAGGCGCAAGACTCTAAGATTGTATGGTCCTTTCCCTTAATTTTAACTGAAAACAATATCACCAATTTAAAAAAATAAAGGTTTTTTTCCCCAATTACTCATTGGAACAATTATTATTATCAACATCAGTAGTAGTAATTTGTTCTGTTTTTGTTATTGTGTAAACAAAGTTTTAAATAGAATAAATAAATAAAAAAAGAAATACATTACAAAAAAATCTACAAGTTTTCTATACATATTTTCCTCTGTTGATGCGCTTCATTAACCACTGAATTTGCATTGACGTAGTCCAAATTATAGCCTAATCTTATTCACTGTAACGTGTGTGTATCTTACCTTTTACAACTTGAAAACTGCCTTGTCAGAGTACATATTTAACATGACATTTATATGAAATTCAGGTTAAAAAAAAAAACCCTACAAAAATAAAAATTAGCCGAAATAAGTAGCCGAAATCAAAACGGAACGGTTGCCCTGAACACACTCAGAAGAACGAAAGAAACAACTTTACTTGGTCGTTTTACAGACTACTTAGAAGTTAATATGGTAAATAATTTAGACACTTATTTAGAAACACTTATTTTGTACAATAATCTCAAAATAGTATTTAGATGAATGACTTTCGCCCTCACACGAATTGCATATTAGGCCTACTCGGCACTCGTACAAAGAAACGCACACAAATTTAATTTCCAGAGTCTCAGGCCTTCGACTAAAGGCACAGATGCGACTGCGAGGCAGGTGATATAAGGGGAGGGCTAAAGCAAAGCGTTGCATTCGGAGAGAGAAAAATGGAGAGGGAAAACGGTTAACAGCAGGATTGCATGCAAATTTCCGACTGAAATTATCATAAGCAAACAGCTGAAGCCTGGGCTAATAAAGGCCCATCTGTGTTACTTCATATCGGGTTAGTATAGAGCTGCGATAATGAATTTTGTAATATCCAACCGACAGACATCTCAATCAGACACTAATCCTCTGATTTTACCGCGGAATCACTCAACTTCGTGCGCTCAAACTGCTCTCTTTCTCTCACCGACACACGGTGCACTGTCTCTCCTCTTTGTGCGTTGTTTTGGAGACACGAGTCTTAATTAGGAGGGACTCGAGCAAGCGCTAAGGGATTTCAAAACAAATGATGAGGAATGTGCACATCCTATTACAGACAGGAACCATCCAATATATTACAATAAATATATCTGGTCAGATAGCTTATATATGAAATGATGGACATGTGTAAAAACTGAACGTACTCAAACAGAAGTTGGCCTACACACATGATTATTCCTGACATAATATAAACATTTTATATATATATATATATATATATATATATATATATATATATATATATATATATATATATATATTTAAAATAACATAAAATTAACGTTTCTCTTTTTCTTTTTCTTTTTTTCACAGGTGCTCAAAGTATAATCTATCAAATGGACTCCCACTGCCGTAAACTTGCATCAACCTGTGCTCAATTAGGTAAGATGATCTTGGTGAATGACAAGCCACCCTCCTTGTTAGGTCTGGATTCATTAATAGCCTATATTTGGTTGGTTTAAACAAACACCTCAACATTGTCTGACCTATAAAATATCGCAGGTAGAAAAACGGGTCTATGTAAAAGTAAAGCGTGAGTAAAACACCTTTGCTGGTGTTTGACATATGACTAGCTATAGGGAAAGCAGTAGCCTACCATTAGACGTTTACAGTCAAAGATGGACATCTGGTGGTAGGACAGGATCATACACGGGTAAGTGAGAACATCTTCATGATACCGCGTAGCAGTTCCTGACTGGGAATTTATCATTTTACAGCCAAAGTCTGTGAGATTTTAGAGGTTTGTGGTCTCTAAAATACTTTGAATTTGTTCAAACAAAATACTGACGTGATTCTTCGAAATGATTGGAAATAAAATGTAGTTAAGTGTCACGTGCGTTATCAATGAATGATGTAAATGTAAACGAAGCCTATATCTTTTACAAGATTTAAAATGAAAATATATATAAATTGATATATAGGCTATACATTTATATTTAGTATGATAGACTGGAGATCAAAAATATCCAAAGAACCATTTTTTTTCCAAGTAGGCCTACTTTATTTGCCGCACAATAACAATTCTAACAGAAACGTTGACAGATCAAATTAAAATTGTTGGAGAGAAAAACTGTAGGCCTACAGGCTACTAGAAGGCTGATACTCCATATAATCTGGCAATCTCTCAATAAGTTAATTAAAGCAAGCTGAGAACAAACCAAAAATGCTTTTTTAGTCGCATTAGTCCGTTTACCATTTTCCATTGTCATTTAGGCTACTGTTGGCTATGGTAGCCTATATGATAAGAGATGAAAAGAGAAAGTGCATAAAAATGCAAACAGTAAAGTAAAAGGGAAAAGACATTCGAGCGACTTGATTACCGACAATCTTGTCTCCTGCAGTAATATATGCAGCGCTTGTTAGATAGACTCGGGGGGAAAGTAAATGTGTAATGAAAGCCTCCTCGTGAGGAGGAATATACTAATGGAAGAATCTAATGTCCTCTTAATCCTATGGAAAAGGCTTTGTCGTTTCCCTCATATTGACTGAATTGGTAATTAATGGCTCTGTGGTGCGCCATGGCCAATAATCCACAGCAGGCAGTGAGAGCGCTCTGAAGAATTTTGAGGGTCAAGAATAAATACAGAGCAACAATCTAGTCTATAGCTATCAGGAATCGAGCTCTGCAACTTTTGCCTATGGAATTTCGATGCGCACAATTAAGACTTGTGCGCGTAAAATCTATCATTTATATTATATTTAGTCTATTTGAGGTACAGAATAATCATGGTATTATTGTAATGGTTTGTTTTTAGATAGTAATAAAAATCAAAATCACCTGAATATAGGCCTAGACATTTTTTTTCCCCTAATGGAAGCAGCGTCACGAAATAAATAAAATAAAACTGAATGGCAAGTGTGAGACAACAGACCGAGACATGATCTTTATAACGTGCAGTGTCTGGGCGCAAATGCATTTAACACGAGGTCATATCAGCATACAAAAAACCTGCACATATAAGATTTGTCGGTTCCAGGTTCATATATTATGCCATAAATTAATATCCAGTACCAAGAGCGTGAGCTGAATCAGTCATAGATGGAGTTGGTCATTTTCATAAGCACCTGACATGACTGCCTTTTCTTTCCTTTTTTTTTTCCCTCCTCCGTTTTTACCCTACTTGGTGTTTCACGTGATTTTACAGGACAAGCATGGAAGCAAAAAGGCAGATTTCAGTGGTTTACTCATTTATTTTTTAATAATGATTATGAAAGCTGCAATCAACTGCTTTAATGAGATCGGGTTGGCCGCTTCTCCTGTTAGTTTCTATTTTTTATAATAGCATTTACTGTGATATTTTCATTTGAATGACAACTAAAATATCAGAATTTTAAAAGAAATCCAACCAGGATTTCTTCCTTGTGATAATATAATTTTATCATTTTAAATAACTAAGTTAGCGTAAAATGCAGATGAGGGGATATATATAGATTCCTTTCCCTCAGTACAATTAGTTGTGATAAGTAAATTAACACAATGTTTTGAAGGACAACAAGGTGAAGAAGCTGGAAGTCATTAAAGATGGCCAATTAAAATTCTTAGGCAAACAGGCGTCTTATCAGATTAAATACTCAGAAAGGCAAAGTGAGAGCTCTCTCCCGCGAAATAATCACGCGCACAAATATACCTCGCCAAAGTGCTTTTAGTCCCTAAATCAAATTATAAAACAAATTAAAAAAAAGCAGGAAAGAACTTAAGTAAAAATATTTTTTCTAATATTTCTATTTATTCTATAGGCATATAGAATTTATAATTTAATGCCATAACAGGACTGAGATACTGTTTGTTACCAATGAATTTAACGAGGTCTTTGATACCGTCAACTCACTGACGCGAAAATTCGTTCAATTAAAGTGTCAAAAGCGGCACTTTCATTCAGAAATGAGCATCTTTTAGAACATGTTTTCTTATTTTCATGTCATTTGATAATGATATTATTTTTATTTGACAGACTTTAGTTAAAACGGTTAAAACAACGTGTTTTGAGCGCCAGGTGTGCAATAAAAATTTTTAGGCACTCTTTGCCTTCTCTAAAGTCACTTTGAACGCAGTGTCTCTTTATTTACATGCTGTTAAGAGGGGGGAAAGCATCTCAAACTGCACAGGATGCATTTTCTCATTTATTAAGGCCGTTTCTTAGTCAGTTGGCCATAAAAGCTGTCATGTATAGAGTCTAATGGTCCGTCAGGTTGTGGGCGGAGTTTTGGTGACGTCAGGACGCATAGAGCAGCTCGGTTGGACGGATAGAGGGACAGCTGAAATGAAGAGCGAGCGCTGTGATGTGCAAGAGAGTGTGTGTGTGTATGCAAGTGGATATAATATCACATACCTGTCCCTGTCACTCTGGCTCTCCTTGTTGCTCTCGGCTGAAACCGAGATATCTTTTTACCCAGTCGAAAAGAAAAAAACTTTAACTTTCTTTAGCACTGGGTTTATTTTATTACGTTTAAAGCCGTTTGTGGAGTGTCGCTTTGAGTGTTTTAATTGGGAAAGGAGCGCTGGCAACGCTTGCCGATACTTCACTACTGGACACATTCAATTTTTTAATTATTTATTTATTTTTCTATATATATATATATTTGTGATATTCGCTGAGGAAGTTATAGCTGTTTGCGAACCCTCCGTAAATCGCTTGTATTATCCATGACCTCTATGAAGGATCCGTTGAGTTTGGACCACCATCACCACCACAATCAGCACATTACCGGGAGTAAACACGCGCCGGTTACGATGGCCTCTAGTCTGCAACCGCTTCAGCGGTCTGTGGACTCGAAACATAGGCTGGAGGTACACACGGTTTCAGATACCTCCAGTCCGGAGTCCGTAGGTAAGCCCTGCTCCTCCGGAGAGATGTTTAACTGGAGTGTTTTCGGTTTCTGTGTCAGTTATCATTAGGTGTACTGCCTCTAAAAAGAACAGTTTAAATCTTCTCTCAGTGTGAAAACAGAGCAGGTTATAGAGAGGCATGCAAATATATCAAGACATCGAACTAGCAGTTAGTTGATTATAGGTCTATTGAAATAGGCTACATAAGTCATGCCCTTTGACAGGACTTTATTTACTTAAATTGTGTGTGGAAAATGTGGGTTTCTCACAAATGTTTGCACTGTGGCCGTTGCATTTTGTATAGAATAATTCAAACATTTTTACTTTTTTTTTTTTTTTTTTTTCGTATGATGAAAAAGACATATTGCGTTCTTTGTGGTTAAACTATTTCCTAAATCTTGGTTTAAGAGCATTTGTATTTGAGCCACTTTTACCGGTACTGTTAGCTTTGCCAGAAATGTTAAACATTAGCGGTTCATATGAAAATTAGTTAAGGAACATCGTTAATTAAATTTAGCACGCTATGTTGTTACCAGGGAACCTACTTGATATGTTACTATGATGTCAAATATTTTCAATTCAATAAAACGGAATTAGAGATTTATCTCCCTCGCGCAGACTTCTCCAATGTGTCATAAAGCCTGAAGCTTGTTCCTCTTGAATTAAATAAATATTCAAAAACACTGTATCGTTTTTAATTGCAGAGAAAGAGAAGGGACAGAGTAAAAACGAAGATTCGACTGATGACCCATCGAAAAAGAAGAGACAGAGGCGGCAACGAACGCATTTTACTAGCCAACAGCTCCAGGAACTGGAAGCCACTTTTCAGCGCAATCGCTATCCGGACATGTCCACTAGAGAGGAGATCGCCGTTTGGACAAATTTAACAGAGGCCAGAGTCAGAGTAAGTTTGATACATGACACTGAAATAACATGTTATAGCCATAAAATTTTGCCATATAGCCATGATTTTTGGAAACAAATTCACGATTCAAATTCAATAAGCTTTTATATAGACTACTGAATAAAAAGTTGACCTATTAAAATAATTTTAATGTAGCCTATCTACTAGTTTATTATAGGCCTACTTAACATAAAAAACTTAAAATAATTTTAAATCTTAAAATAATAATTAGCCTATAATGATAGCTGTAGGCTACCTTTTTAGAACTATTTTGTTTATAAAGGCCTATTTTATATTTGATTACAGGCGCTAAATGGTGCTAAAATTGCGTTATGTTAATTTAGTTTACAAGCTAAATATGACTTTATTTAATCAGTTAAATAAATCTGTCACTGTTTGGTGAGAGGCTAATTTTGGGTGAGTCAAACTGTTTGCAAATCAACACAAGTGACGCCCTAACGATGACCTTAATGGAGTCACACAGTCTCTTTTTAAGAGGTGTAAAGCTTGTATTTTGTTATTGTCATTCTCGTGTAGTATACTTAAGGTTAGTGTGTCTCCGCCTGCTTAGGGAGAATACACATTTGAAGCGTCGGGTGGCCCATTGACTGCTATAAGAATGGATGTGTATTGGGATTCCCGGGATCAGACACGATTCCGGGTGACTGATAAAAAGTACTTAATTGGGGGACCAAACTGAGTTTGACACCACCACCCAAATCATTTAGCCAATCTACCAAAAACAAACCGAGCAGTGGCTAATTCATGTTGTTCTAATGCACACGGTGACAGCAGTTGTGAAAAGTTAGCCTACAGGCTAATCGTCGCTTTCATTGTTCTCATTGTTTTGGGTAAGAATTATGTAGGCTGTAATACAAATTGTTTTGTACATTTGTTGCAGGTGTGGTTCAAGAATCGACGGGCAAAATGGAGAAAAAGGGAGAGGAACCAACAAGCAGAGCTGTGTAAAAACGGTTTCGGCCCACAATTCAACGGACTTATGCAGCCCTATGATGACATGTATCCCAGCTATACGTACAACAACTGGGCTGCAAAGGGGCTCACGTCGGCCTCTCTGTCTACCAAAAGCTTCCCGTTTTTCAATTCCATGAACGTCAATCCGCTGTCGTCTCAGACCATGTTCTCCCCACCTAACTCCATCTCTTCAATGAGCATGTCCTCCAGTATGGTTCCGTCTGCTGTCACCGGTGTACCCGGATCAAGTTTAAACAGCCTCAATAACTTGAATAACCTCAGCAACCCTTCTCTAAATTCGGGGGTTCCCACACCGGCGTGCCCTTACGCCCCACCAACACCTCCGTATGTTTATCGGGACACTTGTAACTCCAGTCTTGCCAGTCTGAGACTGAAAGCCAAGCAGCACTCGAGTTTTGGATACGCGAGCGTGCAGAACCCGGCCTCCAATCTCAGCGCCTGCCAGTACGCAGTGGATAGACCGGTGTAAGAGACGATTGTAGAGTTTACAATCCCGAATCCCAGGAACGAGAGACTACACTTTTTGTTTCAAGGGCACTAGAAGAAGAAACCACTGAAACGCGTCCAATCCTGTGATGGAATGTCAAGCGGGAACGGAAGGCAAACGCGCCATTTCTAATAAGATTTGTTCTCGACACTAGCAAGTGCACACTAGCCAGTGAAGAGTTTAGGACTCCAGAATATTTAAAGAAAAAAAATCTCATTTATTTTGACGTTTCAATTTTTGGACAGTAATTGACTGAACGGTTGTATATAGGCTATACATATATCTTAATATCATCTCCAATTTGTAGAGGCGAAAGCTGTAACTCTTAAGCATTTTCGAGAATTCAGTTTAACACAGCATGTGGAAAACGTACAGGAATCATGTCTTGCTTGCGATCAAGGGAATGTACATACTAAACGCACCAGTCGTGTGTGTGATATTATAAATTTATTATTAAATGTCTGTGTGAATATAGATCTAGAATAGCAACCCTGGGTAATAATACGCAAATGTTTCTGCGAAATGAACTTGGTTTTTGCTCTGTGTATAATATTTGGTACGGAATTTTTTGTTTCGTTTTTCAACATCCCAAAAATAAACTATTGTGTTTTATTTAATGGAAGTAAATATATTGTTCTAAAACATTTCAAAACGTTTTCTTCACAATTATTGCATTCGCCTGCTTGTATGTGGCACACATTGTTGCTTTGTGGCATTTCTAAGGTTTATAGATAGAGAGTGGTAAGGAAAACGTATCTAATACACATCAGCGTGACATGAGAAGTCCGGTGAAGAGGTCGAGATGTCCCGAGCAGATTAGGAGTCGAATATACAAGACTGACTAGAGGCTGGGCCTCCAGTGATCACCGATGCTTGAAATAACATTGCTATAAGATCGGGACAGACTGGACCACACATCAATGAACCATCTGCCGGCTGAACTCAAAAAAAAAAAAAAAAAAAAAAATGAAGTGATGACGGTCCAGTATTAAGCTCATCAGTATCTCATATGAATAATGAATGACTTATTATAATATATAGGCTAAAGTGTCATCCTACTGTGCAAACAAAACAGTGCATTTTATCAGACTCACAGTAGGCGCATATAATTAAAAGTAATCGCGACATCGAGTGTCAATTGACTGGCTGTTTGCAAACAAAGAAAGCTCACAGCATCAAATTACTGTATAAAAACACTATACAATAAATAAACAGTGGAAAGAGGATTAAGGGAAATGTCTCGTGCTCATAATACAATGTAACTGCTATTGTAAAGTGACTAGCGTGGTTATTAAATTCTAATATAATGAGCACTTATTCTCTCTCGGAATATTTACATTGTCACTATTGTTAGGCATTGTATGTTGTCCATCATTAGCTGCACTGAAGCATGTAGCGGATAAAAGACCTCTATATCAGTCAATCTCATTTATAGAAGAGCAATCAAAACAAAGAGAGGTATTTTACAGAGACGGGCGTGTTTGAGAGAGTGTGTTTCTGTCCATGAAATTCATGTCACAGCGCGTACAGATCAGAATATGTGAACATTTACTTTGGGTATAGCGTGGTAGGAATAACACAAGCGTGCTGTTTAACATGAATGCTCTCATATAGTGATGATTAATGAGGCAGACAGAACAAGGGTGGGGGGAATTGTAAAACTGAATGCTACTATTACAGTTATTCAAAATAAGTATTTGTGCTGAATGAAAAGTAAAACGCCTAGGTTGATTTAGTGCGTCTACATTAAAACAACTAACGTTTGTCTAAAATCCACAGAACATAAATCAGGTGTGCACATTCCTGATTCTCTCAGTGAAGAGCTCTCAATCTAACCAGGCCTAAATTATTCATTCCTAGCAACATGACGGTCTGGGGTCCCAATACACATCTCAATAAACACTGTGAGCGGGGGGCCCACGGGAGCAATACAGAGCAGATCCAGAGAGGAGCCCTTCAGTCGGCCTAAACACAGCCAAGAAAGCTGTTCCATCGATTCTCTAGAAGACTGCATAAAGGTAAGGCATTTTAATGCGCATTATCAGCAGAAAACTAAAAACATGTCCTTGCATGACGAAGAGAAGCGCCAAAAGTTTGCATTACCCGAGTTTTCTTATAGGCAGTGTTGTCTTGCTGGGTTATTTTACGCGCCGACAGAAGAAAAAGCTAGGCTACTTCAGTAGTTTCTTCTGGAAAAATGTTGTGAAAATGTTTAATTATTTCTTCTATTGCGGCATGAATTCTTGCTATCTGAAAAGTCCATGCAACAATTAGGCTATGTTAATTTGTTAAATTCATTTGTAATAATGCATTTTGTTGCTGACAAGTACGCCACGTTTGAATGTAAAGTAATTTAATATCAATTACTATTTTTCTATTTCCAAAATTACTGTAACCCTTAATGTGTCTGTCTTTTCGAAAGTAGCAAAAATATGTATATAGCGGAACTAAATATTCCTCAGCGGCTGCTGTAATACCCAAATATCCTACCCGATAGTCTTATATTGTATGACTACTGTAATAAATAAGATTGGTATCACTGGTAGGCTATCACTTCTGATTTCCATAATAATAGGGGATTTTGGAATTCAAACTGTGCAGTGGTCTCTTATTGGGTTTCGAAACCTTAGTTATCGAAATACAATTTAGCCTATAATATAGTTGTATTTTAAACGCATATTTCATATTGAGTTTGCAGTAAATTTGGGAAACCATATTTAAAATTTTGCAGTGGGCCTTTTTCATTTTGATGAAATACTAACATATGCATCAAATAACACCAAAACCAATTTAATTGCCGTCACAAATTTCGTTTAATCCTGTATACTTTCTGAAATCCAGCAAGGTGTAATAATTCTGAACTAGTCAAATACTCACAACTTAATTAACAGCCAAGTAAATATATAGGCCTATGATTATTGTCTACGAGTAATAAGTGTGAATGGACTGATCTACTGAAAAGTTTGATGATAAAATCGGATATAACGTTAAAATTTTAGGTAATACGTAAAATCCTGTTTAGTAAAATTACAAATAGCCTACTATATTAGGTTGTAGAGGATAGGCCAAATATGTTTTTGCACATTTTCCAAATACCTTGCCCATAGATTACTGGCCAACAAGCCAGTTTTATTAGGTTTGTTGACAACGTCGCTGCATGAGTAGCCTATATTGGCCCTAATGATATGGCGATGTTGTTACCACTTCACCTCAGCAAAAATCACAGATTGTCCAATCAGATAGCCTAAGCGATTTAAGCGCAAGGTCGGGGTGGGATGACCTCGCACATTCTCGCGCTTACCTCGTTCTCCATTGAAAAAACGACTGACCTGCAACACATTCAGAATTTAAAAGAATGCGACAATTTTCAAATTTCCAGGTTACTCAATAAAATATTTACTTTTTTCACAATACCACTTTTAGTAACGTGCCATTACAATCATCACAAATTGTCCGTAGTTCTGTAGAATAACAATATTGCACAGGCCAATTTATCAGCTGACATTTGGCTATTTTGAGATGATTATTGGCACTGTACAAAAACAGGTGTCCACATGGCTAATTGACATAAAGGTTATGTATCAGTTCCAAAATCCACTGACAGTCATGTCATTTGATAATGAACTTTCCATTTACTTTTTTAAGTCAGTAGAGTTCATTCACTTTCAGACATGTACATCTTATTTACAGTCATATAAACTGCATTATAGGCTTGTGATTGCATTCATTGGCTATTAACCATATAGGGCAACTACAAATATATAACTATCTCTCTTGCACAACAATTACTAAGTTATTTAGGGTTAGGGTTACAGTAGGATGCCTCATTCAATAGGTCCTGAAATGCATCTCTCTCTTTTCTATTAAGTAATGCTAATGCACTTGGGGAAAATGAGCACAGATCAGCTTGTGTTGACCCAAAATGACTCTGTAGATCCTCCAGTCACTATATGTGCAGACCCACTGACTGAGTTGAAGGTTTTCTAAAGAGTAAGCAAACATCGGATGGGGTGAGCTTGAATTGTTGGAGAGAATGTATGTGAGGATTATGGGTGTGGAAGTGTGAATGGAAAACCTCATGTGTCATTGCCTTTAGTTAAAGTGCTAGTTCACCCAAAAATTAACATTTTGATCATTTACTCTTGGTCCAAACTGTATGACTTTCTTTCTTCTGTGGTACAGAGAAGAAGATATTTTGAAAAATGTTTTTTGTCTGTACAATGAAAGGGGTCCTAAAGAACCCCACTGTATGGGGAGAAAAGAGAGAAAAGATATATTTAAAAAAAAAAAAAAAAAATCTTATTTTGTTTTCCACAGAATAAATAATCTCCTACAGGTATGGAACAACATGAGGGTAAATAAATGACAGAATTTTCATTTTTGTGAGAACTACACCTTTAAGGCCAGTCCATTCTATGAAAAAAAAAACAAAAAAAAACCTCATGATTATATGCTTTCTATCTGTCTGTACCTGCATCTGTAGATGTGCCTCTTCTCTCTTTGTGTGCATATCTCTATTCTTTTTGCTGGCATATTGCTAACATGCATGTCTACCCTTTCATCATATGTGCTTGAGTTTCGTTGGTCAAAGTGTGTGTCTACCTCTCTTAGGATGTGCCAGAGCTTGTGTGTATCCGTGTATATATCCTATCCATTGTCATGCTTGAGTGTTGGTTTTTGTGTATTCGGGTGTGTGTCTGACACAGCCCTGCCTTTGATGAGCTGAGTGTGACGCCGGGACGGCTTCTCTGGCCGCAGGCGTGTGCTAGTGTGGGAGCGTGTGAACGATCAGACATGGAGTAAACTTCCATGACTCAGACACTTCCTGCTTTCTCAACTTATATTAAAAAGAAACATCGCAAATGTTTTGACTTTAAAATGAGGAATTCCACACAGTGAGTACCATGAAATCACAACTGCACGGATGTGTGTGGAATTAACAAAGATAGTATCAGTGAAGAGGCCGTACCAACTGCAACTTTTCTCTATTGTTTTGCAGTGGGAAGAGAGTGACAGAGGACTGATGATGTAATGCAACACTTAAATAAAGCCTATAAGCTGTCCAGACTGCAAGAAGCTTTAATTTTGGATACAGAGTATTTTCCCAAAATAACAGCCGTGATTCTGTTCTAATAATATTGTGAGGACATAATGCATGTTGATATGCACAAGTACTTACAAAGCATTTTAAGAGTTTAAAAATAAATGTACACTTATGAGCTAAATGTAGATGAATAGTGTGTGTGGTGCATAAAACATGAATATATATGAACATGAATATAGTTCAATCGTAAATAACTCGGGACTCTTAAAAAAAGTAGAATACAAAGAAAGATATGTAAATATAAGAATGAAAAAAAAAAGTTTAATAACCAAATACCTATTGGTCGTTCTCTCATAAACAATTCAAATGTACTATAGTCATACACTGTAAAAAATTATTTTCATGGTTTGTTATCACAACATTTTTTTTTTTTTTTGTCAAATCAACTTAGATATTAGATAACATAATATTTTGAGTTTCTGTTGATTAAATCAATCGCCTTTATTGTATTAACTTTTAATTTAATTTCAATGAACTCAAAATTTGAAGGCAACCAGGAAACTTGCTTTAAGTTAAACCAACTATTCTTTTTTACAGTGTAGTTAGGAAGAGCACACCCTAAAACAGACCAGAGTTCTTCATAGGCCTTCATATGCATTCTTCTCTATTGTACTGTCAATTCTGCGTTTGCCATGCAAACTTTTGAAAAGCAGCTGATTACACAAACACACACACAAAAGTTGTAATGTATAAGAGTTGCAACCAGTGTTGATTTGTGAGTCTGCAGTGCCTAAAGAATTAAGGGAAAGGTAAGAAGAGAATGAATGACAGCATTGTGAAGCTCAGTCTTCACAGTAACAAGAAACTCCAGCTCTCTCAACCTCATCACCTTTCACAAATATGACATCAACAATCGCTTAAGCCTGAACACATCAAATGTGAAAAGGACAAGAGTATTAAGCCTCAAGCAAGTCAACCATATCAACATTTTTACTACTCACTTACTCATAGTATAGTGCTAAAAAATACTATATGTCGACTGCATGAAAAAATATTAAAAATGTCAGTTATTATAAGCAAATCACGCTCTGACGCAGGATGTTCTGCAACCCTGGAAGTTGTATGTTAATACAAAATCGCAGCCTTCATCTGACGTTTTAATTTTTTACAAGGGGGGAGACATGTTTGAACCCGCAGGCGGCCTAATAAACCAGTCAAAGCAATCTGCTGCGATTCTTTTTCAAACATCCTCCTCATTACGTGCCACAGTTTGCGCTCTAAAATCCTGCTAATCTCAGTGGAAAGATGACGTGAGCTGATCGACATTAATGGATCAGTAGATGCAGAAGTGCAAGACACACACAGGGCAGAGTTTAGGAGTGAGGAATTTTGCATCCTTCCATCAGCTCTGCCTCATTGCGTCTCTGTGATGGCTTGATTAGTTCCAGTATAGAGCTTGCCAAATGACTTTCTAACATCTTACTGGTGCAGTTTTCCCTTCAAGATGACATACAGCACAGGCCGCTGTGATCTGCTGCGATTTCATTTCAAATTCTGCCAGGAAATCTACATAGATAAGAAATAATATAGCTTTCAATTCCAGTCTGATGTTATAAAAGAATGTAAATGTAATGGTGTGAAACTAATTTAACTATGATAAAGAGTATGGTTGCCTCTTGTAAAAATACTATTTGTCAATTTTTTTTAGCAGATGGGAAATTCATTTGTATACAAATGGTATTGTACTTACAAAAACATCTACTGCCCTGCAGTATTCAAAACTTCACCAAACACCTAAGCAAATCCTAAATGCCCTAAAGCACAATTTCAAACGTTTGTAAAAGTGTAACGCACCTTTGTGTCCAACAGGGGGCAGTACCACTAATCAAATTAAGCGTAGAGAGTGTATTCTACTATTGTCCTACATCGATGATGCTCATTTGTTACACAAGGACAGTAAATGCAATTTGTTCAAGCTGTCACAACTTGATTAGCAAACTAGAGTTGTTTTTAAGTGCAACAGATCAAGGAAGATCCCTGCAAAAAATTAAATGGTAATCATTGGTAATATTTGTAAATGAATTGATGTATCAACATCTGTAAATAATGCAGATGATTAGTAATAAATAATATTAATATTAGCTATTTATTAATTTTAAAAAGTGTTTTTAAGTATAAAATGATCAAAAAAAATTACAAACAGAAATGGCTGAAAATTCACCAGAACGGTTGTTTCAGTATGTCACCACCAGATGGCGCAGTAAGTAGGAGGAAGAAGACAAGAAGTTTACTGTACAAATTAATTGTGCAACAATAACAAAATAAGATCAATGGTTTTTTGCCAACCAAGACGTAAATAATAATTTCCTAATTAAGTTCCAAATACGTTGTGCTGCTCTATGATATAACATGACAAACATTTCAAATAAATAAAAGTAGAAAAGTGAACATCCATTTATTTATTCAAACTGTGCAATGCTGTGAATATAAATCTTTAACTTTATATTACAGGTTAATTTAAAGGTGTCAGGTTCACATCCACACAGATGACTTGTGAACTAAATGTGTAAAATTGCCTAATTACTATGCTTTATACACTTATCAGATTGCACATTGAATCTCTTAAATGATTGTACTGTAATTTCATATCTCTGCCATTACTGTAGTAAATGCACCTGTTAAATGACAAGTAACCATTAATCTTTTAAGAACAACTTGATTAACACATACAACACTGTAACAGCTTTGGCTCAATATCAAACAAGGTCTTTTTTTAACAACCTACAGGATCTGGCATGTTTGATTTGAGGATGACAAATAAGGATTGGACACATTTGTTAAACCAGTTTTTAAGGAAAAACAAAAAGCTCCGCAGGCATTATGATTTGGCTCCATGTATGGACGGTATACTAAAAAATGAACTGAGCAATTTAACATTAAACATATTGGCATGAGTGTTCTACTTTCATAACTGAAACCACTTTCTCTTTACATTATTGATAGAATTTCAAAAGATCAAATGCAAGTGGGCCTATAGTACTTTCAACAGACCAGTGTGATGCATCAATTTGGCCTTTCAGTTATGCTCTAATTAGACATCACCATCATGGCCTATACCGTCATCCTCCACGAGGACAAAAACTCAAATGTCAAAAGTAAATAATTGCACATGTTGACAGATAAATCAATGTTACAATAAAAATATGACATCTGATAATATATATGGATATCTGTAATTGAACAACTTCCTCTCTCTACACTGTGACTCACATCCTCTCATTTAGCCACATCCTTAGACTTTAATCACTCGCAGTCTCCCTCCCAAGTCTGTTTGCTAAACTTGCTAAATTTCTTCACCCGTACAGAGCACATGATGTTCCTATAGTAAATTGTTCTTACAGTTGAATCAATTTTGGTCCCTAGAATCAATACAATACTGTCCCCAGAGCTGAAATAAGCTTACAGTTGCCGGAGCTCCTTAGAGGGTCCTTGATGAAGTTAATGAAGGGCTTGTAAGATCCACTGACAGACACTAGAGCATTTGAATTCATATGGGTAAATTATGAAACCAGCAGTAATGACATCGGAGATATACAGTAGAGCCTGTGTGTACAGTACAGGCCATTTGTAGTAGAGATTCTCACTTGTTATTGTTTTTCAAATGAGTGGCTTATTTAATTTAGTCACTTCAAAAAATGTATGTACATGTTAAAGTAAACTATGATATTCTGTTATAACAATTTAATATAAGCTTAAAAGGAATAGTTCACCCAAAAATGAAAATTCTGTGATCATTTACTCACCCAAGTTGTTCCAAACTTTTCTTTCTTTTGCTGAACACAAAACAAGATATTTTGAAGAATGTCAGTAACCAAACAGTTGATGAGCCCCATTGACTTACTACGGAATGGTGGGTAAATGATGACAGAATTTTCATTTTTGGTTGAACTATCCCTTTAAATTTGTAATTTAACTGATAATCTTACTGTGTTTGTAGGAGACACACCTGTGAACGTTATAGGCCAAGCCCATAGGCATACCCAAGAAACCGTTTAGTTAATTTCTGTGGATTTCTTTCACGCCATGCACAGCAGACAGAGAAATCATCTCTCCTCTAGGCGTTGGCTCAGACTTTAGACTACTACTCCTGTGCTCCTGCTTATCACGGTTTTAGCACCAATAACTGAAGAATAATTAGGTTAAAGAACCAGCAACCCATGCAAAACAATTTATGCTGGTGGCCAGCAATGCTGGATTTTTCAGCAGGGAAGACACTTATAATGTTACAAAATACTTATTTTTCAAATAAATGCTGTTCTTTCAACTTTACATTCATCAAAGAATCCTGGAAAAAAAATATATATATATTTACAAAAATATTTAGTAGCATAACTGTTTTCAGCTGTTGTGCTCAAGTCACATTTCTTATTCGTATCAAATCAGAATATTAGAAAGAAGGATCATGTGACACTGGCTGGAGAATGATATATAATTATATATATATATTGTATAAAGCAGTTGTCATTGGTTTATGCTTTACACATTTCTGAATGCATTAAAAATGGAAAATATATAATAAACATTTGTTCACACCTAATAATTCTTTATTACTACTATTTTCAACATTTTAGAATAATAGTGAATTCATCAAAACTACAAAACAGCAAATGGAAGGATGGGAATTATGAAGTGACGAAAAATGCTAAACAAATCAAACTCAAACCTCAGACTGGTAGTGTATATAGGTTTTTTAAAAAAACATTTCTTATAATCTGGAATAAATGTATCTTAAACTGGGAAGAACTTAAGTGAGATGAATATATACAGGTCTAATGCATTTGGTTTCAACACCTTGTGTCAATGAAGGTCCATGTGCAGATAAAAAATTATGTGCCTATAATTTTCTTTACATTTTTTTATTAAATCAGTATTTTCCATTTTACTTTTAATAGTGGTTACAGTAGTGACCTGTCTACAAGGTAAACATTTTTTATTAAAAGTCATAAAAGAAACTTACAAAATGTCAGATAAAATTATCCAGGTTGGATAAGAACCTGTAGGCTAAATGATGGGTTGGTTTTGTTTAAAATATACGTTAGGCTGACAGGAGTGACAGCTGATTTATTTTCACAATTAAGAAGTGTAGCCCACAGTCTGAACATCTACTGAAAATTATGAAAAATGCCTCCTTTATGAATGTATGCCAAAGGTCACCGCAGTCTGAGATGACGACAGTCAGTTCTGCGGCATTAGGACCTTGCGCTCCTCTTCCTCAGAAGAGAGGGCGTATGCCGGCACGGGCTGAGAGTTAAATAGGCTGACATTCGAGAACAACTCAACGAGTGTGCTGGGGGTGGCAAGAGCGATGCGAGGGCAAGGCTGAAGCTGAGCCTGCGAGACATAGATAGGAAATCCGTGAAACTGAACTCATTTAGTCGCCAAAGAAAGGCTAACGTTCTTCAGTAAGCGTTTAAAGGACGAGAGACCATGTCGGTGCTGGCTTTGCAAGAATACGAATTCGAGAGGCAATTCAATGAGGATGAAGCCATTCGATGGATGCAAGAGAACTGGTACAGTAGCTCTGATGCATGACAAATATGCTGGACCATAACAATCACGCCTACAAACCCCATTGTATCATCAGATAGCTTGTATAGGCTACTTGTCTTGCACTGACTGACTAGCATATTAAATATTTGAACCATGCATTAAGCCTAATGCTCAAAAACGGGTGACTCTTGAAAGTCACTGGCAGGTACCATCCAGACCACGGTAAATGCAGTGTGGTTTTCCCCCTTGAGACTCATCAATATTGTTTCAGCATCGTGTTCTATTCTACATCTAAAATGATCTACGTGTAATGAGCGATGCTATATTTGAAGCATCGCTGCTCTAATCAGATTCAAAGCCTATTCAAGGTGATGCTCTGCTTATGTCCTTCGTGACAACTGGAACTTGTCTCGCGTGTTCAGATTCCATGCAAACATTTATTCGAAAAACATACGTAGATCGCCTTTTGATTTATTTATTTATTTATATTTTTTTCGTAAACAAAACTGAATGCATGTTGCAAATCGGCCTTCGTCTTATAGGCTATTAAATACCTTGCCCAAAGCAGCGATGTCCGAATCGTGAAAGAATCGTTCTTTAGATTCGGACCTTTCCCATAAATGCTCCCGAATCGGACGGAATTAGAGGTTGTAAGGCAACAACTAAGCGATTCATTAATCCATGAGTTGCTTAGTTCGAATAGGCCTATGTCCGATTTGTAATGAGTCGAAAACCGATTTGAGTGAATTATTTGTCTAATGAAATGGTAGGCCTACTTTAAAAGCTTTAAAGTGTTACAAATACAACATAGTGTGTTACCGAGTTCATTTTATGACAGTTAGGCCTAAACTTTAAATAAAATAGACTAGAACTGTTTTTTAATAAACTTAAACATTACAATAAACACCCTTATATAACATAATTAAAAACGTAATTAACAAGAATATATACATGAATATGGCTTTATTGTAGGCAAACGTTATAGTGTATCATGTAACGTCAGGGACCACGTGGTGACAATCACGCCACGACGTAAAGAACAGCTTTGAACCGATTCCTTTAAACGAACTGTTCAAAAGAACCGATTCGCGTAAATGAGTCTGACTTCCCATCACTAGCTCAAAGCCTAGCCTAGACCACAATCTCTGTAGCAAAATGTAAACGCCATAATACAGGCAATCATATGCAATAACAACAGACGTGCAGGAGAAACGTTATTAGATTCGTTGCTCCGTACAAGCCTGATTCTATAGTTAATAGCAGAAATCATCGCTATTTTATTGCACATTTGTCACGTTTCTCGTCTGGAAAACTGTGCCGCTTGTTAATAGTATCTGACACATGGTAACGTTGACACGATTACTCGCTATGGATCAATAGTCACGCTTTTGTAATTCTGTAGCGCGTTTAGAGACAGAAGTGAGGCTGGTTAAGAATTCATAGCAACCAATGGGATGTGGTTGTTGATGTCTGCTGACACAAATCTGACCAATCGTGTTTCCGCGTCACTGTGCCGACTTCTCGGGGTTGCTTGCATCACATCTATCATCTTGTATCCCTCCTGTGTGGAGAGCAACACCGACTATCTTTAAAGTAGGCTATGTTTTTAGGTTTAATGTCCTTAATAATAATTTTGTTTTGTTGATCACTTCAGCCTTTCTTGTCTGTACTTAAAAATGGAATGCGAATGAAATGATGGGGAAGCGTCTTGAGCTGTTAAATGACTGTCTACATCCCTGAAATGCGGATTTAAAGGGATAGTTCACCCAAACATTATAATTCTTTATTTCATTATTTACTCTAAAACCTTTTTTCAACAATTATTTTCTTCTATGGAAGACCAAAAATGATTTTAGGCAGACTGACACCTTAGTCACCATTCACTTTCATTGTATGGGTAAAAGATGGAGTGATCGTGAATGGTAACTAAATGGTAATCATTCTGCCTGACATCAGCATGAGGGTAAGTAAATAAAGACAAATTTTAAATTTTTGGGTAAACTATCACTAAAAAACAACAACAATGGAGACACATATACAGACAGGCATCTGATAAGCCATTAAATCATGCAGCCTAAGTCATTAATATCAATTCAACACAGCCTTGTAAAATCATGCCAGGTATTTAGTTAACTTACAACAGTCACAAGTTTCATGACTTCACAATACTTCCTTGTAGTCAAATGAACTTTATGAGTAAGCTAATGAAAATGGCCCTTGCTGTCATCATTTATTTATTTTTTTTAATTTATTTATTTACTGTTCCAGCTGTGAGTTTTACTCATTCTGTGCCCACAACTGTTTTTAAAAATTAGTTTAATGCTCTCGTTGTTATTATTTGTGATTCCTATCAATTTATCAGATACTAAATTACAAGATCCCTGGCTTTAGACTATTATAAAAGACATTCCTCCATTTGTAATGTGATTTCACATGCTATATTTCTATAGCATTTTCCAGCAGCTCAGGGTTAGTGCCAGGACGATGCCCGGGTCGACATTGCGATGTCTCAAGGCGGCCAGTGGCAGAAATTGTGGTCGTGTGGGGGGACGTTTTATATAATTTGAATTATGTAAATGATCATTTTCAGTGAAAGCCTATTTTCAGATGTATTTATCTACTGTAACCTACCACATCGGACAGTTTATCAGGAAAATGTTACCAGGCCACAGCAAATAGAAAAAAGGATCTTTCACTGCCCTAGATGAGGGAAGGCAGATGATGTTTGCACTGCAACACTGGTGAATGAAGGATCATGTCCAAAATGAGCAAGATCTGGGCAGTTGCAGGAATGTTGGAAGTAGGAACTGAATTAAATAGCATTTAATATTACCAGTACCCTGACAAAGACTTTGGTTGTTAGCACAAAGGTCATTCAGCCAAGTGAGGTGATGAACAAAGGGGTTAAATACTAATTAGCTGTACCGTTACTCAGCATTTTTGAGACTGTAGATCAGCTTGGTAATTCACATTGTGTAATTACCTCCTTTGCATTAGAGGGAAATGCATAGATACAGAGAGTCAACATTTGCTTGAAAAGCATTTTTCAGAACCCCTCCCATTCGTATTTAAAAAGAAGCTGCGAGGCACGTCTCTCCTTTAGTAATCCCACGTTCCGCTCTGTGATTAATGACTGCAACACTACAGGATCCATTTGTACATCTTCCTGATGATTAGGGAAACAAAATGTCAGCTCTGATAAACAATTCTTGCACTATTTATGCTAGGCAAGCACAGGTGCTTCAGCACAGACTGTACTGAAGTTCTGTGACGAAAAGATCTTCAAGTACATGAATAGACTGCTGTAATACAGATTTGGGAATAATTATCACCTCAATATTCAATGCATACTGTGTTTTCATAAAAGGCTGTTAACATTTTCTCATTAACGACATTACAGGATACAGTATTCTCAAGAGGCCCATTTATTGGAAGTATATTTAAAATTCTTTAAATCTCACTCCCAACAGGTACTACTGCATTTTAACGGCCACGTCAGTGCTCATAAATTTATTGTATGTAGCAGTAAAAGTGTGTGCATACGTTTTACAGGCCACATATATGTTATGTAAAGCATGACTTGTAAAATTAGTTCATTAATATTTGACAGTGTTGAGTCATGACTGCTAGTGGGCCAAATTGGCATCTGTTCTTATCTTTAAAAAAAAAAAAAAAAAAAGTATTATTCGTTTTTGATTGGCAAAATAATTCTCAGCAAAGATCAATAAGACAGAGATGCTATAGCTTGTGCAATGAGCCATGTTCTGTGTTGGTCTGGCTTGACCAGAGAGAATTAGCCTCAGGTTGTGAAGATAGCCACAGGTCATCTCTAATCTGGGTGTATTTTTATCCTCTATCCTCACTACACTGCACTGCCCAAAGGTTTCTTTAATGAGCTCTCATTGCAAGAGTCTGTCTCTCAAAATAAAGACAAGCAGACAGGAGGCACAGAAACACTGTGGATAAATAAAAGTAGACTGAATTCCGCACGGACCGCCAGGCTTACATAACAGTGACACATAGTAGAGTAGAGTTTCCTGGCACCATCAAACCTGTTGTCCCCTCAATAAATGTTACTCAATACAATCTTATGAATGCAGACAGCCACTTTACTACAACACATTGAGAGATTACAGCCCAGTTCCACAGACAAGACTTAGATTAAGCCAGGAGTAGGCCTTAGTTTAATTAGGACATTTTAAGACACATTTATAAAAGCTACTTAAGGGTTAGTTCACCCAAAAATGAAAATAATGTAAAGTTTTTACTCACCCTCATGTCGTTCTACACCCGTAAGACCTTCATTCGTCTTCGGAACACAGATTAAGATATTGTTGATGCAATCCGATGGCTCAGTGAGGCCTCTATTGAGAGCAAAGCCATTCAAACTCTCAAGGTCCATAAGATACTAAAAACATATTTGAAACAGTTCATGTGAGTTCAGTGGTTCTATCTTAATATTATAAAGTGACAAGAATAGTTTTTGTGCACCAAAATAAAGACAATATCCATATGGGCCTATTTCAAAACACTGCTTCAAAGCTTTACGAATTGAATCAGTGAATCGGAGCGCAAAGTCACGTGATTTCAGCAGTTTAGCCGTTTGATAGGAGATCCGAATCACTAATTCAAAACAAAAGATTCATAAAGCTCAGAAGTTTTTAAGCCTTGTCTGTGAAACCGGCCATCAGTCTCTGAAAAATATTGCCACTAGCCTTGAGAGATTATCGTCATAAATGATATTTGCTTCAGTTGACACCTAAGTCTAAAAAGTCTTCGACAAATCTTAA
Source organism: Elopichthys bambusa (assembly GCA_037101425.1). NCBI lineage: Eukaryota > Metazoa > Chordata > Actinopteri > Cypriniformes > Xenocyprididae > Elopichthys > Elopichthys bambusa. The sequence continues at coordinate 22,323,410 of CM074447.1, read as the reverse complement.
GCCTTTGCTCAACTCACAGCACACACACAAAAATGTCGAAATTTGACCTCTGAAAGAGCAGTCACCTTGATTCTGTTTTTACCGCGAGTAGCCCTGATGAAGAAATTGCATGTGATGTTTAGAAAGAGTGGTGGAGAAAAACAAATACCTCTGGCTAAAGCCCTTTCCACCATGTCACAAATTATAGCATCAGCCATGGGTTTGTTTAGTCTTAGCCATGTTATCGCACTCAGATCCTAAACGCAACAGCAATTAAGACTGTTAGACAGAAAACTGCAAGAAAACAAAGTAGTATTTCAATATACATCTATATTTTACAGCTTAATGAAAAAGGACTGCATTTGCATGTCCTCGTGTCAAGGTTTTTTCTCTGACAGAAAATATTTTGTGCTTGAATTCTACCATCCTGCACTTTTCCGTTGTGCTGCGTTCGATTAAAAATCACTGAATCTAGCATAATAGATTCTGCTATCGTCATTAGTCTAAAACTGCTATTAGGCTGCAGATTCTGTTCATTTAGCTCTAAATTACTTGGGAAGCACTTCTAGCTCAAACAGCTTGGGCCAGATGTGATCCCTTGCAGGTAGCTTTACCATCAGTCTTTGTCCATTGCAGGTCTGATGCTCTCAGCTGAAAAAATGAGAGCATAGACAAAAACACAGATGAAGCTGTTCAAGGAATTGATGGTCTTGCAATACATGGACCTTCTTACTGTGCGTTGATGACGCTGGACCTGAATCTGTTTTGCTGATATAAAATATTTGTTGTTTAGGATATTTCTGTCCTACAACCTTTTTCTGTATCATTTTCGGTGCATTATATGGAAGCTGCTGGAGCTCTGGTTTCTTTTCTTTTTTTTTTGGACATAGTAACAAGGCCTGATGGGAATAGTCTCTCACATCTCCATTGGATGGTCAGTACTAAGAGGCAGGGTTTTACTGCAGCCGTATGGCACTCTTCTAACAGGATATTATTTGAAGTTATCCCCAAAATATGATGTCTCCTGATATGGTGCTAATAAAAAAGGGAGTGATGCTGTTGTCATTCACTGCAGCACAGCTCAGTTACCCATCTGAACATCCAGTTTTAACCTGGCAGTTTCTTCATTTCTTTGCTGCATCTAGGGCTGGGCAATATATTGAATACTGTAAATATATATTTAAAATTATTTTGCTGGAGATATAGAATTAAGCTATTGCAATGATGTAATGCACCTTTTATTTGACAAATAAGTTCCCCAAAGATTGTCATTAGACAAGTTAAATGGTTATTATCTAATTGGCTACAATGGCTGTTTGATCAAAATGATTGTTCCTTTGACTGAAAACAAAAATCTTTTAAATATTGAATATCTTTTCTTTTTTTTAAGCTATATCACACATCCCTAGCTGCATCTAACATTCTGGCAGAATACACAATGAAATGCAAATTAGCAGAACACACAGAATTACCATTAGCAGAAGCTTCTTGCTAGCTGGCACTGTGAAGAACATGAGAAATCACTGCATTGCAATAACCAGTGTATTTAACTGAATAGCAACCAGTAACAAGAGTTCAGTCTTCCAGTAACACTGATAAATCGGTCCTATAATGTATGTGCATACTGCTGCAGTCTCCCTTTGTACACAAAGAACAAAGCAATGACAAGTCAAGGTTGGAGGGGGCTGTATATATAGAATGGACTCACTGTTATAAGCAGAGTGAGGTCAGTGTTTCTCACATCCAGTAGGCAGAAAAATAAAAATGATGCTCACATTACTTTCACAACCTACACACAAGCCTATAAAGGTCATGTGTAACAAAAAAGACAAGATTACTACATATAAAAAGACAGAAGTACTTCTATTGCATTATATTTTGACTTAATTTTTATGTATTATCTGAATTTTGATTAATGGAATTGTCTGAGGCTTTATCCATTGGGGTAATTAAAACCCTGAAGAACCTCTGGGGCTCCTTGTTCACCTTTTCGACTGTAGTTCTTGAAAAGAGTAGAGTCACACATCATTCAGGAGATGATACTGGCAGAGAGAGACATGACCCAGTTTTGGTTCATAATGCCAGCTGGATGCTGGACTGGCAAAGCTCCCATCTGGTTGACTTCTGCCATTACTGGAAAAAAAAAAAATTGCTGTCATTATTAATGAAAGCTTGTGTTTTAAAAGGGATGTGAGAAGAAATGCAGTTCATTGTAATTAAAGGCCAGTTTTTCAGCCAAACTCTGAAATCATCGAATGAGTATTAATACACATAGCAGACTAAATAACCAACCATTTAAGTTGATTTATTTGATATTAACTTGATTATATTAACTTGTTAAAGACAAAGTACTTCAAAAAAAAAAAAAAAAAAAAGCAATAGAACTATTTATTTTTCTCTCTCATGTTGGTACTGAAAGTTTGATACTGTAATGTTAGTACCCTTGAACATAATTTTATCATTATTTATGTTTTTAATAGACATACTTTATATATATACATTTCCTAATGGTGTCACAGGAAACCAAAATAGTATTTTCTTTCAATTCCAATTACCTCAGCATTCTTTAAAAAAGGCATGGATGGGGCGTTATGGTAGCAATTTTTTTGCAAATCAGATTAAGGGGGATCAAAATGCCCTCAAAAATGAATTAGACTGCACTGTGGATATTTCCAGCTTCCATAGCACTGCCAGATATTATGAGATCCTAAAAGCAACACAAGCTGTCAAAATAAGCCCAATAAGCTGTTTGTGATAAAAAGCTCCAACAACAGTTTATTTCATTTTGGCAACAGATAAGAGATGAATATAGGATTTAAGAAACAATTACATATTTATGTAATGTTTAATGCATTTGGACAGAGTTGCTGAGCCAAATGCATTACATTAGGATTTAATGTGATATTTAAAAAAAGAAGAAGAACATCAAAACCTATGTGTTTTTTTTTTACAGAGTACACATTATAGACCAGTATGCAGACTGGAATTGCGAGTTACAAGAAATAGCTCTGGCTGTGCTTTTTTAACAGCTACATAACTGCATTATAATATAGTCAGAATAGTCACAGGACCAGTTTGCAGGTGGCCGTGTCACCATATGAAAAGTCAACAAATTTGACAATGTAATATGGGGCTTGTGTTACCATACAAAACGTGCCAAAATGCAAATTGACCTGTCTGCCAAACAGAGCCATACACAGCAGGCTAACGTTTATGATTGCTGTCAAATGCTGAGAATAGTCTTAATATTTTTTCCAAAATATTGCTGGGGCAGAAATGCTCCTTTTTTAGCAATCAAGCTAGCCAGGGTCAACTTGCAGGCTATGCAAGCTAACGAGACTCCAGTGTTGGGTAAGTTACTTCAAAAAAAGTAATTAATTACTAATTACATCATCAATGTTGTATTTAAAAATACTTTTCTAATTACTTTTAAAAAAATGTAATTGAATTACTCAATAAGTAACTTACTAATTACACCCAGATTGATGGCTGGCCCACCCAATCAAAGGTACCAGAATATTTCGTTTTAGTTCCAGACACTACTTTGGTCTGGAAATGTCACATTTGTATACTGACGAGCGAGCGGAGGTAAACAACCAACTGTCGGCTCCATCTCATATATGGCTGCTTATTTGAATCGATCGATTCGTCTTAAACGGTCCTCCTCTCATGTGTAGCTTTGGAAAATCAGATTCATTCTATTCATTCTAGCGAATCCGTTCATCTAAACGGTCCTATCTCTTTTATATGTAGCTTTGGAAAGCCTGATTCATTCTGGTGAATCACTTCGTTCTGAAGGTTCGTAATGAACAGATTGAACAGATAGTCCCATATGGCATTTCTTTTTTCTTTTTTTTTCTTTTTTTTGTAGTGGACTAGGCTATTTAGTTTTTCATGTCTAATTAAATATTCCAGTTAAATATTCTAGCAGTATTCTAGTTTTTTTATTAGCCTATTATCTATATTTAGGCCTAGTATAAATGTGCTTGTTTAGGCTTATTCAAAATATAAATAAATAAAAAACACAAAGTCTTTTTTAATTATTTCTGTCTAACACACATTCGAATTATTGGATATAATTTAGAACAATATACTTGGATAAAAGTTTATATTTCAGATATAAACTGATGTCAACAGTAGCGATCAAAATTGAGTAGGCCTAAATCTTTTTGAAAGTAACTAGATTAGACCCTCAAATAAAGATTGTATCAATTATATTGTTACCCCAGTAGGTGGCGACAAGTGACTCAAAATATTTTTTTAATTTAATAATTTATTCAAGAGATTTGTTCAAAAATGCTAATTCGTCCAGTAATGAAACAATAAAAGTCTTCATGGGTGAATCATTCATTTAAACATTTTTTTTAATAATTCAAATTTTATATTTTTAAATAGACTGTAGCAATTATCATTTTGTCAGAACCTATATATATTTCTATATATATAACCTATATAGAGAGAGAGAGAGAAATAAAATGCTCATGCTTTATAGATTAGCCTAGACAAAAAAAGGTCCACCCTATTTCACCAAGGTCCACCCACTTGAAGATTTCTGCCACTGGACGTCACTATACAAACAATCTACCGATACCACCAAAGTGCACAATACTTGATACCACGGTAAAAATATATAAAAATACAAATAAAATGCTATTTTTGTTTTCCAGGTAGCTAACAGTAGGTTTTCTTTTGTTGTTTGATTATCATTTATAATACAGGCAGCCAATAGTAGACAGTAGCATGTTTTAAAGGCTGCTGTCACTAACACCTAATGGACGGAGACAATATGCTGTTCACACTCACATAACTAACGCGAATATACTCCAAGACGGGCATTTTGACATAACTGTGTGTGTATTTTAACGTTTATGTGTAATAAACCGCGAAAATTTGACACTCGCGAGAGGAGGCTATGTGTGTGCGCTTTGGTTGAGGGCGCACTGACCGAAGACCGTCTCTCAGAGAGCGCGCGCGCAGTTTTTTCTCCCTAGGAGATGGCTTACATTTTACCGTAATGTTCTTGCCTACCTGTGTCAAAAAAAGTTAAGTAATTTTGCAGAAGTGATTCTGCAAAACAGCCACTCGCTTCTGCCGACATCTTCAGACAGCGACTACGCAGCCAACTGGCGCGAAGTTGCGAACTCACGCGCAACTCACTACAGCTAACGATTTTAAAGAGGCAGCGTTCACTTTTACCTTTAGACGACAAATTTAGATTTTAAATTCAATACTGATTTAAACAGAACTGTTGAACTAATTTACAGTATGTAACGCAAGTACATTATAAGTAACTGTAATTAAATTACCTAAAAAAAAGATAAGTAATTTAATTACAGTAAGGCGTTACACCCAACACTGCCAGACTCTAGCTAATGAGTGTTCTGTGCTTGTCTGTGCAGCCAATGACTGACAGAACAGTTAGCATGCTTTGCTCAAACTTTTGCCATGGCCTTAGAACTGGTACACCGTTTTTGCTTGCGAAAACAAAATGGCGGCGCCGTCGGTGGAAACGTGCCGCAGTAATATTCTAATAACATCCCCTTCCCGTATCACTAGGGGAGCGAAATCTGAGCGACTCGTTTTCTCACATGCTTACAGAGAAAGGCTTGCCAAAACAAAGTTACTGGGTTGTCCTTTTTCATATTTTCTGGGTTGGTAGATGCACCGGGGACCCGGTTATAGCACTTAAACACAGAAACATTTTCATGATATGTCCCCTTTAGGCATATACTACTGTTCAAAAGTTTGAGGTGATTTTTTTTAAAGAAATGAATACTTTTATTCAGCAAGGATGCATTAAAAAGTGTCATTATACATTTCTACTATTTCAAATAAATGCTACTTTATTTATCAAAGTATCCTGAAAAAAATGTATTACAGTTTCCATAAAAAAACTTTGAATGGTAGTGTGCATAAATATGAATATATAGTTTGGATAAAAGCATCTGTTAAATGATCCTTTATAATTGGTTCTGGTATTCTAAAATAAATTAGTTAATAAAAATACTGATCTTTGAATTATCTGTGAGCTGATGGACACACTGAAGGTTGTAGTGGATACTCGAGTTTTCTTGTACTATAGTAATTTTTTGTCATCTCCCTCATTACAGGAAGAAGTCCTTCCTCTTCTCTGCACTGTACGCTGCCTGCATACTTGGTGGGCGGCATGTAATGAAACAAAGGGAGAAGTTTGAGTTGAGGAAACCTTTAGTACTATGGTCTTTAACACTTGCAGCCTTCAGGTAAATATGTCTATAGGTAAATGGGTTATACATCTTATATGCAGATGTTCGAGTGTGTGTATTCAAGGGTGTTACGTGCTTCTATTAATTTGCCTACAGCACCTGTTAATGCTAAAACATATTTGCTCACTTTTGCTGTTATTATGATGGAAATATTAATATAGTATGTAAATTAGTATTATGTAGGTTATTACTAACAAGGACAGTTGAGTGATATTTTTACATCACAGGCAACACAAAGATTTCACTGCACATTAAACCAGGCGTCATAATGCGATGGCAGTGCAAGATTAAAGCAAAGTTTGAGACCTCCTTCCCTTGTTATTTTTTCAGTTTTGCTAACAGATTATAGTTTAAAAAGACTTAAACCAGTCAAAATGGAAAGACACTTCACATTTATGTGATGTACGCTTTCTGTTTTTTAAAATGATGTCGCTTTGCACATTACAATACAAAACTGTAGTGAATACTGTGTATTCATAAGTTGTTTCATGTTTTAGCAGATTAATGGTGAGCATTATAGGCAGAAAAACAAGCCACTTCCTCGTTCCAAGTTACTTCATAAAGACCTGCATATATGGTACATAAGAGGCTTGCATATATGATTTTGTATTGACATCTAAATGATATGGTAAATGGTAAAATGATATAATATATCACACACTTTTCTAAGTGTGGAGATCAGCACTATAGTGACTGAAAGGGGGTGACACAGACTACCTTGCACTTCCAGGCTTTTCACATGATCCAGCCATTGGCAGCTATTATAAGAAACCTAAAACTTGCACCTGAGTGCTAAGTAACTGCCCAGCCTTAAAGCATTGAATAAAGCATTGTTATTAGTAATGCTATGCCCTGAGTCCTAACAGTCAAATAAAGTACTATACACTATTTAAAAAGTTGATTGTATTTGATTTTAAATGTCTCTTTTGTTTTGTTGCACCTCCTTCTTCAGTATATTTGGTGCCATCAGAACCGGAGGCTACATGATGAACATCTTGATGACCAAAGGCCTAAAGCAGTCAGTGTGCGATCAGAGTTTCTACAATGGACCGGTCAGCAAGTTCTGGGCCTATGCTTTTGTCCTCAGCAAGGCACCTGAACTAGGTGAGATTATATATGAATAGGTCCCATTTCAGTTTTATGGGTTAAGATTAAAAGGTGAATTAAGTTTAAAAGATTAAGATTAACTTTTAAGATTAAAAGCGATTTCTGAGAAACGCTGTTGACCATTAAAATTAAAACCCAAACAAACAATTCTGTAAATATATTTGCTAGATGTCTGTTCTGTGTGTGTGCTTAAAAAAAAAAATCATGTTTGCATATAGTCCTCCTGGCTATGTAAATAGGAGAAACAAAGTGGACCGGACTGTTCACCACAACACTCTTGTTGCCATTCAGCAGTAGGGGAATATACGCTCATGATGCGGAAGGAAAGAGTGTGACCAAGCGAAACATTTGTAGAAAGACTGTATAAAGAGAGATATTACCACAGAGGGTTACAATCAGACAAGAAGACCTGCGTTAATATTAAAAAAGCTTTCCAACACTAGAAAGACTTCAGAGAGCGAGAAGACCTGAAAACAGACGAGGTTGCTTTGTTTCTGCTCGATAAGTAACATTGGTTTTGCTATGTTTCACAGAACCAATATATGCTGTTGTTGTTGTTGAATCACAGCTGATTCATCCATACTGTTATCCTTGCCTCTGTTGTTGCATAGTGTGTTAGTTATTTTGGGGGCGGAGCAATGAAGGGAGGGGTGTGTTTTTGTTGGGTAGGGGGGTGTTTGTGTGTCAGTTTCAAATATAAACAGTGTTTCTCAGAAATCGCTTACTACACCTTTAAGTCATTTTATATTTTTGTTAGTATGTTAAAAAGTAGGGATGCACAATACATTGGTACCATATTAGTAAATAATAGATTTTTTTTATTCATCAGTTTTAACGATTTAATTGTTTTAAAATTTTAACTGAAATTATTTAAATTAAAATGAATATTTATTTTAATTTTTCTGTTACATTTAGATTACTATTGCAGTCATTGCTCAACTAAAGTTTACCATTGAACACTGATATTTTAATATCACTTCTACATGTAATCTTCATAAAATAAATATACATTTTTATATTGTACAATATAATGTTGTGATGCCTAAATCAACTTGCAGCATTTAAAACAATCGTTTTTATTTATTTTTTTAGTCATTCATTTTTAGTTCATTTAGATAAAATTGTATAAAATTGTATATCTGCTACATGAAAATAATTATTGGCTTATCATGTCAGCCAGAATTTTAATATTAGTGCATGCCTTTTAAAAAGGTATAAATCTAGATACCACAAACTGAGTATCACCAACCTCAGGCATAAAACTGCCATCAAATTTCTGCATCACGGCACAGTCACCAAACCGGTGTTAATTTGTGGCGTAATAAACATACCTACACAAATTTCAAACCTGTTTAAAGCAAAACTATAGACTAAAAAAAAATAAATAGGCTACATTTTTTCCGGTTGTAAAGTTAGACTCCATTCTCACGCTGTTGGATCTGATACAAAAACAGTTCATGCAAATAAATGATCACAGAATTGTATAAACAGTTGTAGCCACATTACCAGGGGTCGCAAATCCTCAACTCCATTTAAAACAACTGTAATAATTTAACACAGAGAAAAAAACTTCAGTGGTTGTAGTTAAATACATACTGCCTATGTAGCCTAGCCTGTTCCAATGACAAAGCACTACTGAGAAGCCTAGTGTTCATCTGCATGAATATAATTGGTTGTGAAAGCGTAACAGAATTTGTTAGTGTGAACCTTGCAGCATAACCCCAAGTCTAAAAATCTGGGATAGTGGTTCTATTTTCCGCCTGCCTGGGCCTATTGTGTTTGCCACATCCTGGCAGTTTATGGGCTACCAGGCCTATTGTACAGACAAAAAGACAGCACTAAGACAACGTGAGGACCTTAACATCCCTTCTAGGGCCAGGCCAACCGTGATGAGTCATGATGCCCTGTCAGTGATGTATAGCAAGAGACAAACCAACATTTATACACTTTGTTTTGAACAACTGAAAACATGCACTTGTCCTCTGATATATACACCGTTTCCATCCCATGTGTTCAAGAGAAAAAAAAATCTTCACTTCCTGCATGGGAAATTGACGTAAAGTATCAGTAATAAAATACTAAAAAGTTGCTGTAACCAGGGAAGCCTGTGACGCATTTTTCCTACATAATAAATTACTTGGGCCTCAGAGCGAGCAGATGAAATGCAATAAAAATGCTGTCATGTTATCTTGTGTTTGTTAGCAAATGCCTGATGTTTAGAAACCAAATCATTTTGGTGACAGACTTTGACTAAGACATTTCAGAATGACTAAAATAATGTTTTAGATGGTTTGGAATGTGATTGATCTGCTCGTTAGTCCAGTTATCCAGTTGAGGCAGATCAGTTTTTTGTTGTATATCCAGGAATATATTTGGTAAATGTGTTTGCATCATAGTTTCGATCACATTTTCTTATCAAATAAAAAATATTATTGAGCGTACAAGTTTTATGCGCATTTCCATGCAATGTTTTGTATGCAATAATCCCAAAATTCGCATAAAAATGTGGATGGAAATATAGCTAATAGGGCTGTAATGATACCCTCATGTCACGATTCGATACATATCACGATACCAGTGTTAATTTCATTGATGAATAATTTGTCATAATTTTCGTCATCGACATTTTTTCACGGATGAAAACAAGACTGTGACTAAATAAAAATGCATTTTGAATGACTAAAATCTGCTCTAATTTTCGAATAAAAAAGAGATGAAAATAATAGAGAGGGACGATTTGGGAAGATATCCAGTCAGGACTGCTGTCCTGCGTGGAAGATGCGCAAATTTGAAGTGTTATGTGCTGATCTAACTGCGTGAAAACGTGGCGTTGTTGCACGCTCTACAGGCTCGCCCAGCAGCACTTCAGACTGCTTCGCAGTTAATGAATAACGCACATTTATGCCAAGCAATTGCTTATAAGCTAATGTTGATGAATTATGACAATGTTTACTACACAGTGTTTATATGGTAATATGTTTTAGACGGTTGTAAGAATGCATATTTTATCTCCCTCATCTGAACTTAAAGGAGCAGCCTGCTACAGTGCAGACTGCAGACATTTCAAAATAAGAGTCATGGTATATTTCGGGATAGTTTATAATTATTATTTTTTCCTGGTCATTATTGTAACTTTGTTTACACAATAAACTGTATTTCATTTCATTCAGTTCTGTCACAGGAAGGAAAGACTAAGAACGTTATTTGACACATTATTCGATATATTTTACAAGTATAAGGGTTATAGTTACCTAAACCTAAAACCATAAAAAAAACGTAATTACTTGAAATAGACGTTAACTGAAATAAAAATAAATATAAAAAAAAGTTTACATATTTTATTTAATCTACTTTTGATGTAACTAAAACAGAAATAAAAAAAAACTTTATAGACATTTTAAAGCAAAAACTAAAAGACAAACACAAAAAATTATTACAACTTTTAACTAAAATTACAATGAAAGCAGGAAAACTAAAAATCTAATCTAATCAAAATTTTAAACAAAAACTATAATAGTACCTCAATGATAAGTGTGTCAATCCCTGACAAGTACTGAATTGAGCTGTCTTTTGTGTCTTTTTGCACTTGATCAGTCAAAAACCGCCCACTTTGAAGTCAAAAGACTATGACTAAAACTAAATCAAAATTTGCTGTCAAAATTAACACTGCACGACACAATATTATTACGATACTCAAAGACATGGTAACAGGATAACAAAAAATGTACTGTTGAATAAAATGCTAAATTTGGTATTACATTGGGGGTGGAAATGAATAGGCTTGGACTTGGTGCTGGTAACCGAATGCACAGGACAGTGGTGACACCAAAATAAAAATATTCATGATTCTAACGCTGAAACACAGATTTGGTTAAGATAAATATGTTTGCACGCTGTCGCTGACTAGATATATTTAAAATAATGTAGGCCACTTTTTACTGGTAACATAAGACATCTGGCATTATCAGGACCCACAAATATTCCCCCATTGAATTATTATACATCATATTCAACATTATATATAGTAGTTTAATGTAGTACTGACACTAAAACTCTGTAAACGTGAATTTTTTCCTCGCACAGTAATTTTCATTTTGGGTGAACTATACACAACACGTATTGTTACTATCCACAATATGATATTGTTGCATTTTTTGTATTGCGATATATTGTTACACCCCTAATAGCTAACGTCACATCATTAGTTGAGCCAGTGTGGCTTTACTTGTAGTCGTCTCTACAACTTTAATGACCTAATGCAGTGGTTCACAAACTAAGGGGCACGACCCCCCGTGGGGGGCGGGCAGAGTTATAAAAAAAAGGGGGGTATGGCAAGGCTAAGGTATAGTCGACAGTCACCGGATAGTTATGCACAAGAAACCTCTTCGGGGTGATAAAACACCCCACTTTGAAATTATGCTGCTTATGCAGCTACTTGCCACGTGTAAATAATTAAACACAAAATGTTAATTTAACATATTTTAAAACTGACCTAATGTGTAACGTTAAAAACTTGAAATGTCTTAATGAATCATTTTGACCATTCTACAGCACAGTGTTTTTTTACACTGTTTGAACTAGCTACATTAGCCAAATAAAACTTGTTTTGTCTAGTAAATGCTATGGTAAACTTTGCCTTGACTAGATATTCAAGATCTAGAACATAAACAATTTTTTAATACCTTAATCTCTACTCATTATTATCAATAACACTACACAATCAAAACCCAAAGAGATAGCATATCTGAGACAGCAAATAGTTTCACAGTAACCAGCATTTTTGCTTTAACAAACAATTGTAAAATCTTTTACTTTATCCATTCTCCACCTCACAATCAGTTTCTTGCTTATGCTTTCAGGAGACACACTATTCATTGTGTTACGCAAGCAAAAGCTGATCTTCCTGCACTGGTATCATCACATCACGGTGTTGCTCTACTCATGGTACTCCTACAAGGACATGGTGGCCGGCGGGGGCTGGTTCATGACCATGAACTATCTGGTGCATGCCGTCATGTATTCTTATTACGCTCTTCGGGCCGCCGGCTTCAAAATCTCTCGCAAGTTTGCCATGTTCATCACCCTGACGCAGATCACCCAAATGGTGATGGGCTGCGTGGTCAACTATCTGGTGTATTCGTGGATGCAGCAAGGCCAAGAGTGCCCGTCCCACGTGCAGAACATTGTGTGGTCGTCCCTCATGTACCTCAGCTACTTTGTGCTCTTCTGCCAGTTCTTCTTCGAAGCCTACATCACCAAGACCAAATCCAATGCAGCCAGGAAAAGCCAATAAATCAAGAAAATGATTTTTAAAAAGTGAATCAATGAGAGATGGGGAAATCAAAGTGGACCAACGAAGGGATAGTGGATGGATGAGTCTTTACAGTTAGGGCTTATGGACTTGCAGAAGAAAGAAGCGAAGACCATGAGAGGCTACTATCAAAGCTTGTGCATACTGTACTACTAACGTATAGAGATAAATCTCCCCGCCACTAGGGGCGCTCTCTTGAGCTGCACTGAGAAATCATTATGATTATATCGGTTGAACAAAAAAAAATGTGTCTTTATGTGATGTTTATGTGCCCAATTAAATTCTCTGCATTTAAAAAAATGTACAGATTAAAAAGGGATGCAAAATAAATTAAAACAGAATTAAGAAGTTGAAATGGACTGAGACGTTTTGAAAAAAAAATTCTGAGAAAATGATATGGATAGAATCAATATATGTGTGGTTATGTCTAAACATTACATGTTACTGTTGCATTTTTATTTTGTATTGATACTAGATACTAGAGTGTGTATGGTAGTTTTGTACGAAAGCCATGTCAATGGATGACTGGTCAATGTTGAGCTAAAAATGCCACAGTGTGTTCAGCATCGCAGCACCAAAATCCTCTCAGGTCTTAAGAGTTTTCCATTTGATGTTCATATCATTTTAGAAGAAAAAAAAGAAAACAGAAAAGGGCAAAATAGTCAAGGTAGTCTAATAGACCTGAAATGTTAATGCCATTGGATCACACATACACAAGCAACCACACAATTATTTAAAAAAAACAAAAAAAAACAAAAAGGCAGAGAGAAGAAAAAGACCAATGATGGCCATTTTGAGGACATTTCAGACAAATGATCATCAGAACACCTGAGGCCCTTATGGAGTATGAATCACTGGACCTCTCTGAATCTGTGGTTGTTCTGACCTCTGAAAGGCCTGGCCTTCCTCCCACGGCTTAAGGTCATAATTATCATCTGTTCCAAAGACCGACGGCATAGAGAGTCCAAACCAGCCCTGTCTAAAGGACCATGAAGTCAAGCATACTTACACAAAATGTCTATATTCACTGTAACAAACCTGAATAATCTCTGTCACTGAATTGTGTCTATTGTGCTCTTGTGCATTTGCACTGTATACATGTAAAGCATCTATAGACGATTTTAACAAAGAGCCAAGAGTGCTGAAATAATAATGTGTGTGTTTTTTTTTATTATTATTCAATTTTTCCTTGTTTAGCTTGGTAGGACTGTGAGATATTCTTACTGGTACATATTTTGCTCAGAAAAGACATCTGAGCTGTCACTCTTGAGGTGAACAGGCTCAGTGACATGCCAGATGGGAGCACTACTGCTTCAGCGACAATGACATAAGACATAAGTTCAGACTGTCCTGGTTTCTAAAGCCATACTAAGCAGCATGCTATGTCTGTTGACTGGGGTTGGGCACTAAATATGTGAGAAATTATGCTAAAAGACATTTAAACCTTATGGAAATGGTATTAAAAGTACTATGAAATGGCACAGATTTCATCACATAATGCCATATTTGACTGGAAATCTTTGACTGGAAGTGTTAAAATGATTTAAATTTAGAAATTAAAATATGAACACAATCTTAATCAAAATGCTAAAAACATTATATAAACATATATTCATGGTATGAAATAATATTTTTAAATTTATTTGTTTTTATTACATCAAAAGTACCAGAGGTAGATATCAGCTTAGATAGGAAGTTCTTCTAATATAGTCTCAGACAAAGGCCCTGGAGATTTTGGTGAACACCACAAAATTATAGGCCTGTGTAACTATTAAATGGTAACCAATAAATCAAATACATCCATCTTCAAGTCACAGTTACAGTATGTCACTTTTCAAGAAAACATTTAAGTGCCAAGTAACCATTCTAGTGACAGACACAATGAGGATACTCTGGTAAACTAAGTGTACATGAAACAGTGCAACTAAGTCAAGTCAAGTCACCTTTATTTATATAGCGCTTTTTACAATGTAGATTGTGTCAAAGCAGCTTTACAGTGATAACTGGTACATTATTTTGGCTGCACAGCAGCTCTTAAAGAATAGTGTCAATGCAGGCAGATCAAAGCACTGTTGAATATTGAACGTCAATTGTCAAGTGTCAAAACTAACGTCAATTGTCAAAACTAATGTCAAATAACTTCAGTTTTGGTTGTACAAGTCAACTGAATCTGAATGAAAAAGATTTCATGAATTATAGTTCTTTGTAAACATTTTGTGTGTTGTTCCAGTACCTTAAGTCATCAGCAGGTCCTTTACAGTTTTACTTTCCTGATCATCCCTGCATACTTATTGCTTCTGAAACAAGAAAAACAGGTGAAAAAGAAAAACAAAATGTGGCTGACAAGATGAAAGTTCAGCCCTTCAGGACTGTTTACACTCATTCAACCAGCCACGGGCTACAGGAAAAATTACGAAAATTACTTCAGTGCACGATTTGAAGTACTCAGCATCAAAGGAAAAAAGAAGTAAACCTGCTCCATCTAGTCAGACATATATTATATACTTCCTCAGACAGTAATATGTTCTCTAAAGTCTAGATCTAGTGTACTGTCAACTGAGTTATCTTCCTTTGTGACACCAATGTTTATATTTCATTCTCGTCTTTACATTACAGTCACGTGTAAGGCAATAAACTTGATTTGACTCACTCACTGCCCTATGGAGAATGCCACACAAAGCCTTAGGTCAGATGTGCCATGCTCTGTCTAGCTCACAAAATATCACTTATCATTTTGAAAGGTCAAAGATTCCACAGACTGTGCAGCATGTCAGTCAAGACTGGGATAGATTTAAAATTGTACTGCTTTCAGAAATTTGTACATAATTATTAATAACCAACTACAATGAATGAAAATACAAATTCGGCAAAGTTAAAAAAATGTGCGTAAATATAAATTAATGACTAGCAAGTCTCAATTACAGTTAGGGAAAGTTACTTTTAAAAGTAATCTGTTACAATATTGAGTTACTCCCTAAAAAGTAACTTTTTCTCGCCAATTTTTGGCAAATATAAAGGCCCTTTCACACCAAAAATGAAATGAATAGGGCTCAGGCTGCAAGGAAATGCAAAATCACACACATGTACAGCTGAATGCACAGCTCAAACAAACCTTTCAGCTGTGCTGCAATTCTGGATTGTACAAAAATAGGATGCAGGAGAAGAAAAGTTCAACACTCTTACTTCACACAACGCCTCTGACCCCCAAGTTCTCTCAACATTGGGACAGAAAAGGTAGGCCTATCAGTCTGAATAGGCTAACTAAGTAACTTGTGTTACTTATTGAAAAAGTAACTTTTGTAATATTTTGTTGTAAATTTAAAAGTAATGCATTACTTTACTAGTTACTTGAAAGAAAGTAATCTGATTACAAAATTCACATTACTTGTAATGCGTTACTCCCAACACTGTTCATATAAGTCTGAATAAATATACTTTATATACAGCCTAGTAGCTACTTACTGAATAGTGTGCACTTTATACTGCTAATACAAATAAGTATACACAATACAAATAAGATTTCCTTTGATTTCTTCCTTCTCATTTTCTTTCCTTGTATCTTTCCCTCACATCCTAATGGTGGAGCAGAGACGTGAGGAAAGGAAACGAGGATGCACAAATAAGAAAATAGAAACACCCCAAAATAAAGGTTTTAAAAGTAGTATGCTACATTGTCACATGACATTCATGTTTAATTTAGTGAATGAAATTCAATTACAATTTCCAAAAAGATGTTCACAGCTGATATTTTGTCTGGTTAAATCACACAGGAAATGGTATGTCATGTTAAGCACACTGCATTAGGGAGTATGATACCCATTGCAATGTTATACAGTACTTATTTTGGCAACTGTAGCATACATTGCACAATATATATATACACAACAACAATAGTGTGATATGCCTTTCCAAACACTGTTAAAGCTAATAACCAATCAACCATATCTCAAATAAAAAGACAAGCCCCTATATATGTCTCAATGATAGGCCATTTTTCAATAAATGCAATAGATAAATAGAAAAGACAATGTCCCCCCTTACCCTAATGTACTTTTAAAGCTACAGCATAAATGCCCAAAAACAGGTCAAATAAAATATTAAGGAATTTTCCCCATGTTGATACCTCCTAATTGCAGTACTAAAAGACTAATATGGTTATAGCCAATATATACTTTGAATACATTTTATCAAAAGTAGGATATGCAACATAACGCCACACAAAACACAAAAGGCACTTGTCCAAATAATGCTGCATCCATGATGCACTTATTTATCCAGTACACACCTAATTTTTAACACAAACATCATCATCATCACTATTATCATTATAAACAACAAACTGCACAACGTAAAAACAAGTAACAAACAAAATAATATTTTAGCAGTTATAACAGAACATATAATAAACATTATAATAGCAGCTTAAATAATCTGTCACAAAAATGTATGCGTGTCAGTGTCAAAAAACTTGTAAGGGTAGTGTGAGTCGTTTCATTGCAGACCTGGGGAGGATATAATAAGGGCAGCAAACACCTGTTTCATATCCTACCTGTTCCACATGGTCCTAGATACTCCACAAGGGCTGTTAACACCTGCATACTGACTCACGCCACCTCTTAATGCTAATTCACATTGCCCTCTACTGGACAGGTGACACTAACGCAAGCTTTCTCTAATGGAGAGTCATTACTACAGAAACAAATGTATTTTAAAAGTATTTTGCATTACTGCTTAATAGGTGGATTTCTGTTCTACAAAATGGTTGTGGGTGCAATAGATAATGCAGGAAGTAAATCTGCAAGTGAATAAGAAAATTTAGGAATAGGATATAGGCTATTTTTATTCATGGATTCGATCCAAATATATCTTATTTTTTTGTGGATCAATCTTAGTAAGTTTGTTAATATATTTCCATTGTAGCCTACACTAGGCTATTATTTCCATTTTTCAAGGAGCTCTCAGTTATGCTACAGTAACGCATACTGTTAAATGTGGACTCAATCTTTCTCCCCTCATTAGAAATTTGGGAAATAGTAAATTAATTGAATCAATTGAGAAATAGTTTTAAATCAGCAGCTTATACGTTTTGTTTTACAGAGAGCGCCATGGGGCAGACGTTTTGAGATCACATGACACCCTACTACAGATGGGGTCGTTTGCGAAGTCAAAGCATCTCGATCGCCCCCAGGTGGTTGGTCCCGGTATAGGTTATAAACCCCGCCCTCACCATGTAATCTTATGGACACAAGACAAACTAAACAATTCAATTACACTTCAACTACACTACACATTTTTTTTTTCCTGTCATAATTGGTTAATTGGTTTCTGTCATTTTAGGCAGTTTTTATCACGCTGATGTAAGTTCAAGTGTTCATTTTTGAAATAAGTTTGATTTTGGTTAGTTATTTGATGCTATAAAAAACCGGGGATGTGACGTCACGATTGACAACTTTGATTGACAGCTTCTCTGCGCGAAGTAGTCACTAAGGCATCAACAGACTTTTTCAGGATCTTAGGGAGGAGTTTGGAACTTTAACTTGAACTTCTACACTTCCATAACTATTTACTTCACACCGACATAATGAGGTGTTCTGCAGTAAACTGTACTAAACGATTCAGGTTCTGAATCGGCACAAGATGTCAGCGCCATATTGGGATATTGGCGGCTTCACTTTTCTGCAATGGAAGAGAGTGGAGGCAGGGGCGGAGCCACTCCTTTGGCCACCCAGGTAACAACTGCTGTTTCTGCCTCCTTTTTAATTGACAAGAATTGTGTTTATTTAAACGCAGAACCGTCTCGTTAAGACCACAAAAAACGGGAGACTTTTCAGACGCGCACTCCAACTTCGCCTCAGTGCCAGGCGGAAAGGATACAGGTGCCGAATGAGCTTCAGTAGAACAACAGTGAACGGCGAACATTATAGCTTATGTCAGTCTTTCTAAACTGGTGGGTTGCAAGACCGTTTTGAGTGTGTGCAGTCAAAGAAACAACAACACCAAACGTAAAATCCTTTTTTTACGATGCCACTTTTATTTTGAAAGACGTGTGTGAACGCCGGTGACACTCTTATCAATGCTGAGAGTAATGCGTTGTCCTTATTAGGTATCTGCGGTCAGATCTATGTCAGTAAAACGTAGCCTACTTTTCGGTCTTGTCAGCCGGTATACTGTGCTCACGGCGCGCACTTTTCAATCACGCGCAAATTCGGCGCACTGTGTATTAGGCTCACTTCACTGTAAATAAAGCGCAAAAGAAACTACGAGCATGCAACGTCGCAGTTCTCTCGTCAATTAAGTCATGGAATAACCACAAAGGCGATTAAAGCTGCGTTAAAACTATGCATGCATGCATGTGTGTATTTGTTATATATAGCTATGTCTCTAAACTAAAATATTCTGCTATGTGAGATCACAATAAAAGACACAATGCTGATATTTAATTTTTTAATGCATAAATAAATGTGCATTTGCACTACAAGATGCTCATTTTGCGTTAATTTATAAAGTACAAACAAAAATGTATCCCATTTAAATGCATAAAATAATTAATTTTACATTCTGGCATTTACAGTATATGCTGTTGACTTCCGCCCTTATTCACATTCTTGCAAATGGGAATTATTTTTTTTTGTACTAAGTTTAATTTAGGTATGATAGAATTGTTGCAATTATTTATTTTGACAATATAGAAAGTTAAACATTTAGTGTTTACTTTTTTTGGTTAGTTTTTGAAACAGACAAACTCAGAATTGTTGAAGAGTTCATTGATTATACATAAAATTGAATGAAGGTTGAATAATCTTTCAAATACACTACAATATGTAGTTATCTGGATGTCTCATTCATGAAGATGTGACAATGGAGAACAAGCTATTGGGGGGTTTGAGAACCAGAACAAGCTGAATGAACAAGTTGAAATTTAGTGTGAGCCCCTTTATTAATATGCCTGCAGGAATATATATATTTTTAAATGGTCATATTCACTCAGCATTCTATGATCTAATTCACTGTCTCAATTACAATTAAGTACAAATTAACTGTATTCAGTTGTATTGTAGGCAAAGTCCAATAAATTATAGTCAAACTCATTTTTATGTTAAAATAATGAAGATTTCTGTGCCACCCCAGACTGGTTGCTGGCCTCTGCCTGGCCACCCCTATGAAAAAATCCTGGCTCCGCCACTGAGTGGATGTGCGTCATCCATATTTTTCAGTGTATGTTCAGGACACGTTGTTCTACTGTGACTGTCCAGTGATAATTTGTAGAAAGCCTACTTTTGAACGCAACTAACTCAATAATTACCTTAAATGTCCCTTGTGAATATTTTATTTATATTGATTGTATTTCATGTTGCAACGGAACAGAGTAAAGGTGCAGTCACATTTGCGAAATTTCAGTGAAATTAAATGAGCAAAAAGGTCCATTGTCCATTGTGAACATAATGTATGAAACGCAGCTCACAAAAAAAGTCGCTTTCTGTTGGTCAATACTCTGTTTCAACATAAATTGCAATCAATATAAATAAAATATTCACAAGGGACATTTGAGGTAGTAAGGTTGCAGCAGTTTCGTTTTCTGCCAGGGTTCTTTTTCCTTGTTTCCGGTATAGATGGTCCAGGCACTTAAATGATTTTCAGGTCTAGAAGAGGTTTTCATTCCTGTTCAAACTTGTATTTCAGCATACTATACCAAGATCCCTGCAAAGTAAGAAATTTACCCCAGTCACCCCAGTAAAAATAATTTCCTCAGCCTTGTGTCATTCCAAACCTGTTTGACTTTCTGTCTGTTGAACCCAACAGCAGATCTCAGGCATAATGCAACCCCAGTCACAATTCCCTTTCAATGCATGAAACACAAGCAGAAAAAAAAAACTGTAAATCATTCATGAATTCATTCTTATGTACACTTGTCTCGTTCAGTTCAAGGCAACAATTTATGTGAAAATAGGTGTTGAGCTTCAAAAATGTCTAAGAAAAGATCCAAAAAGGTATCATATGAGTCCACAACTCATGTGTTATGAGTTGTTATAAGTCTTCTAAAGCTGTATAATAGCTTTTTGTAATAAAAAAGACTATAATTCATTACTAACCTTACCCTCAGACCGAGAGTAAATGTCTTATATTCAAATTGGTCAAAATGCAAATGATTAAGGCATAAGAAAAAAAGACATCTAGCATCACTGATACCAAACCTTTCATATTATTTATCTGAGTGAAGTGAATGAGATTTGAGAGCATGGGGGAAGATTTTCAGAGAATAACAGATAAGGTTTTTGTCTGTTCATCACACACTGTACAACATGGCACTCTCTCAGAGTCCTCAGACTATTAGGGGAATGATGAGCATCCTTGTCGATAAAACTGAACCTTAAGCACATGTGCCTGTGCCCAAATTCATGCATTATCCCTTGTGCTAAATCTACTCAAAGCCTAGCAAAGCAGCACAGCTCTGGGTAGGTCACAGGCCACAGGGGCTCTGCGCTGACCTGGAGGATCAACAACAAAGCCTTTGAGTGGGTATCTAATGCCTTATTTAGTCTCCTCATCTGTGCACCTTTTGCACAGACCAACTGCTTCCTGTCCGATGGGAGGGGAAAGGATGGGGGAAAAAAGAACTCTGAAAGCGAGATACTGATCCGTTGTCTCAGGCCAACCGCAAATACCTTTGTTCGCACACTTTTCCTCTCTCTCTCGCCGTCTTTCTCTTTCACTCTCAGGTGGATTAACTCTCTCATCCTTTGATCCCCCCATTTTAATTCCCTACAGCTGAGAGAGGGAGTGTGGCCAGATTGTTCAGATCTTGATTCACATTTTGTCAGTTGGAAAAAGTAGGAAAACTTGGCTCTTTCTAGGGCATACTGTAATTGTAATAGTAGCAAGGATAATTCAACCAAAAAAGTTTAAAAGTAATGATGATGACAATTATATTCTAACAATATTCTTTACAGAACTAATATTTAATTCATTAAGGGAAAGCATACAGTCTCACACAAAGATTTTGTGCATCCTATAATTCAGTTTGCTTAAAATCAATCAATCAATTAATTCATTAAGTAAGTTTTGCAGTGTCTGTTTTTGAAATGGTGAGGGGTTCACAGGTTCAAAATAATGAACAAAAAAGTCAACATATTACATTTATTTCTAAAATCTAAATACTAAATTAAGTTTAAATTGAATTTTCTTTAATTTAAGAAAAACATCCTTATGTTCGCAAAAGTTCTCAAACCGAATAACCCCCTGCAACTGAAAATAATTTATCCCAACAGCATGCGACCAGCATCATGACGTTATTTTCTTTTGTGGCGGACATTTTGAACACATTGTAAAAGTCCTCTAATTTTTTTTTTTTTTTTTTTAATCTAAATTATAACCTACACTGAACAAAATTACAAATTAACACTTTTGTTTTTGCCCCCATTTTTCATGAGCTGAACTCAAAGATCAAAGACTTTTTCTATTTACACAAAAGGCCTATTTCTCTCAAATATTGTTCACAAATCCGTCTAAATCTGTGTTAGTGAGCACTTCTCCTTTGCTGAGATAATCCATCCACCTCACAGGTGTGGCATATCAAGTGTATGTTGGCCACTCTAAAATGTGCAGTTTTATCACAGCACAATGCCACAGATGTCGCAAGTTTTGAGGGAGCGTGCAATTGGCATGCTGACTGCAGGAATGTCCACCACAGCTGTTGCCCGTGAGTTGAATGTTCATTTCTCTACCATAAGCCGTCTACCAAAGGCGTTTCAGTGAATTTGGCAGTACATCCAACCGGCCTCACAACCGCAGACCACGTGTAACCACACCAGCCCAGGACCTCCACATCCAGCATCTTCACCTCCAAGATCGTCTGAGACCAACCACCCGGACAGCTGGTTTGCATAACCAAAGAATTTCTGCACAAACTGTTAGAAACCGTCTCAGGGAAGCTCATCTGCATACTCGTCGTCCTCATTGGGGTCTCGGACCTGACTGCAGTTTGTCGTCATAACCGACTTGAGTGGGCAAGTGCTCACATTTGATGGCGTCTGGCACTTGGGAGAGGTGTTCTCTTCACGGATGATCCCGGTTTTCACTGTACAGGGCAGATGGCAGACAGTGTGTATGGCGTCGTGTGGGTGAGCGGCAGTGTACAAAAGTAATGCATTACAGAAACGTATTACTTTTTGCTGTAACGCAGTAGTGTAAGGCATTACTAATCAATTTTCAGTAATATTTTACTCGGTACATGTTCAGTAACGCTTGCGTTACAACACACTTTTAGCCCAAAATTTAATTGTTCAAAAAAAAAAAAAAACAGCAATACCGCAAGACCTTAAAGGATTAGTTCACTTCTGAATGAAAATTTCCTGATAATTTACTCACCCCCATGTCATCCAAAATGCACATGTCCTTCTTTCTTCAGTCGAAAAGAAATTAAGGTTTTTGATGAAAACATTCCAGGATTATTCTCCTTATAGTGGTCTTCAATTGGCCCCAAACGGTTGAGGGTCAAAATTACAGTTTCAGTGCAGCTTCAAAGGACTTTAAACGATACCAGACGAGGAATAAGGGTCTTATCTAGCGAAACGATCGGTCATTTTATTTAAAAAAGAAAAAAGAAAAGAAAATGTATAGCTTTATATAGACACAAATGATTGCATCACAAGTGCTTCCACCAGACCACGATTCCGTATTCTTCAAAAAGCTTACGCTGAATGTCCTACACCTTCCCTATTAAACTTACGGAAAAAAACAGAACTAACGCGGCGTTCGTTCCGTAAGTTGAATAGGGAAGGTGTTTTTAAGAAAATGACCGATTGTTTCGCTAGACAAGACCCATATTCCTCGTCTGGGATCGTTTAAAGTCCCCTGAAGCTGCAATTTTGACATTCAACCGTTTGGGGCCAATTGAAGTCCACTATAAGGACATGGACATCTTGGATGACATCGGGGTGAGTACATTATCAGAATTTTTTTATTAGAAAGTGGACTTTAACGAATGAAAAATGCCGCAAGTGAGTTCTATTACCTGTTTGTGGTCAGTCAGTAGCCGTGTGTGGTGTCCAAATTTGTAAATAAAGACTAAATGACAGCTTCTGATATATTTGTTTAGCGATTTATTTCATTCATTTCCCTCTTGCTGGTGTAACTTTGTATTTTGTGTCGTAGTCCAGTGAAGGCGTGTTTAGGGCGGGTTTTACAGGAGTGCCGCGGGGCTACTGGCCCGACAGTGGAAACGCAGCATGATTATTTCGGCCTGTGTGCTCGCGCTGGCCAAAGCGGCGAAAGGGTGAAGATGGCAGAAGAAGACATTCGCGAGATGGACGTATGCGCATTACTTCGAGTTTGTCAGATAATCACCTCTACCATACATTTAACAGACTTGGATCGTTTGTGATTCTGTCTGTCATCCTTTCTTGCATTGTCTTGAGCCTTCACATTGCCAATTATAAGCTATATTGTTAGTAGCCTGGATAGCCCACAGTCATTATGCTACATCATATCGCCCTCTACTGGATGTAAAATCATTTTGTCATTTTAGAATGTTAAGTTCTACTTCTGTAGTTATGTTGGTGAAAGTAACTCAAAAGTAATACAGGAGTAATGTAACGCATTACAATTCTGAGACTGTAATATTGTAAGGTAAAGAATTACTTTTAAATAACAGTAACAAGTAATCTATAATGTATTACAGTTTGGAAGTAATTTGCACAACACTGGTGATCGGTTTGCTGTCAACGTTGTGGATTGAGTGGCCCATGGTGGCGGTGGGGTTATGGTTTGGGCAGGCGTATGTTATGGAGTGTAATCTAGTCAAGAAAATAATGTGGCTGGCCAGACAAAGCCTGCCATTGAAATTGTGGGTCAAAATGGTGAAATTGTTACCTGTCAATATTATGATGAAATGTATAAACTGAATCCAATAGTAATAACAGTTTATAGAATTAACCAAATGCTCTCCTTTGGCTCAACTGTAGTGTTATAAAATTAGACTATGATTATCCACTCAAAAATGATAATAAGAAATATAGCTGCGAGCAGCAATCATCGGGGTTCAAGCACTTTAAGGCCTTTAAGTGTAACGTGTAAAAATGTATTATAAATTTATATTTTATTATAGCATGTAAGCACTTGGGTAATAGATGGAAAAGACCATTTACAGCCAATACAGACAATTTAGCAAAGAAAAACATGGTTTTTAAAGGTTTTTTAACAGTTATAGCGCCACCTATTGCGTGATCTCCACCACTGTTTTTGGGTGTCCTCAGAGTGTGCCCCTACATATGCGTGTTAATTTTGGTGAAAATATCTCATTTCGTTTTGAAGACTCTGATTGGGTTTTTTTTGCCACTTCCTATCAAAATTTTGACATTTGGGCTGTTACTTTTAGTAAACCAACTTAGGTTCCGTGTTTCCTATGCTGGTTTCATCTCGATTGGACTAACTGTTTCGAAGATATTCTCAAAAGTTTTTTAAACGCTAAATCACAACGTAGCACAAACCATAAGGCGAAACCTTGCATATTTGGTATCGTTGGACTCGGCAAGGATTCTAAAGACATAAATCCCGTGAAAATAAGTCAACCACACCCAGAGTTATAAACATATGTTTTTTAAAGGTTTTTAACAGTTATAGCACCACCTATGATCCGATCTCCATAAAAATTGGTGTGCTTCTTTAGAGTCATATCCTGCATGTGCTCACCTATTTTCGCGAAGTTTTCATTTAGGCTTTATAGGCTTTTGGGTATATTTAGCCACGCCCACTTTCTTAATGACCCTGTTATAGTGACCCAAAGGGTAAAGTTCTACTTTTTTTGATAATTATTGATCTAGAGAGTTCTGTCCTGCACTGGTTTCGTTCCAATCGGGTGAAAAACCTAGGACTAGTTCGCAAAAGTAGGTTTTTCACATATACGAGAATAATTAATGAACAATTTGATTGACAGCATTGGTTCTTGAGGCAAAGTTATTCAGAATGAGAACATCTATCAAATGATATGCATATTGGCCGATTTCTTTCGAAATTCATACAGACCTCTAGGACCATGAGTCGAACATGCCCACAGAGTTTCGTTCCAATCAGCCTCAGTTAACCTTGTCTAATAGGTGCTTCATTGGCCGATGTCGGCCATGTTTTTTGAGATATGCCAATGTGCTTATAGGCTATCATTCCCCCTTGGACCAAGACAATGTATTCCAGTTTTCAAGTCGATTGGACTAAAGGTTGCATAGTTACAGCTGTTTTCATGTTTTTTTTTTTCATGTTATAGCACCACCTAGTGGCCAATCACCACAATTTATTATCATCACCAAAAATTTAGCCCCTAGACAGGTGTTCCGAGTTTGGTGAAAATATCTCCGCCCACATCACACATTTTGGCGCCCCTTAGCAACCGTGAATCAAAATTTCAACTTTTTTTTTTATATTGATATTTAGACTCCAGAGAACATTTCTGCACTGGTTTGGTTCCAATCGGCCGAAAAACCTAGGACTAGTTCGAAAAAGTAGGTTTTGGACCTAATTCAAAATGGCGGAAAATTTTTCCAGGCGGAAATGAAATCGGAGATATACGTTTTACGGATTCCAATGATATAAGACACTTGATTCTAGGCCAAACGGTCTAGGAGTTATTAGCGAGTTTCAACTTTTGATCGCTGTAGTGCCACCTATTGGCCGATTGGGATCATACTCTGTCAACCTCTCCTCGATTTCTATCTATCTTCTGACAAAGTTTCAAGTCTCTAGGCCTTAGGCTTTGGGCTGCACGATTCGTTTTACGGTAGAAGAAGAATAATAAAAATCCTAACGATTACAATAGGGTTTCAGCACTATGTGCTTGAACCCCTAATAAAAACAGTGAAATAGTGACTTTACAAAGAAATATATTGACACAAATATGACCCCAAAAATGCCCTTTGGTGTGTTGACAGTTGACCATTGAAAATTAAGATTGCAAAATGCTGAGAGGTTAAAGAAAAACAAGTCCACCCATTTTGGAGTCTCTTGGCTTTTGGAAGATGTGTTATCAGAAAAACTGACGTAGGTTAAATTTCATCTCTATTACAAGCTCCATTCCCCCCAGTGCAGTGGAGTGCAGCCTGGGCTCCAGTGTTCATCGTATCAGAGAGCAATATATAGATAAGTGGACCTTCTCTGAAAATCAATAGATATGTGGGCAAGTGACGGCAAGAAAAAGAGATTAAAGGAGAGAGCGTGTGTGTGCTTAGTGTGTGGGCTGTTCTTTCCTCCAGACAAAAGGCTAGCTAACAGATAGTTGACCTCAGCCATGAGGTCAGATGTTGCTGATAGTCATTTTTCTCCACCTTTACTTCTGCTGTATAACATTAGTATGGTAGTGCTACTTGTATTGTGTTCTTCCTTTAATTGCTTCTGCTTAATTTTCATTTGCAAGTGGCTTTGGATACAAGTTGTCTACTATATAAAGAAATGGAATTAAAAATTCAAAAGACGAGGGAATGACACCATATACACTTTGTATAAATAAATAGAAGAAACAAGAAAAGAACTTTCAATGAAATACTAATGTGTTCAAACTTATCTAATGACTGTTTGTTTCATTCATAGATCTTTATTATCTGCAAAAAGACATGCACTGATCCATTACACCAATAAATCAGCTGCAACCAATAGAAGAAATCATCACAAGTATTCCGACAACAGATGTTAACAAAGATTTTCAACTGAAGATTAAGCACTCTAACCATCATCTTAAAGCTGTGTAGCACACAATTAACAGATAAAATTAAGCACCAACAAATTATCTATACATATATTTAAATATATTCATATGCTTTTAGTGTCATCATTATCTGCATGTTTTGGTATGCTTTTTCTCTCTTCAAATGCTATATTTTGTGCGTTAGTGCAAATGAGGCTTGGGAGATGATGCACAAGGAGCTTCATTCTCTTGTTTATTCTGGGATGTTTACATGTCTATATCTTACAGTTTGGTTATAAATATGTATATCCAACATAACATCAATAACAATAAAAAATAAGATGATAAAAATGGAGAGAGAACAAATGGCATTAGGTTGGATATTGTACTTTCTGGTCTAATTTATTTCATTGTCCTTTTGGCTCAAAACAGCAGATGTAGGTTAAAACCTTATAATCCCAGCATATACATTGTCTGATAGATACACAGATATACATATAACTTGCCAAAATACTGCTTTTAATTTCCCATGACTTGTGAGACATTTGACTACTAAACTTTACTGTTCTTGAATAATTTAAGCATGATTCATTCACTAATTTGAGACTTTAATTCTCTTAAATATCACATTTTGAAATCTGTTTATATCTTTTTGATAGCAAATGTTATTTATTTAAAAATGTCTGATACCTGAGATTTTATTGTTGGTTCATCGTAGATGTGTTTCATCTAGTAATATCTTTGTGACACCAATGCTGATGTTAGCAAGTCCGCATATGCCACTGAAATGTTGTTCTATAACACCTAAAGCAAAACAGGCTAAGTAAATGTTAATTTCTGCTCCCAAAGCAGGATGTTTCTCTTGTTTTCATGCTCCATTAATAAAACATTGACAGTTTTATATTGTACAAAACAATATAAGATCCTACTCAATATGCTCTGAGGTGGTGTATTGCATACTATAGCTCTATTTATAGGTTTTGGATACTGCATCTAATTTGGCTTATGGCTCAAACGCAACGACAACCTTCAACCTTCTTCAGATGAACAGGACTCTCTTTAGATGACCTCTTTAGACTGCCTCAACACATCCTATGGCTCTTATATATATTGCATAAAACCATATGAGGGATGTGCACTGTTTTTACAGATCCCCTGCATGGCTTATATCCTTACTTCAAATAGTGACCTACTTTTCTGTCAGCACCACTATCGTCCAAGATTATTTACAATTAGCACACAGTTTAGATTGGCAGTACGGTTCTGTTTTGGGCAAGAACTCCCATCCATGCAGCCTAGCATGGATAAGAGCAGGGAGAGCAGCGATAACCCCCCTAGGGAAAACAGAACAGAACCAACATAAATGTATTGCAGATATCATTAATGTTCTTAATGACAATAATTTAATGTAACAACATAAATCAAGACAAATGATAATCTGATTCGAAGAGGAATATCAGAAGGCCAAGTCCTGACTGAGGACAAAAGGAGGAGCTGGGATGGAGAAGGGCAGTTATCTCCTGAGCAACGCGATAAAGCTGCTGATAATACTGAATGGACCTTACACTGTATATCTGGATGCTGTGATAGACTTAGTATTTCTATAGCTAGACATGGATCAGCTGAGAGACAGCTGATGTGAGCATGACTGGCATATTTATATCTGACCAGGAGTAACATTTCACTTGATTTGTATAAAATGTTGACAAATAACTGGTGCAACTTGAATGTGGAAACTTGTTCAAACAACCTCATTTTGAATGCAGTCCCATATTTGGCTGTACTGTAACACTGAATGACAGTGACTTTGAACATTAAACATATTGACATTAGCAGTTCATGGGTCAGCCTCCAATGAAGTATTTTTGTGATGAATCACTGGGGTGCTGCCTGAGGGTCTTCTAAGGAGATGAGATTATTGGTGGCCTTCTCTGTAACCAGAAATTTGTGCACATCGCAGGGTACAGAGCAATTGGCAACATCCAGACTACAGTTGTATCTCTGTAGCTTCTTAGTCTCTTCTGAAGCAAAACTGTCTCCTAAAAGAAAAGAAAAATAGGATATAAGAATTCAGACAAATGACATGACACTTTTTTTTTTTTTGTCTTGATCTATTAATTTATTCAAAATTACATTCAAAATGCAGTTCATACATATGACTTATATACACCTCTTATCATTTCTGAATTTTGTGGGCATAAAAAGATCAGTAACTGTCCTGATATCATAAGGAAGAAAAAAAAAATTATATCAAGAATAATAAAATTATATCATTATGATATCAAGACAGTTGCTGATTTGTTTTTATAATTTAATGATATTAAGATATAATTTATCATTTTAAAACTGCCCATTTTTAAAATTAGTTATGTGGTATATACTGTATTTTATATATATATATATACACATATATACATATATAAAATGACAAATTCGCCTACAAATTTGCCACGTGTGTGTGTGTGTGTGTATGCAAATTTGTCATTCAACCCATCTCTATCCTAACTTTAATTTATGGGAGAAGATAGGAAAGAAGATTTTACCGGCGTCTGAAGAGCAAGAGTGGCATATTGTTGCTCTGGGACACCCTACAACATGAAGGACCTTTTCATCACCACAGGGAGAGGTGTCCAAAACTACATAGACCTACATACACACAATGTGCAAATCTACAGTATTGTCCAATAAAAGCAAAGAAGTCACTTACAGAAAAAGCAAAAACTGACAATAGGAACAAGCATCTTACTTGTGGTGCGGTTGTTGTGGTCTCAGTGAAACTGTCCTCACTCATGCTTATGTCACCCACATCATCCTCTGAGGGACATGTTGCAAAATGCCTTTTACACCTGATAAACAGTAAAACATTGACATTGTCTGGTTCAGTTATGAACTCTGTAGATTCAATGACCTTTGAATACATTTCTTTTGTTTGCTTGTTTCTGAAAGGCTAAATGTCACATTCATTGAACTGGCTCCTATGAAATGTATTATAGTCACATAACCCTCATATCTATGTAAATAGTAATCTGAGGCGTTTTGATTTTTTCCGTTCATGGATTGGCACCCTGCTATCTGACACTGAGGGCAAAACCAATCTCTGGATCCTGTTGAATGAGAATGAAATATGAAGACCTGCAGTGAGACCTGAAGGTATAATAAGTAGCATTATTACAAACATGTGTATTTGATATGTGTCTCACCCCTACACCTGGGGCAATAATGGGCTTTGGGATAAACCAAACCAGTGTTGTGTTTGTGTTTGTGTGTGTGTGTGTGTGTGTGTGCGCGCATGTGAGAGAGTTAGTGTGTAAAGTTGATATAGATAGAAAAATGAAAGAAAAATAAAATGGAAACACGAGTAACCAAGTGAAAAACGCAATTTTAGACGGAAAAATTGCCACCCATGTAGCTTTTAAATAAGGTTATAGATCACTGAGTCCATTTTGGGGCATAGGAATGACCTATTTTGATGTGTAATTGCTGTAGTACAAGCTAAACCAAGCATGTAATTGAAAGTGTGCAATTGCTGCATTGAAGTGCAGGGGCCAGAGGAACCCGACATGAGTATGCCGCTTTAGAAAACACCACACCACGGCTCAGTGTCACTAAACCCCCTACACACAGGCATAGAGAATTAGATACTTAGCCAGGGCAAGGAAAATATCAACCAGCTGTTTTGATGTGTGTGTGTGTGTGTGTGTGTGTGTGTGTGTGTGTGTGTTTAAAGTCTTCTGACACATGCTCAAGGGGATGAAAACATCTTTAAATGTTTTATTGGCTTTGGCTCCAGCCTCCTCTCCTAATAAACAATTTAATGCCACTTTTACACGCTGTTCACCTGGTAAAGCAGGGAAATGAACCCAGACCAACAGCAATCGAACCATTACAGGTGTTTGATGAAATGGAAAAAGGCCGTTTTTGAGACGTTTTCATCACAGTCTCTATTTTCATCTTGTCCCTTGAATCCACTACAAATCGGAGGCATTAAGATTGAAAATGTGGCAGATGCTTTGGTTTTGTACCTTTTTCAATTTTATATTTTTAGTTTTTCTTGACCATGATACATTATATGGCAGGGTTGTGCAAATTCAGAACTGAAGAACTAGTCCCTTTAATTTGAACTGGAAAGTTATAGAATTTAAAATTTTAATTAAATTCTTGAGATGTCCACATACTTTTGGTCATGTAAGGGAAGATATTATCTATTTCTATATTATTTATTTCTAAATATATTATGTTTATATATAATTTAGATTATTTATTATTTTTTCTTTGAAAATCCACTGCCTGCATTAATTGAGAATAACTACATGCTAGCATTGCCTATCACTCTCACCCATAGCAGTAAGTGATGCAGGCAGCGATGGACAGAAGAGTGATGAAGAGCACAATACACATTGCGATAGCCATATTCCTCCTCTTCTCTTCTTCAGCCTGCTGCAACTCCCACCATTCAAGATCACTGAACTGACAGCGCTCCCCCATGTAGCCTAATGCACAGCTGCAGCACACACACACACACACACACACACACACAATCAAATGTAATATTCATTATTTCAGTCATAAGAATAAAGAATAAAATTCATAAGAACAAAATGGTCTATGGAATATGCTTAATGTGTGTCCTTTTTGTCAAGGGCAAATGTTTAATAAAAAGCCAAATGATTTTTAGTGTAAGACTGCCATCTACTGCTTATTACCTAAAGCCACATTTTAAAAATCAGCTTAGCTTTTAATCTTAAAGGGAAATTGTGGAATATGCAAAAACAGATCATGAGAATTAAAAAAAATGAAGT
Source organism: Elopichthys bambusa (assembly GCA_037101425.1). Taxonomy (NCBI): domain Eukaryota; kingdom Metazoa; phylum Chordata; class Actinopteri; order Cypriniformes; family Xenocyprididae; genus Elopichthys; species Elopichthys bambusa. The sequence continues at coordinate 22,291,304 of CM074447.1, read as the reverse complement.
TAAAGTTTCTGCATGACAAAAGCTACAGTATATAAGCAAACACTTGCTTGCAGGCATAAGACTCCATCTCAGGGAAATAGAAGCACACTCCATCATACAGACAGTAGGAGTCATGAGTGGAAGGGCAGCTCTGCACAACATTATTGTGTTGCCATGGCGATGTGACATCAAGTGGACTACCCGTACTCGGCCAAGAGGGGGCGCCCTTAGACTTCTCTGCAATGAAACGGAGCATGAAAATTAGGTCACTATTTCATAGCATCATACATTTCTACTAAATGTCAGTGCATTACTCTTTTTCACAAACTCAGATTAGCAGGTCCTATCAAACAACTGCTCATGGTGTCAAGCCATAACAGCACATAATACATAAATCATGTAGACAACTGAAACAAAAGCTACAATACATTTAAACATTCAAAAGATGAATCTCACCCTGACAGCTGAATCCAGTGCCTGTGAACCCAGATCGGCATCTACACTGATACTTTCCTACAGCATTCAAACACTCTGCGTTTACATCGCAGTCGTGCATTTTCAGTCTGCATTCATCTACATCTGTAAAATACACATGCGCACACACACACACAAAACGATCTCTATATTTGGGAAAAATATGTACCGCATACTGTTCAAAATTTTGAGGTCAGTACATTTTTTTTTAAAGAAGATTCTTACACTGACCAAGGCTGCATTATTTGATCAAAAATACAGTAAAAACAGCAATATTGTGATTTTGATTGTGAATATTTATACATTTTTCCATTTTAATCACTATTTATTTCTGTGATGGCCAAGCTGAATTTTCAGCATCATTACTCCAGTCACATGATCCTTCAGAAATCATTCTAATATGCTGATTTGCTGCTCAAGAAACATTTCATATTATTATCAATTTTGTGCTGCTTAATATTTTTTGTGGAAACTCTTTGATGAATAGAAAGTTCAAAAGAACAACATTTATTTGAAATAGAAATCTTTAGTAACAAATGTCTTTGACAATACACTTCTGAACGGTAGTGTATATCATAAATTTATAGTCATATAACTGATATTCAGACCAGTGTGAATGTTGCCTTTAAACAGCAGTTCAGTAAACAAGTTGATACTGAGTAACTTACATTTTAGTCACAATATTGCCACCACTTTACTTTGTGTAGTTTTTCAGCAACAATGAATATCATTGCAAACAAATACAATGCAAAATGAACTGTTAGAATATTTAAAGAAACTCAGAATGAGTCTCCGTAGTGATGTTATTGAATAAATCAATGTTTCTGAAATGAATCGGTTGAGTGAATGATTCAAATGACTACTCATAAAGACAGTAACAAGCCACAAATACACAAACTGAATTGATACCTGTTTCGCGTTTACTTTCGCTTGAAGGGACACATACACACAAAATTATGTCAAAATACCTGTCTCGGAAAGTATTCTCTCCATTATATCATTAGCGAACAGTTGAAAAAAGAAACCGGATGTGTGTCAGTATATTCGGTCCGTGCATTCCGTCTTAAAGTGACAGCAGCCTAATATTCTTGCTGTTTTCTGTGTCATTAATGTTAATTTAAAAAAAATACATCATTAAAATACATCAATACAGAAAAGAAGAGAGCAAAGTGTGAGTACCAAGCAACATCTCCAGGTGCTCCCTTGAGAACCAGACCAAAAATGTGCACCCCTGGTTATATCAGTACATTTGGAACGCTGCTAGACCAGATTTGAGGACCAAAACTATCTATATTTTTATATATAAAATTTATATCTATATCTATATCTATATATATATATATATAAAATTGAATGTGTTTTGTCGTACCCATACAGTGCAGACCATCTCCACTGAATCCAGTCTTGCATTGGCAGAAATATCCACCTGCTGTGTTCATACACTCAGCCTCAGAAACACTACAATCTGCCAGGCCTGCTTTGCATTCATCAACGTCTGTGCAAACACACACAAACACATATTGTCAATACCGTGTGCTCATCTAAACAAACCTAAATTTACATAAAGCCTGATCAATACATCCAATAACAGGTGCATACTGCACCCACATACACATCAATATCCCTACACTCAAATTCAGTTTCACACATACATCACAAACCTGCTGCTTCAGTCTATACGAAATCAAAATCATCTGACATGTAGTGCAAACACACACAGACTTACACACACTTACCCACACACAGTTCTCCATCTCCGGTGAAACCTCTCACACACTGACACACAGCTCGGCCCTCCTGCAGCACACACTGAGCGTTCACATCACATCTGAGAGAGTAGCAGTCATCTTGGTCTAAATGAAATGAACATCATTCTCAAGTTAATTTATGGAATACTTGTTTAATCACAGTATTCTCTAACCAAAATTTCTATCATGAAAATGAGAAATAAATATTTTGTCTATGATGAATGAATTAGTTGTGGATATTGTTCTACCTGAAATCATCTTCTCTGTGTAAAGCATGGCCAGTGGTGTGCTCTCATCATTCAGTGTTTTATTTCTCAGACGATCACTTGATTCACCATCATCTGATTCTATGTGGAAAAATACAGCTCTTTTTTATGCAGAAAGTTACTTTTCAAATTGCTTTGATGGTTTAATGTGATTTTTTAGGCTTTTTTTTTATTTTGTATTTTAACTTAATTCTTATTACACTGACCAGTGAATGATGTATTAATCGCCAGACAGTCTTTTCCATCAGCTGAAACGTGTGTTGAGTGACATGAGCAATGTGCCAATCCCAGTCTGCTCTCACACACTTGGGCACATCCTCCATTTTCATGAAGACAAACATCTGCTCCTAGAAGATAAAAACATGAATTGCACCATAAGCTGAATCATTCTAGTTATGCAGCATATGTCCCACTAAACTAAATAATATATCACTTTTTTTTTTTTTTTTTAAATATCACTTTATTTTATCACAATAAGTAAAAATTCAGTGGAATAATATCACTACATTGGTTTGAGCAGATGTTGCCATTTTTGTTTGTCAAACTGCCAGTTTTTCAGGTAAAAGAGTCAAGAGTAAAATAAATATTCCATCATAATGTTTCTTTTTTGTATTATTATTATTGTGTAAATCAAGTTATTATTAACAAAGTTTACGTGCCTAAGCTTGACCAGAGCATATTTCATATTTTGGTAGCAGTTTATTTTACAGTCCTTTTCCCCATGTACATATTATGTACTTATTATAGTAATGAGTAATAACTAGGTACTAACCCTTAACCTACCCCTACTTTCTTAGGTAAGTACACTCTAAGTACACATAAGTGCATGTACTGTAAAATAAAGTGCAACCCATATTTTCATATATTTGGTGTACCCTTTCCTAGAAATACACTAACAATCAAAAGTTTGGGGGTCAGAAATAAGAAATGAAATACAGCAAAGACATTTACAAGTTACGCATTTGTATTTCAAAGAAATGCTTTCGATTCATCAAAGAATCCATGATTTCCACAAAAGTATTAAGCAGCACAACTGTTTTCAACACAAGAGACTTCTTTCAAAAACATTTATACATCTTAATCCAAACTTTTGAAAGAGAGTGTACTTTCAAAGACTAAAACAAAGGCATGTTTTTTAAAGTTATGGAGTTAAAGGGATAGTTGACCCAAAAATGAAAATTCTGTCATCATTTACTCCCCCTCAAGTTGTTCCAAACCTGTGTAAATTTCTTTGTTCTGCTGAACATATGAAGATATTTGGAAGAATGTAAGTAACCAAGCAGATCTCCTACTATGGTAGTCAATGGGGGGCGAGATCTATTTGGTTTGGTACAACTTGAGGGGGAGTAAATGATGACAGAATTTTCATTTTTGGGTCAACTATCCCTTTAATGCATAAAAGGAATGATCAAGTCCAATCTGTTTCCCTCTTTAGTTACAAACTAGCTAGTAACAACCTCCATTTTATTATGCCCTTATACACGCCAATAAAAACAATGGTTAAACACAAAGAAGATATACTAATAATGGGACACAGCATCCGTACCTGGTTTGGCAAGAGGGTGGACAACAGCCAGAGAAGCTGGTTGGATAGTGTCATCATGGACATGTTCAAGGTTTCGTCCAGTTCTCATGTCTAGCCGGTGAAGCATGTGACCTTCCCAGTCACTGACCCAGAGCACATTCTCAAATACTGCAATGTCAAACGGGTGACCTGAGCCAAAGCAAAAATGATCAACAGAAAACATATTACACACAGAAAAGCATGTTGTCTGTAGGGTGTTTTGTCATAAACCAGCATAAAATCAGGTTTATTTGCAATATTAGTTTGTGCATAATTCCATGTATACATACAGTATTTGTTTGTCTACTGAAGGTGTGTGCCTCACCTACTTGGTTTTCACTTAGTATATGGCGATTTGAACCGTCCAGCTTGGCCGACTCAATCACACCTCTGCTCAGGTCACACCAGTACAGATGCTGGGAGCCGTGATCCACAGCTAGTCCACTAGGAGACACCAGACCGGTGCTGACCACAACTTCACGCAACTCTCTGTTCAGACCTGACCGCTCCACTGCAGGACGACTACCCATGTCTGTCCAATATACCTTCCTCCAGACACACAGACAAGAAGTTAATGTAATAACATGGGTTACTGGAATAACATGAGGGTGATTAAATAATGAAAAAAATTATTTATTATTGAAAAATTGGCCACTGTACAATTTTAAGTTGACAGGATTTAGGCAAATTTCATAGAAGAAACATGCAGTTTCAAAGGTCTTACTGTGCCTGAGGATGTAGGGCAATGCCTCTGGGTTTCTGGATGTCTTTATCTATAAAAATCTCCCTGTCAAGGCCATTTAAACTGCTGCGGGAAATAGAGGATAATCTGAAAAGCAGAATGTTAAAGTCAGTTGTACAAATAAGTAAATTTTTAAGGAAGTATGTCTGTATTCGTCTGCAGCCCACCCTCTATCAGTCCAGTATAGCTTGCGATGGACCCAGTCTACAGCCAGACCCTCGGGTGAGTCGAGTCCAGTGGAGAACAGCATCTCTCTGAAGCCTCCATCCAGTGAAGCCCTCTCAATACGCTTCAGGCCTTTATCTGCAAAATACACCTAAACAAACAAACCCAAGTGACTACATTCATATGAGACATTATCACATGTATGTGTATATATATATATATATATATATATATATATATATATATACACACACACACACATACACAGGTGCTGGTCATTTAATTAGAAAAAAAGTTTTTTTTTCCCCACTAATTTCATTTAAAAAGTGAAACTTGTATATTATATTCATTCATTACACACAGACTGATATATTTCAAATGTTTATTTCTTTTAATTTTGATGATTATAACTCACAACTAAGGAATATCCCAAATTCAGTATCTCAGAAAATTAGAATATTGTGAAAAGGTTCAATATTGAAGACACCTGGTGCCACACTCTAATCAGCTAATTACCTCAAAACACCTGCAAAGGCCTTTAAATGGTCTCTCAGTCTAATTCTGTAGGCTACACAATCATGGGGAAGACTGCTGACTTGACAGTTGTCCAAAAGACGACCATTGACACCTTGCACAAAGAGGGCAAGACACAAAAGGTCATTGCAAAAGAGGCTGGCTGTTCACAGAGCTCTGTGTCCAAGCACATTAATAGAGAGGCGAAGGGATGTGGTAGAAAAAAGTGTACAAGCAATAGGGATAACTGCACCCTGGAGAGGAATGTGAAACAAAACCCATTCAAAAATGTGGGGAGATTCACAAAGAGTGGACTGCAGCTGGAGTCAGTGCTTCAAGAATCACTACGCAAGAGACGTATGCAAGACATGGGTTTCAGCTGTCGCATTCCTTGTGTCAAGCCACTCTTGAACAACAGACAGCGTCAGAAGCGTCTCGCCTGGGCTAAAGACAAAAAGGACTGGACTGCTGCTGAGTGGTCCAAAGTTATGTTCTCTGATGAAAGTAAATTTTGCATTTCCTTTGGAAATCAGGGTCCCAGAGTCTGGAGGAAGAGAGGAGAGGCACACAATCCACGTTGCTTGAGGTCCAATGTAAAGTTTCCACAGTCAGTGATGGTTTGGGGTGCCATGTCATCTGCTGGTGTTGGTCCACTGTGTTTTCTGAGGTCCAAGGTCAACGCAGCCGTATACCAGGAAGTTTTAGAGCATTTCATGCTTCCTGCTGCTGACCAACTTTATGGAGATGCAGATTTCATTTTCCAACAGGACTTGGCACCTGCACACAGTGCCAAAGCTACCAGTACCTGGTTTAAGGACCATGGTATCCCTGTTCTTAATTGGCCAGCAAACTCGCCTGACCTTAACCCCATAGAAAATCTATGGGGTATTGTAAAGAAGAAGATGTGATATGCCAGACCCAACAATGCAGAAGAGCTTAAGGCCACTATCAGAGCAACCTGGGCTCTTATAACACCTGAGCAGTGCCACAGACTGATCGACTCCATGCCACATTGCTGCAGTAATTCAGGCAAAAGGAGCCCCAACTAAGTATTGAGTGCTGTACATGCTCATACTTTTCATGTTCATACTTTTCAGTTGGCCAAGATTTCTAAAAATCCTTTCTTTGTATTGGTCTTAAGTATTGTTCTAATTTTCTGAGATACTGAATTTGGGACTTTCCTTAGTTGTCAGTTATAATCATCAAAATTAAAAGAAATAAACATTTGAAATATATCAATCTGTGTGTAATGAATGAATATAATATACAAGTTTAACTTTCTGAATGGAATTAGTGAAATAAATAAACTTTTTGATGATATTCTAATTATATGACCAGCACCTGTATATATGTATATATATATATATATATATATATATATATATATATATATATATATATATATCAAACCAAAAATTATTCAGACATTTTTTATATTTTTGATTTTTACTAATGGGTGCAGGACACTATAGTTCATTTATGTAAGTGAGGATAGCAAAATAAAGTAAACTGTGACATAATATACCCAAAAATTCTTCATGCAGTGGACTACCAGTAAAACTGATGAAGATTTGGAACCAAAAATTATTCAGACACTTTGACCTGACCATGTTTTGCTTCAGTGCTATCTGACATAATTAAGATTATTTTTTTCTGACACAGTTTAACTCTGAGATCTTGTCATATTTTATTACCATTTTTTTAAACTATAGTGAATAAACTGTATTAATGAATGAAATGTTCAAGGTATCTGAATAAATTTTGGTTTGACTGTGTATGTATATATATATATATATATATATATATATATATACACACAAAGCAAAAATACTAAACTATTGAAATAAAATAAATGAAAGATTAAAGAAATATAGAATTGAAAATGTTTGCATTTCCTAAACTATTTACCTGTTGTATATTGTATTATTACTGCATTGATGGGAGCATTTATTTATATATGCATTTTTTTTTTTTAATCTCCATACACACTTACATTATTTATATATGTATGCTTAAATATGTGGGTTTAATTTTTGTCAATTTATTTAATTTATTTAATTTTTGTGTAGATTTATTTACTATTTTTGCATGTTTCATATATACTATATAAAATGAATGAAAATACAAATGTATCTTCTTGCACTTATACTCTGTGGCCACTAGATGACAGTAAATACATTTTAAAACATTATTAACATGAGACAAGATGTCATCGCTGCAATCGGTTCAAATCCAATATGTTGTAGACGTGTGATTTTTTTTTCCAAACCAGGTTAAGGTTAGGGTGTAGGGTAAGTCTGGTTTGAGCTTAACTAGTTTGGGTTGGGGAGTCCAAGATTTAATCCAGTACATCATAGTGCTACAGGCTGCAGCGAGAACAGTCTCACATGAGCGCTGAGCCCCTGAACATTCCTGTTTCCCTGCATCATATGGCAATTACATCTTATTTCCACCAGATGGCAGTTATAAACACATCATAACAGCAGTGCCCTCTTCAGCCTGACCAATCCATAAACTCTCACAGCCATGTGCGTGATTGTGTTTGTGTGATCTTTTACCCTTTTCTGCACTGGATCATAATCCACAGCAATGATAGTGCCTCTCGGTTCCTCCAGCAGTTTTCTGCTCTGTTTGCCATTTGTGTTAATCTTTCTTATATCCACTACATTGGCAAACAACAGGTACGATGGAGGTCCTGCTTGAAAAAACAAAGTAAAGAGATTCCAGAAGATTGCAGACATTCTAGGTCACTGGAAGCAAATGCACTTAAATACTGATTAACTACATGCTTAACCCAATAATTCTAGGAGACAAAATGTGGAAGACAGACAGGCACCCTGGCAGAATGTAGAATATAAAGAAAGTTTGTAGGACTCGCCTGTGGCAGCACAGTGTTTACCATCAGGCTGTAGCTGGTATCCAGGCTGGCACTCACACACCCACCTGCCTGGAAATAAAGTCACACACAACTGACTGCAGCCCCCCCGATTCGCAGACAAACAGCCTGAAACACAGACGAAAGAAAACACAGGTGAAGAAAACAGTCATATTTGCAAGCACTGTAAATCCGAACAGCACTGCTAACTTATGAAGATTGAGAACACTGCAGTTAAAGTCATTTAAATCATTGATGCAACTTAAAACAATTACATTTGAATGAGGAGTTTAGTTTTATTTTTGTGCAGCTCAACATTTTTGAGTAAACCCTTACTGAAGAGTAGTGGCTAAGTCGAGAATGGGCTACGAAACTTCAGGCTAATATATACTGCATGCTGATTAACAGTTCATGCAAGTAAATAGTGATAGTCTCTTTCGCATACTGGTGTGCTGTTGCTAACTAACACTTAACCATAAAGATTAGGTGTTAGTTTATTCAATATTTAAATTAAATTGTAATTAGCAAGTTTGTGTAGTAAAAAATTAATTTTTTAAGTTCTACTAAGTTAATCTTTGAGTTGTTTACTTAAATGTTTTGAGTATTCTGAACTTACCGGGTTTTACAACCACTTTATCAAAATAATTGAAAAATGAGAAACATTACGTATGGTAAACAATAGTTTTAAGTACACTGCACTTAAACATTAAATAAAAAAAACTAATAATTTAAGCTTTTCAGTATCACTTACTTGTTATTTATAATTATTGTTTACTTACATTTTATTTGCTTTACTTAAATTTTTTTAGGTAATCTGTGTCTACAAAAATGTTAAGTATTCTGAACTCATCAGGTTTTACAGTGTACAAAATGTTGCTTTTAACATAAAAAAAACACACACACACAAACCTGTGCATGAACGGCCATCAGAATTCAGCACAGATCCCTCTGGACACACACACACATCTCCTTCTGCTGTATGTACACATGCATGATCACAAACTGTACCATTCTCCACACATGGTTTAGTTTCTGTAGACACATAGGAACAAAGGTAAGCAGGCCATTTATTCTGCCATTTACAACAATATATTACTAAAACAAATTCATTTTATTGAGTATATACAATATATATTTTTTGTAAAAAAAAAAAAAAAAATATATATATATATATATATATATATATATATATATATATATATATATATAAGGTATTTTATTGCCCCTTGAAGTACATTTTGTAATATTTTGAAATTTGAAGGTTTAATTTAATACTAAATTTTACATTTGAATTATATTATACATGCAGGGAATTCTCACATGAACAGATTTTGTTTACTGTATATTTTTCTACAATGCAAATTAGGAGTGAAATTGAACAGAAACAACATTACCTGAATGAATACTGGTTGTCTGTCTACCAGGTTTTTGATTCATTATAATAAATAACATAGTAAACAGAAAGTCAATTTCAAAATTACTGTTATTATTTTACACATAAATCATTAGGATCTCTGGGACACCAAACATAAGAACAATAAAATCAATATCAACTGTTAGGGTTTAAAATGTCCTTTTCATAACCCTGCCATTTAAATTTAATTGTCACCTCACATATTCTTCTCAAACCAAGCATTAATAGGACGCCGTGGTCACTTCGGGAAATGGAATGACCTGTTGTCAGCTGAACGGCCGGCTGCTGGATGACAAGATAACGCAAACAAGTCTAAAGCTAATGGCCTCAATCTTTCATTTCCACAAGCCCTGTCCTCAGATTATCAATTCTCACCTCATGAACACCTCTCAGTCTGAACCAACAGACCTTGTGGCACTATGCCTATCAGAAAGTCCTTATTTTAACACCTATCAACCTAACAATCCCAAATCCAATCATCCTATGTTTATTCTTATTTATTCAGGTTAAAAATTAATACATATAAAAACAATGCATCCAGTCCAGTTACATTAAATAATGGCAGCAATTAAAACAGATTTTAATTCCAGAGAACTACAGAATAAGAAGCTATTTTTAAACGAAAATGGGAATGGTACGGTCACCAGTGCCGATGATAGGTTTTGAAGAAGCCATATGGTGGGAAACAAGCTTCTTAACGGGACACTCTCTTTAATCCTGTTATGATGTCAGGACCATAATCCCACCCACAAAGGTGAAAGTGCGAAAAGGGTCCATTGCTCAGAGTGAGCGAAAACGAGACAGGGGCACCACGAAGAGTTTAAGAATGTTCTTTTTTTTTCTTTTTTTTTTTTTTTTTTTGACGTTTAATAAGATATTAACATTTATATTATTTCAAGTAACATTCCCCCTCCACCCCCGAAACACGATTGTTTTAAACCTTTGACGCGTACGATCACACCGGTAAGATTAGAATGTTCAGTGCGTCACTGATAGTTTAAACCTGTTTTCGCGCTGTGGCTGGAGCAAAAAAAAAAAAAAAAAAAAAAAAAAAAAGGCCAAGAGACAGACGCACTTAGTGCTCTTTATATAGACTGTCAACTATTCACACAATGTTTATTTGAGGATACCTTGACAAAGGCTACTAGCCGAAACGTTGGTGAATAAACAAGCCTAGCTATATGCTTCAGTGAGTGTGCAGTTGTTTTCCTTTAATCAGACTTTATTTGAGGTTTCAAACATAGACATTAAAATTAAGTACTTAAAAAAATAAAAAACTGAAAAAGTAGTTTTTATATTTTTTTCAATTCCAATGCCTTTAGAAGCTGCAAATGTATCCTTTTAATTATAATTTGGATTTATTAAATTATAATTATAAAGTGTTTTATTCATATCAGATACAGATGTGTATGAAACAATAAAGTTTACTCTATTCTTCTCTCAGTTCACCAGCCACTTAGCCTAATTTCATGGATTTCGGGGGAAAATGGTGGAAATTTACGTGATGTAAATCCTCTGAATCGCAGTGCAAACTCATGGCGCACGGCTATCAACAAACATGTGTTTAAACGATACAACACATTCACGTCCACATATCTGACAATCGGAATATATCATACAATTCATTATATAGTTAAGTTATATATTCAATATTTGTTGTAATGTTCTAAATAAATAACGGTCGCCTCAAAAAACTCACCCTGGTGGCTAATATATAGAGCCCATAGAATACAGAGATATCCCCAGCCAACACAACCAAATTTAGGAATAGTGATTCAAGGTTTCTCTGAAGAATAAAGTTACGTTTTTCAATTGCGGTTTTGCATCCACACAGAAGACCGCTTGCACTACTTAAATTAGGACTTTCGACACATATCCACGACCAACAACCGTCTCCAATATTTTGTTTATTCTTATTTGGATAAGGGCCCATTTCGTAAGGGAAACTTCCTTTTAACGTCTTCATCCCGACTTCTTTTTGTGTGTGTATGTGTGTGTGTGTGTGTGCGCGTGTTCCTGACAGGGGCTTCTTTTCATCTATCCTGTTCTTTTTTATGCGGTTAACACGTCATGCACTGTATTTTAAAGTGACGAGAGAGCGTGCTCACGTTCACTTCTTACTTTCTATAATTCACAGATTTAAATTGTATTTTGCTACAATATTATTAGTTAACGTGTTGGTGTATGTAAGAGGGGGGAAAAATCCGAAGTCGTGATTTAGGGCCCCCTACCGTCCTGGGCCCATATGCCTGGCATACTCTGCACCCCCCCTAATGTGACAATTTCACTCTCAAAATAAGCTTGAAAGCATGAAATCAAAATTTACCATTTCTATTTTTTTATGCAGTATTGCAGTATCTATTATAAATGATTTATCAGTGCACATAAACTAATGTGCCCTCATAATCTTTAATTAAAATAACTTCCCCTCCCTCTTGCTGGACATCTCTTCTCTGATGATGCATTTACTGGCGTGAGGGCGGGACAACCTGTCACTCACCTGAGATCACAGCAATAGCAAACCACAACCATCCAATCGATTCCTAATGGACAAAATCAAATCCCGCCCTACATTTTTTCTTGTTCATGCAGCTGTTTCACTCAATATATGTCAAAAGACTATCGCTACTTCTGTTACAGGCCGACTTTAAAAAAAAAAAAAATGTCTGCATTCAAAACTTGAATGTATTTATTATCCTAAATTAATTATTCACAATAAATAAAAATCTATTTCATTACTTCTCTTATAATTCTTTTATTGTCGTTTCCTCATCACTAATCATTCTGAATATTCTGACAGCCAGAAAACATGACAACATACTTGATTGCTTGTGCGTATGAGTATCCGATGGCGCACAAGAGTTAATCTCGCTGTTGCTTTGCTACTGACCTGCTTAGCAAGGCAAAGCTGCTGACTAAATATGTCCCTTATTACTGATGTCACCTCATTATCTTATCACACTGCGCTGTCCGGTTCTGCTTCAATGCACAATTAGAGCAGAAACAATGGAGTCTAGAGATGATTCTGCCTCTTTCTAGACCTTTTTCTTTTATAATTATCTTTCTCCCTGACCCATGACTTCAAGCTCATTGACATGTATGCTACTAGTGCTAGTATTTCATAATCCATCCCCCATTCTCCCCCCAGTCCTACCTTGGCAGGTCTTCAAATCGGGCAGTAACAGGTAACCCTTAGGGCAGGTGCAGAAGTAAGAGCCCGGGACGTTCTCACATCCCAGTGAGCAGCCGTGATTCCACAGGGCGCATTCATTGATATCTAAACGAGAAGGAGAGAGGTTTTTTTTTCTTCAGATGAATACATTTTGAACAAAAAAATTAGACAGCTGTACATTTCTACACTAATGCTATCGTGTATCTTAGATGGTACTGATTCACAAAGGAAACCGAGGCTGTACCTTCACAGTAGTTGCCTTGTTTACTGAGGGAAAAACCATCCCTGCAGCGGCAAGGACCGGTGTCACTGGAACTGGAACACACTTTCACACACTCTCCTGTGTGTCGATTGCAGCCTGCACAAGAACAAACAGCATCTTCTTCCATGCACAGACCACCATTATGTTATAAAGTTGCTCTTTATGTGATGTTTAAGATTTTTTAATGACCTGATTTGACCCAAATTGATTATAGGTAGTATGGTGGAATAATTGGAACAATTAAATAATTGTTATAAAAAAATTATAATGAATATTCAAATATGTATTGTTTAGATATTTTGAATGCAAATACCTATATTTTATTAAAGGGTTAGTTCACTTCAGAATTAAAATTTCCTGATAATTTACTCACCCCCATGTCATCCAAGATGTTTTTGTCTTTCTTTCTTCAGTCGAAAAGGTTAAGGTTTTTGGGGAAAACATTCCATGATTTTTCTCCATATAGTAGACTTCAATGGCTACCAACGGGTTGAAGGTCCAAATGGTAGTTTCAATGCAGCTTCAAAGGGCTCTACATGATCCCACACGAGGAATAAGGGTCTTATCTAGCAAAACGATTGGTCATTTTAAAAAAAAAAAAAAAAAAAATGTATATACTTTTTAACCACAAATGCTCATCTTGTACTAGCTCTGCGATCCGCACGCACGATGTTAGAAAGGTCACGCGTGATGTAGGTGGAAGTACCAATCCAGTCTCTACAAAGCAAACATGCAAAGATAAGCCAAACAGCCTTTACAAAAAAAAGGTAAAATGATGATTTTAAAGGTAAAACGATGAAAGTTTTTCGCCCTACCGCGGTACTTCTGCCTACGTCACGCGTGACCTTTCAACGTAATGCGTGGCGCATCACAGAGCGGTGCAAGACAAGCATTTGTGGTTAAAAGTATATTAAAAATTTTTTTTAAATGACTGATCGTTTCACTAGATAAGCCCTTTGAAGCTGCACTGAAACTGCAATTTGGACCTTCCACCCAGTGAACCCCGTTGAAGTCCACTATATGGAGAAAAATCCTGGAATGTTTAAATTTATTTTCGACTGAAGAAAGAAAGACATGAACATCTTGGATGACATGAGGGTGAGTAAATTATCAGGAAATTTTCATTCAGAAGTGAACTAATCCTTTAAAGTAATTAACTCTATTTCCGTGTTTTCACTGTTATACGGTAGGGGCGGGGGTGCTATTTCGCATCTTCTGAAAGAGTACAGAAGCTCTGGATTAAAACACAGGCGAAAAAGAAGCAGAACAAAGCAATAGCATATGTTAGCAGATGCATATGTAAAATAACGCGATCATCAAACATTAAACAGCATATAAATCAAAACTGAATGTTACCAAATGAAATGTCGACCCAGGAAGTGGTATAGGACTGTGAAGCTTTTGTATTAGTGGATATTGGATATTTAATTACACGTGCTCATTACATATAATTTTAGATTTAGACTGCTTTCATTTAACACTCACTTAAAGTAATTATTACATGGATGACTGGAATACTTGATTCTGATTGGTCAATCACCACAGTTTGATTATAGATAGAAGGGGGGAATAATTGGAACAATAAAATAATTGTTATAAATAACTTAAGTGATTATTTAAATATGTTTTGTTTAGATACTTTGCATGCAAATACTCCAGCATAAGATTATGTGTATTTTCATTACCAACCTGAATTAAATGGAGTTGGAATTTCCACCACCGGCTGATTGATGGGATGTACCACTTTGACATCAGCAGGGGGGTGCGGCATCCTTTTGGAATTGACATTCTCCCCTCGGCCCCCTGTGTACTTGTTTACTCGTGTTATTCTTTTTGACTTAAAGTCTGTTAGGTACACATAATCCAGGAAAATCGTCATCCTCAGAGCCTTTGGTCTAGAGGTAGAGCGGGGAGGACATCTTTACTGTAAAAATACTTATTTCTTTACTAGAAAAGTAAGCTATAATTTGTGAAGAGTTAAAGTTTTTAATATATAAACATAGGAAGGCACAGTATTCACACACTTATTGGCTGTTTTTCTTCTTCTTTTTTTTTTAATTTTATCAGTGAATATTGTATATTTAATTGAACATGCTCATTTCCTATATATTTACATTTAGATTTAGACTGCTGTCTTTTAACACTCACCTAAAGTAATTATTACATGGATGGCTTGAATACTTGATTCTGATTGGTCAGCTGCCACATTTTGAATTCAAATATTATTACATAATGACTGCAAATCTATACAAATGACTGATGTCTGAGGAAAACTATTTCCTAAATAGTTAAGAACTCAGAGGAGAACTGGCCCCTCGACTGAGCCTGGTTTCTCTCAAGGTTATTTTCCTCGATTCTGTCACCCGATGGAATTTGGGTTCCTTTTTTTTAGATTTTGGGTTTCTTGCCATTGTCGTCTCTGGCTTGCTTAGTTGGGGACACTTAATATTCAACAATAATATTGATTTGACTGCACTGACACTATTGGATGAGAACTGAACTGAGCTAGACTGTATTTATGCAAAAATGCTTTATACATGAAATTAACTAATTTAATAATTGATGATCTTTAAAACGGAACTGAATCAACACTGAACTGACTTCAGCTGACACTATTTTCTTTTTAGAGCTGCTTTACGGCCAAAATGAACTCTGTTCGCATCATTAAATCATTTTCTTGTTATCACTGTAAAGCTGCTTTGAAACAATCTGTAGCGCTATATAAATATCTCTGCAATAAGGGAGATTGTTTACTTTCAGGCTATATCGCAAAATATTCCATTAAGGGTGATAAAGAGCTACTTACTTAATTACTAAATAAAAAATTGAATAAATAAATGAATGAATGAACAATCATGTAAGGTGTACATTATCCTTTACATAAAAGATGGATCTCAATCTTACCTGAAGGGCTGATTAAAGACGTTGATAATGTTGCCATCATAGTTGCAGGAGCCCATTGCAGTGAGCCCTCCTTGGCCTTGCTGAACCCAGAACAGTCTCCTGTCCCGGTGGTCTATAGTCAGAACCTTCAGTCTGTCTGCAACTTTCAGCACTGTCACCTTCTTCCCACCTGTCACGTCTGAACGCTGGATACTGGGAGTCACCCCATCTGACAACCAGAAAATATATCTGGAAAAAAAAGTTGTACATATCAGTGTAGCATTCTTATACATCATTCGCATAGATCATTTTGCATCTCTGTAACCTTCAACCTATTGTAAGGGATTCATTTAGATTCATTCAGATAGCTATGTAAAGTGAAATATTTAGTCTAACTACAGTTTTTGATAAATATAAATTAGGGAGGCACAATATATTGCTACTAGGGTTGACGATTTAAGACGTTAACTTAATTAGTTATGAGAAAAAAATAATGTGTTAAAATTATTAACACATTTAGCGTACCCACCCTAAAATTCAGGATATCTGGGCAAAAATGCCCCTGTAGTTTTTGTCTCATATTTATATCAAGACATAGTTCAGCAATATCACACGAGTAACAAGCGCAATTTCACACAAAAGCAAATGTGATATTGATTTTATACAACAACTCAATAAATAAGAAGTTAATATTGTGTTATTTTAGAGACAATAATGTCTTCTTTTGCTCAATTTTGCCAACGAAAATATTACCTATAAAGCCAAAGCAGAGCTGTTGTGCGTCTCCAAGCAACACACAGCGGTGTTTCGTTTCTGAATGAATCAGTGTTTTGAGCAAATCATTCAAGTGAACCAATGATTTAATGGCCCATTCATAAACTTAATTCCTGAATGAATCAGCAGTTTGAACGAATCGAATGAATGAATGACTCAATGACTGGAATACTTTAAAAAAAACTTTAAGATATAGTTTGATGCTTTTGTCATTCAACACAGTAATGACTTTAATTGATCTTTTGGGGCTAATTTTTCAGCCCAATTCGATGTGTGATTAATTTGCATTTAATTAGATTAATTAATTGCCACATTGTTTAATTAATTAGATTAAAAACTTGCTTGACAGTCCTAATTTCTACCATATCATTTATCAGTTGAATACATTTTTAATGTATTGTATTAGTGGAAACTGTATATTTAATTGAACATGCTCATTATTGCAGTCACACTCACATAAATTTAATCTTTAAGTAAACGTATTACTTAATACTGTTAAATGTAATCTTTAACAAATCTCAAAATGAATACCCATTTTCATTCTGTGCATTATGATGTTGTGATGCATAAATTCATTTAAAATCACTGAAAAAGACAGATTTTAGTTTTTAGCGTTTTATTTCTTATTTATTTAGCCAAAACAGTATAAAATTTTAAAATAAGCCATTTTCAGTTACTGGCCATAACAAAAAAAATTATTATCAGCATATCAACATTTATATCAGTGCATCCCTAATAAATATTACATATTATATATAATATAAATATTATATAAAAAGTATTTTTAAGTTTTAACATATAAATTAAATTATCCATTGTGCATCAATACAAATACCAAAATGGTTGCTTTATTAACACTTGATTATCTCTTCAGACTAGCCCTTTGACTGAGAAGTGAGGTCAGTGTGCATCTGTAGAATGCTGTTGGAGACACCCTGTTAAAACTGCACCTATGTGCCAGCCATGTTCGAAAGAATGTGAACGTCTGAATGCTCCAGCGTTTATAGCTAGCAAGCAAACTAGGATTTGAGCAACACAGTCCTGAAAAGAACTGTGAAAATGACAAAGTCTTTAGTCATCCTCGTTCTCCCAGAGAGTCAATAAGCACACTACTGAGAGAACAGAGTAAAACATGTTGTTGTGGGTAACAGGTCTGACCTATTGCTCCACAAGCTCAATATGCTAACAACTTTATTTCCATTGAAGTTTATGCCCTTTTATGTAGGCCTTTATTTATTTATTTTTTAATATTTAATATTAATATTTATTAATATTTGTTTAATAAATAATAAATGTATGTTTAAAAAAAATTATAAATGTATTTAACGCTTTTGTCACTATTATTGTGCATTTTAATTTTCTGGAGAGATCAATCTGAAATGAGTAAATTATTCCGACTCTTGCATTTTTCTTTTCCACGAACGACTGTACAGTTTTGTATAATAATTATTTTTACCTCTCATTTGGATCAACAACAACACTTTTGGGCTGCGAAAGGTCTCTCAAGACAGTCTTTTCATTCCTCCCATCTGTGTCCATTCTGTGTATCGTTCCTTTATCTGCATTGCTCCAGAGGACTGAGTTTTCAATCCAGTCCACAGCCAGACCTGTGATTCTTTTCACTGATGAGAGAAGTTTCTGAAAGAATAAACCAAAGGCTTGGAACAGGCTACAAACAATCACTGTTGACATTTAAAATGAAAATACTGTATTTATAGTATTTTTACTGTATATGTAAAAATCAAATAAATAAATAAAGTAGTACCTGTCTGCCTGTTCCATCCAGTCCTGCCCTGTTGATTTGTCCTGCATGTGTGTCAGCCCAAAACATTGTCCCCTCACTTAAATGGAAGTCTAACAAGATAGACCTTCCCACCCTAGATACGATCCTTCTCTGGTCCCCACCATCAAGGTTCATCCTCTGGATGCCATTTCCAAGGCCAAGTAACAGATAAGGCTCAGGATCTTTGAAGACACAAATACAAGCTCTGACAAACCTAATCAAAAAGATACCAACTGAATGCAGTGAACACAGACATCATTTCTAATTTGATTCTTATTTTAACCATTTTAACAGGTTTGTGCGCACATCTTATTTTCCTGTTCACAACTCTCTTCAAATCAAACTAATTCTAAATCCAATAGTAAATTAAACAGCATGGCCACAATATATAAAATATATATTTAAAATATCAATATAGTTGACTAATAAGAAATAATTTGTTAATAAAGGTAAAACATGATTTACAAAAGCGGGATATGCTTACAGATCTTTGTTTTTCCTGGAACACCAATTCTATCAGCCAATCACAGCCCTCTGATCTTTGGGGCGGGGTAAGAGGTTGAGGTCAGGGCTCTGATTGGTTGGTAGGAATGTTTGGACTGTGATGTCGCGTTTTAACGGTCGTAAATCTTACAATTTTTTATCTCTCTTTTTTTTTGATGTATGTACATTTATAACATTACACTTGGTATTGTATTACTTTTTTAATCAAATTAAAAAAACAAACAAACTAGTAAACACTATGTGAGGGTGTTAATACAGCCTTGGGGAGTGATGTACAGTTGACATCTTTCTCTCTTCTGACTGCCTTATCAATGTCTCTATTTTTTCCCTCTTTTTGAAAGTTGTGAAAACACTGTTGTTGAGTTTATCTTTTGCTATTTGAGAAAATGGGGACATAAAAAATATATTTAATGTATTCTCTCATTCACCGCCATAGAATTTTACCCAGCTATTGACGATTTCCGCTTCGAGAAACCCCGACATGTGAAAAGGGTCTAATCCCATAGGTTAATCCTCACAAAAAGGACTCGTGTCTCCTGCTGTCAAAATTAACACATGCGATTTTTTTCTTCTTCATATTAACGCAATTAACGCAGCATCCGTTTTTTTTCTGTCATTCTTTGGTTGCCCTACACTACAGTATATGATCACGCTGTCTGTGAAGTGTCTCTCCGTGAACAAACACCCGAAACGCGCGCACAGATTGCCGCTTCAGACAGTTTCGCGCTTGGACGGACAAAAGCACACAAAATTGTCAGAATTTCCGCTTTGTCAAGTATCATTGTAAGCACAGTCCTAAATGCGTTAAAAGAGTTAAATGAACGTAAAGAGTTAATAGGATGTGTGTATCAGATAGAGGTCTTGTCAGGTCCTAATAAACCTGCTGTTGTCTGTCATTAATGTTAACCAAAGAACAACAGACAAAGAGAAAATCACTCGCTTCTCTCGACTGAATAACTTTTGTACATTCAATAATGATTAATTCAATTTATAATGTATACAGTGAAGACTATGCACTTTTTGATTATTCAATTTCTGTACCTGTTAGACCTGAAAATCTTGAAGCACTGTTTACAAGGTTACATGGTTCAAAAAACAATGAAAACAACTTTTTTGTGTGCATTTTAGCAGGACAGGTAAAAAATAAATAAAACCTTAGCTTTGAGCCCTGATATATTAAAGGCACAGCTATATGTGACATTTATTATAAAGGGTCTATATGAAGACTGTTTTAAGTTCACTTAAATTAAAAGTTATATTGCCTTTTTTTTTAACTTATGGTTCTTATATTATAATGTAATGTTGAATAGCTATAATAAATGGCTAAAATTGAGGGGGGGGGGGGGGGGGGTCAATTTAATAGAGACATCAGTATGAATCATTACAGTGATTCATAGTACTTAGTAAAAAGATGCCATTAAACAAATATTTAAAATAGTCAGTCTTTATGTTGTTTCTACATTATTTTGGAGACTCAGTGTGAAAGTATTATGATATAAATTAAAAAAAATAAATGCAATAATCGCTAGTAATTACAGAAAATGTGTGAATTGTGATTTGTGATACACACACACACACATATATATATATATACTGTATATATGTAACATATTTTAAGATATTTTAGCCTACAATGTGCAATAAAAGGTAGAGTCATGAACATATTTATTTGTTTAAATAATATAGTGTCTAAGTAAATAATATAGACAAATTTCAGCAGAAATTCAATTTTTACTAAAATACCACTTTGAAGGATTAAATATTGTCTCACAAATTCATAACCTGATTTAAAACGGGTCTGTAAAGATCAAAAAGTTTTAATTTTTGTTAAAAGATTTGGAATTAGTAAACTGCAAACTCAGAGTTGTGAGGAAGAAGACTTTATGTTGATTTTATTGTATGTTAGTGGCTGTATTGACTAAATGAAATTAAATAACTTTAACATGAAACCTCCCTGAAACCTTATGGTGTGACCCTAAAATGAAGCTGTTTGATAAATGAGGCCTGTCGGCTAACAAATACATTCTTTGTTGGTCATAAAATTGCTAATTATTTTCTTTTTATTCCCTATACCCATATTAGCACCTATAATGCCATTCAGAATGTGAATTAATGTTGCTTTGTGACAGGTCTTTTCATGCTTTAATAGGGAGAGGTTTACATCTATCTCACAGATGCCTGTAGAAATAAAGCATCTGTATCCTAGCAACACACACCACAGTGGAGGCCTTCAAACTTGTTTGAGTGGATTTCACAAAGGCACAACCATGTTGCTAGGATATGTAGAGACAAATAACGGAAATAGATTATACATGGTTTTGGTTACAATCAATAGCCACTAATTTACAAGAACATTTAGATGAGTATATTAAAGCAATTGATATTCTGATGTTCTAGTTAAGCACATCAAGCAACATTTTAGCTAAGTTTTATATATATATATATATATATATAAGGATACACTCTGATTTAATAGATATTTAACAGACTTGCTTACGGTAAATATTATGATTCATGAAGGGAGGGTAAAGTTATTTTCTCACTGCAGCAAAAATCTGGGCAATGAGTCCACTTATGATTAAGTGTTTCCTTAAATGATTGGTTTCCAAATAAGTTTTTATCTCAAGTCATCATTTACTTATCCTTATGTCCTTCATTCCTGTATGTATGACTTTCTTTCTTAGCAGAATGTTTAAGAAACTTTTTTTTTTTTTCCAATGGCTGGTGACCACAATTAAAGTCCTTAGCTTTATTTTCAAGAGACCATTTGTATGAAAAACAGAAGAAAAAAAACTAAGTCATTTGCTGCAAATTTTTCCTCTGCCGTAGCTCTCAAATCTAATTTGAGCTTGTGCGCATTCAAACGTGCAAATAAATAAAAAAATAGAGATTATATGAAATAAAACGTCCCTTAAGTGTATTTAAAGAGAGTACACTTTTTAATGGCTGTCTCTTAATACACTTCAGTACACTTTTAATATGTGCTCTTTGTGATAAAGTGTGATTTGTAATTTAAGAACATTTAAAATTAATATATTATAATAATTTATCATGCTTTAAAGAAGTACCCATATTTTGATGTGCTGACTAACTAAAGCACATATTATTAAAGTACTTAATAATTTTAATTGTAAATGCTTATATTTGGCAGTACAGTTTAACCATATCAACTAATAATTTCATATAAATTTAAACTATAATACATCTTCATTTTATTGTGAATAACAAGCAATTAAGTGTCCGAAAACATTACATTCAGTTCACACTTAAGTAGTCTTTTTAAAGTAATTATTTCCATAGTAGGTACTCATTTTAAAAGTATGCTAAAGTGTCTTTTTCACAAGGGTCCCTATAATGCATAACCTGTTTTGGTTCACAATGCAATCGCACATTCAAAATTTCGATGAACACATGATGCACTTACCCACACAGCTGAAGTTACCAGCAGCCCAGGGTCGTCCACCCCAGCATGATGCTCCCTCAGCAGGGCCTGAAGCTCTAGCAGGGCCCATACTCACCATCCAGAACCACAAGTAAAAGGTGGCCGCTATCGTCCTCCAGAACATACTCCTATCTCAGTTTCTACAGGGGTCTCCTCTTAGGTATTTCCTTGATCACTGCACCACAGCATGCAGCTGTAACCCCCACACATCTTACACACACAGCCAACCAACTTCAACTAAATGACAACCTGGGAGAAAAGACTCCAAAAAGTGCATCTATATCCCAGAGGTGTCCTTTTGGCACAGAGCTGGTTGAAATTGAGAGTCCTGTAGGACGGCCAGGTTTGTGTCAGGCACACACATACACACAGAGCCTCAATCTCTCCGGTCCTCCTGCTCTCTAGCTGTTTTGGAAGCAAAGTATGAAATTCCTGACAGTCCCATGGTAAATTTGACACATGGTGAGACCAGCAAGCGCTCAGAAGAGGGTTTTCCCTGATGTAAGGGAACTCAAGCAACACAAAAACTGCACTTCTACAACTTAAAAGAATAACACAAGTCACCCTGAGTTCACCTCCTGGCCTTTCTCAGTTGAAGCATGTGATTTAGTAGGAGTGGACACACCTTTTTGTGCTGCTCATGAGTAATGGGATGCTCCCTCACACACACACACACACACACACACAAACCATTAAACTAATGTGTTGTTGTGTCTGCATAGTCTCTGTCTGGCCCCCAGAGTGAAGAATCACAGGGGTTGGTGATGGGGGCGGAGCTTGTAAATGCTGCTACACGCAATCCTATTATACGAATAACTGTCATATTGTCACAGGAATTAGAGGCACTGCTCTGGGAAATATGCGGCAGGTACAGGGACAACAGCTGCTCTGTTCTTCTACTTAAGCAGGACAGGAAACGTAGCACAATGTCCGCTCTGATACACACTCACAGGACCCGCTATGACGTCTCGCCGGACAGAATTCACTAACTAATTGAACTGACATTTAAACTTGATGGAGATAGACTAGTACTGAAAAAGATAATAATGCTTTTCTGATCACTTAACTAGAGATCAATATTAATGAATTTATGTAATAATGAATTTACACAATCATTGTAGTTTTTTTAAATGTTTTTTGCAAGTACCTTATGCACATCAAGGCTGCATTTATTTGATCAAAAATACAGTAAAAACAGTAATATTGTGAATACAAATAACTGTTTTGTATGTGAATAGATATTAAAATGTAATTTACTCCTATGATGGTGGAGCTGAATTTTCAGCATCATTACTCGAGTCTTCAGTGTCACATGATCCTTCCGAAATCATTCTAATATGCTGATTTGCTGCTCAAAGAACATGTCTTATTATTATCATTGTTGAAAATTGCTTAACTTTTGCTCCTGACACTAATTTCCTGCTAATGGAACAAAGTGGGAATACGGATATTTCATTGACATGCATGGCACACATACAGATATAAGACATAAACATAATTGCTTACATAAACAGTGCACATAAATATCCTATTAAACCTGTAAAGATAGAAAGGAAGGAACATAGCAAGACACAAAAAATTGAGAGAGGACAGCAACATTAAATGCACCTGTTGCATTCAGAGGAATGCATAATATAATCATTCAAACTAACACACATCGCCTCAACTTTATGTATGATCCTTGTAACAAAGAAAGTGTCTATTTTTGTTTGATTTTATCCTTATCTGACATACTTGAGATATTACCCATTTTAAATGTAATACTGAAAGAGAAGCTGGTAACCTATTGTAAATTGGGCATATTTGACTTTTCATTGCCATTCATCAACTGCATGCACATAATACCAAAAAAGGCAGACACCTTCAGAGGTTTCTAATGAGTAAAAAAACAAAAAAACATACATTTTAGGCAGTAAAAATGTTTAATAACATTTATCATGAATTTATATAACATATCATATGTTGGCATACACAATAATACACATTTATGTACACTGCATTTCTTAAAAAGAAATACAGAATTGTGTGAAGAATATGGCTCTTAAAAATGGGAAATGAGACAGAAAATGCAAAGTGGAGTCAAAATAAGTCTTGTAAGGCAATGAGTTTGATAGCATATCAAGAGATAATCTTATAAAACCGATGTTGCCACAGCTTGTGTGTGGAAAGGATAACACAAAGCCGATATGCCATACATTAGCACAGGTACTCAGATCTAGAGCTGTCACTCTTGTACGTCATCTGAGAGTCAATGCTTGAACGTGAGCACAGGAGCATCCTCTCTGACTCCTGGGTCTGCCTTCGTGCCCACAAATCATTCGCCTGCCCGTTCAGAGTCCTTTGTTTCATGGTGAGCGTCTCAAACTTTACGTATGTCTCTTTTGAAAGGTCATCGTCTGGTCCATTGTTCCTACTACCGTTTCCTTTACAGTACAGACACAAGATCTTATAGAGCAACACCACAATGAGAGGCACCGCAACTGCGCATGCGATCGCGCTTGCGATCATCAGGACTTTGTTCTGCCCATCGTCTCCGCCGTTATCCAGAGTACTGAAATCCACACATTGCTCTTTTCCAGACACCGAACCCTTAGTAACCAAACACACCGTGTAGAGCTGGTTAGGCATCAGATACTCCAAAAGCAGCTTCCCTTGACCAACTACCGTATCGACTGACTCCTTATTGTCTTTCGCATCATATGGAAAGTAGACCACTGTTAGGGGCGCATCGCTTGGGAAACCTTCAGCGGTCCATAATAAGACCGCCGTGTCACTTGTCTCCTCCACTACCTCAATGTCTTTAAGGTCAGCTTTCTTTTTGAACTTGTCACTCATCATTAAACGTTTGCCGCCCTTGCTTTGCTGGACCTTAGTTGGTTTGTCTCCAGCAGGTGGGGACCTCTGAACTCCTTCGCCTGGTCCCAGACTCTTCCTGGTTGGCAGCGGTGACATTGTGGTCATGGCAGCTCTGGTTGTGAGCGCAGTTCTTAAGGAAGTATACAATGGCATCCTAGTCCCTGCAAAAGAAGTCACAGGTTGACCATCGGGCAGCTTGGTTATGCTTATCGGCGGGGACTGCGTCGTGGCCTGCATCCCATCCACAGACAGGGTGATGGATGCCTCGGCCTTCCCTGCGACATTCTTGGCCTTGCAGAGGTAATCGCCTGCATCCTTAAACACGATGTTGTGCAAACTGAGGATGGACCAGTGAACCCCCTCACCTGGAGATTGCTGCACAACTACAGAGAGAAGAAATGGTGAGTAACAACCTGAACAATAAGTTTATAAGAAAAAAGTGAAAGTATGCTTTATGTATTGTTAGAACTAAGTAGGTTTACTTTAGGGATAAACCAATATTACTACTAAATACAGATATGTAGATTTGATAAAATTCATACACTACCACTCATAATCTGGGTCGGTACGATTTTTTAATGTTTTTGAATTAAATATTTTATGCTCAACAAGGCTGCATTTATTTGAATTATTAAAATTCTGCCTGTAAATGTTTCATGTTATGGCCTATAACTGATAAATATTAATTTATCACAATGAATTAATGTATATATTCAGGGGTGCACATAAGTGGTACGCAGAAAACATGGAGGGAAGCGCTTTTGAGTATTGAGTATTTTTGAGGACTGGTTCACAGGGACACGTTTACTTACTGGAGTAGGATTTTGTTTCCATCTCTGGTAAGATAGCAATAATAATGATAAGTGTGTTCTTTAATTGTTATGTGCAACGGATCACAGTTAATCCGTGATCCGTACGGATAAGGTCCAACGGTTCAGCACGCATGTCATTCACGGATTAACTGCTAAATTTAACCATCACAGAGTGAAAGATTATCATTTGGACGTGTTTTGTCTCGCCAATTAATACTTTCAAACGATTTTAAAAGCGGAAGAAGAGGCGAAAATCGGGACTCACACCCCCGAAACGCATGCAAGCAGAGAGAGAGAGAGTGTCAGACAGCGCTCAAAAACCGAATTAATTCCTCTTTCACGTTTACTTGCGCTTGAACGGACACATACACACAAAATTATGTCAAAATACCTGTCTCGGCAAGTATTCTTATGTCATAAGTGAACAGTTGAAAAAGAAACCGGATATGTGTCAGTTATTCAGTCCGTGCTTTTCTTAAAGTGACAGCAGCCTAATATTCTTGCTGTTGTCTGTGTCATTAATTAGTAAAATAAAATAAAAAATCATTATCATCATCTACCATATTTGAGAGAAAAGAAGATGGTGAGGAGAGCAGTCAGGAGAAAAGTGATAAGGACAGCTTTTAGGATAAGTGTGTGCGTAAAGTGTGAGTACCAAGCAACATCTCCAGGTGCTCCTTTGAGAACCAGACCAAAAAAGTAATGTGCACCCCTGTATATATTAACATGTAAAAATAACATTTATATAATATTTATATTAGGAAAGCACTGATATATAACATTTTGGCTGATATGCCTATAATTATTTTCATGTTGGCCAGTCATTAAAATTGGCTGATATTAAAATTCTATATTATTTTTTCTAAATAAATAAAAAATAAAACACTAAAAACTAAAATCAATCATTTTAAATGATACTAATGAATATAGGTATCACACAACTATAATGTACAGTATAAAAACGGGATAATTATTGTGAGATTTGCTAAAGATTACATTTAACAGTGTTATTAAATTATTAGTGTATTTAAGGATAAACTTTAAACGAGTGTTAGATGATGGCAAAGGTATGAACAATTTAATATCCAATTTCAATTAAAAAAAAAAAATTTCTAATATCATGCATTCCTATGTTACATCCACTTTAAAAGTTCACACTTACATATAATTAAATAGAGTAAAGGTTAGGCGTATTTGGCGTGCTATCTGAGGGGAGGGATCCGAACTCGGAATTTGGCCTGAACCCAGAGTACTCCCCCCATCCCTGGTTGGGATAGGAATAGTTATAACTGAGGAGATGGGTTGGTGGAGCAATGCTGGAAAACTGTCATAGAACAGAGGTAGGTCTGCTGTACATACCTCCTGATGACCTCCTAACTGAATATGTTCCTCCCAAACTTTGTTAATAAAACCTAATTTGTTTTGTTTTTTTGTTTGTTTTTTAAATTTCATGTAAACATATTAGTCCAACTGTAATTTTACTAGTCTGACTTTGTCCAGCATGTATACATGTTAATTGGTCTACAGTTGGCACACACTCAAAGACAGATGTAAAAGTGTATTTAATCCCTCGTATATATTTTAGTTACGTGTGATGTAATTTTTACTGACAGACAGGGGAAGACTGTCACTCAACTACACAAAAAAATGTCAAACTGTTAAATTATAACTGCACACAATAACATACTGTGAGACCTCATACCTGTGTTGTTGAATGCAGATCCATCAGCTCTGGTCCAGGAAAGGGTGGGGGTAGGAAAACCATTGGCATCACACCGCAGAAGCACATTACTGCCTAGTGATGAAGTGATCTTAGTGGCTGAAGTCATAACTGATGGCTTGAGGCACTGATCCAGTTCAGCCCGCTGGAACAGAACACCAGCTAAGTTCTCTGGTCCACTGCATAATAGAAACTGATCCATCAACACCACAGGTATGCTGGTCATCTTAGACAACTCAATGAGCTTGGAAATCCGACAGTCACAGTACCAGGGATTGTCCTGCAGACCTGCAAATATTGAAATATAAGAATATGTTTAAGAATGTAATATGTTAATTCTTAGATAGATAGTCATTGTCGTGATTCCCATGGGAATACATTAATTGATAAAATGTATACCTTCAATGCAATGTCAAAGTCACTTTAGATAAAATCATAATGCATAAACGTAAATGCAATGGTGAAGGACAACTGAAATAAAGACCACAGGTTTACTCATTCAACTACTATACTAAACAGTAGTTTAATGTCATCAAATACGAAAGTTGTAAATCTTTCTGTAAATTCTAAAGCCAGGATGTCTTGTCTGGCTCGCACACATACATCAGGTGTTGGACATTAATACCACAGTCCACCCATAATTCTGTCTATGGCAGGATGAAGATCAGTTGACTATAAACAAGGAATTAGACGGTCCACTGATGCAACTCAACAGCTGGATGGTGGCAACTGCTAATATACTGAAAATACAGGGTAAAGCACATTGTGCTTTTGGTGCTCATCTTTACACTTTATAGCATCTGGTGAAAGTACAGAATATGCAGTTGCAGTAACACACAAGCAGAAAAGCTGTTGTACTAAGTCGTGCCTTAGGCAAAACCAGTGACACTGTCTATTCAGACAAACCGACATGATTGTGACTTTGATTTTGCTTTTAAACAGTTCAATAAATAATTTTATATTAAGTAACTTACAATTTAAACACAATACTGCCAATTATATCACCAGAGAAAATTATATCTCCAAGCAAAGCACTATAGTGGCATTCTTAAATGAACCAGTTGATTGGATGATTCAATGACTCACTCATTAAGAGGGATTCTGAATTTGGAACCGCATACTGGCATATTACAGTTTCTAGATACTGCAGAAATACTGAGTGTAGTAGGCTATGCTAGTATGCTGTCCAGAATTCATTTGTCATTATTGCATAAATTGGCGAATTGAATGATTTATTAAATCACTTATAAGGACAGTCACTTCCTGAATGTTGCAGTGTTTTTGAAGGAATTGGTTGAATAAATGATAAATTGGTTCAGTTGAAAAAACACTTGTGTAAAGTCTCTTGTCGCCACCTACTGGCATAAAAATCACTGAAATATCCTCTCCTTCAAGATGGCTGAAAATTTTACATTGATCCGTGTAGATTGGCCAACCATGATCAGTATTGTAGCCTAAAGCCCTTTCACACTGAGCGTGACGTGAAAAAGCGAGGCGAATCGCAGAAGAATGGACAGTTCACACCGTACAAAACATCTGATCATCTTCTGCTAATTCACACCTGCACGCTAGGTGGCGCCAACCAACAATGCATTTGTCCTCATGTATGCGTCTCGTATATGGCTTTACCATCGTCCACTGCATAATATACAGCGTTAAATTAAGATAAGTTTGGTATTACATTAAAAACACAAACTATCTAATGCTTACAAGAATACATCTTAAAATAGAATTAGAGGTACAATTAGCATCAAGCTACATTTCAAAATGTATATGATTATTAATGTCTTTGCTCAAAACTGTAAATGAAAACTTTGACAAAACATTCACCATTATATCATATCAACTACAACAACTGCTTAAGTATTCTATACTTTCAAGTGCCAAACAAGTGTATTTTCACATTTTTTCTCAAACACATGAATCTATCAAATTATTAACTTTCTCTTCAGCTAGAATCTGTTCTTTAAATGTCACTGAGTAAACACATGTATCATCCTCTTCTCAGATGAGCTCTTCAAAGAAACTCAAATCTCAAGCTTCAGACACAGCTGGAAGTCCCATTAGAAGATTAGCTTGTACTTAACTTGGGAGAGCCCGTGAAGACAGAAGCAAGATTTAGATATTTAAAGATCACATTTGGACTTACTATTTAAAGACATAGTGAATAGAGGGATATTGTTGAATCTTGCTTTCAATTTTACATATTGTATGTACAGTGTCCACTCAGATTTTTTGCATTTTAGGAAGTTTTAAAAATGTAATAATTACAGAAATAATATGATTAAATGCAAACTGAATTTTCAGACACTTAATTGATAGTATTTTACAACTGAATGAAAATGTATTCTAGCCTGAATGTATATTAAACGCAATTGGTTGAATTTTGGTCTGATACTTTAAAATATTAAGTACGCTACAAGTATTCAATACAGTTAAGCACATTTCTTTTTTAAAAGGAAAAGCTCATACCAGTAATGTAACTCAACTACTGAGTTTCTTTTGCTGACTCGTTTTATGTCAACAAAGTAAGCTAAGGTAATTTAGAATGCTAAATTAAGACCCCTTAAAATAAATATTTAAAAACAAATTGTCCATGCAAACTGAATAATGCATGTTCAACATCATTTTACATATTCAACATTTTTACCCACCAAGAACAGTCTTTTGTGATGCATTGGCACTAGGCAGGGCGCCTGAAAATGGAGGCCAGATGTCCACCAGGTCAGAAGGGAGGGTAGTTAGCTTGTTACTAGAAATATCTAGGTAGGTGATGTTAACCAGGTAAGGTGCTGCCTCCACAGGAACACTAGTCAAGCGGTTATTGTGCAGGTCCAAGGTCCTCAGACTGGGCATCTCTTTCAGAGACTCCCACGGAAAGGTAGCGATCATGTTCCCATCCAGCCGTAGCTCATGAAGAACTTTCAGATTGTAGAAACTGCCAGGATCCACAGAGGTAATAGAATTGTATGTTATCCACAGGTAGCGCAACTCTGACAGGTAGTAGAAGGCCTCAGTGGGCACTCGACGCACAGCTGTCTTCTCCACCCGCAGCTTCACCGTGTCCACGGGGACGTTGACTGGAATTTCTGACATGTCAGGGTCATTGCATAGAACAGACCTGTGGCAGATTTTTAAAGCAGAGATTAATCACTTTGATCAGTATGAGTCTATGTGTTTTGATGTTCATTTTGGGTTTTATTAGTCTATATGAGAAATATAGCCTCTGATGATTCAAAATGGTTTCCAGTAACGTGTGTTCACACTCTCAGGCTAAGCTCTTAAGATAAACACAAGCTATTACCCCACGTGAATCTATTATTTTATTTTATTTTTTTATTTATGACTTGTTAGGATGTTTTAAATCCAATATATTTATTTAAAGGAATGTGGAAAAATTAATATAACTCTATACATTTACATATTAGACTGTAATAAAATTAAAAATTAAAATTCTTTAAAAGACTTATAAATCCAAAACTTAAAAATATCATTACAACAATGTACAAATAAAACATTTAATTTAGCAACTGCTTCAGATAGCCTACATTAGGAAGTAAACAGATTTCCCTTCAGTTCCAATCCGTCAAAACAAGATTAACCATCTCATTTATACATATGAAATATCTGTCTGTGGTTTAAGGACATTTCTAAAACTACTTCATTAAAAGCTACAATTAAAAGTATTTTTCCAAATGTTACATTAATTTTCAGTTTATTCTAGTACATCCTATTTCTTATACTGTATGTCTCTCTACTTTGGGCCTACTATTTTTATTCAAGAATTTCTACGATGAACCTAAATTATGACTTTTGCAAGGTTATAAGTTTCTTTCACAAATTAAAATTGTATTAAACTTTATTACACATTTATCCTATATTTTTATGAACTTGTATTATTATTATTATTATGGTGAAATAGCGTCCTTACCTGCTGCCAGTGCCATCGCTGCGTCCGTGGTACACACAAGTGCACTGGGAAGGACAGAAGGGTTGTGCCACACTCCAGCAGCCCAGGAGAACTTGGGCCACCAGCAGACGATACATCCTTCAGTCAGACGAACCAGCACGGACACATACACTCACACACATCAGATCCCACTCGATCATCAGTGAAAAAAAAGCCCTTTAACAGTCCGCGACGAGAATGAATAAAAGCAAGAAAAGTGCATTGCCGCATGCATTCTGTTTAGCATGCTAACAGGTGAGAGGGGCGCAGGAAGCTGAGAAGAGCTGAAGGATTGTGAGGTGCTCGGGCCGAGATTAGAAAGAGGATTTCTCAAGGCTGAGTAGGTCACTAAAGTTGAACAGTGTGGGATGGGAAGTGTGTACGAGTTTATTTGTGTGTGTGAGTGTGACTGTGTTCGAGGAGGAGGATAAGTCCTGTAGGCACACGCTAATCGGCTAACGCCAAGAAGGTTCTCTCATATCATCACGTGACCGCTCACTCCCGCGCAATTTTCCATCCTGCAACTACTGTATGAGACTGATTTTGGCTTCCGTCACCTCCTTCGCCTCGCGATGCTAAGTTGCGTGCATTTAGGGTAGATGACACCTGTGTGTAAGCTGAAGTTCAGGTCATGATTTACTAATAGTAGACCAGGTGGCAGACAGGCCAAACTGTTCTGTCTGAGTTCAGAGATATATGACAGAGCTGCCAACTTTTGAGTTCAGCATGGAGTGAGAATTGGGAGATATAAACTAATACATCAAAATCTTTCTTAACTCATGTTGTAAACTAGGCAACCCTGTCAGCATGGTACAGTATTATTAAATGTTAATTAACAACTGGTTTGTACAAGAGCATGTGATTGATTTAGAAAAAAAAGCAGAAAATAAACTACAATTACAAACACAGATATGAGCAATCAGCGTATGAATCTCAACAAAATATTCAGACAATCAGATCAACTCTAGACATCAGAAAAACTACTAAAAGACAGAACAAAAAACAGCAAAAAATAAAAGCAAATAGTTAGAATTGAAGAAAATAATAGGACAATTCAGCTGCATAATTTATGCATGCTGGGAGTTTTGTACTATTGTTCCCAGCATGCATTGCGGCATGACACTTTTGATTGTCACCATTGTTGAGATTCATGTGCTGATACTTGATGTCTTTGTGTTTCATCATATTTTAATAATTTCTGTAAGATAGCATGATCTCATGTTGTACTAACAGGGTTTATAATATAGCCTAAATGTATTACACTGCAAAACAATGCCTTTCTTGTTTAATGTTTTTGTCTTGTTTCTAGTCTGAATATCTAAAAATTCTTAAATCCAAATACTTTTTATTTTATTAGATAAGTAAAGATTTTTTTTTTTTTTCCTCTGGGGGGAAAAATTAAAAGTGAGTTTTTGCTTTAAAAAAGTAAATTATCTGCCAATGGTGTAAGAAAAATAATATTTTTGTTTATGTCCCAAACATGCAAAAAATCACGTCCTTGGCACATGTGATTTTCAAATCTTCACCGATTTTAAAACTGTGGGAGCATAATGACAGTTTCAACCAGTTTTTAGCATTATAATCCTCTGAACGGACACACTAGATCAGTGGCCTGTTGCACAAAGCCGGTTTCAGTTTCTAGGTAAATTTAAGATTAGTTTGAGTAAACTCTGGTTTTTCGGGCTCATGAAGGTGGATTGGTTTTTAGCGGGTTTCATTGCTATGCTAACTTACGCTACACGGATAACCCGCTCCAGAGCAGGATTTATTCTGAGTTGGAGATCACAAACCCAAACTCGACCAATCAGCTGTGAGTAAAGTGTATCTGATGCAATAAAGCCACTCCCCCTGTATCTCTCGCTCCAAATTAAATCAGTTTATAGTGAAAACATTTTAGAGACAAAATTGCTTAACATTTGCTGGTAATTATTCATTATATTTATATTAAATAAATTCATGACATATTCATATAATTAGGCCTATTATATTAATTGACAATATTAAACTTTGCTTTTAAATTAAAATAAATAAATATAATACATGTATAATATAAAGCTTTTAAACAGATTAAGTTTACATGTATTCTTTTGAGCTCTTTGTGAAACTATATTAATTATTTGCTCTATTTGTTTTGATTCACATGCATTGATATAGTCAGATATTTTCTTTCAGCTGCCTTCTCAAACTTTCACTGCAGCAGTGTTTATTCCTGCTTTGTAAATGCATTTAATTTCATATTTTTCATAACGATCTCTTAATCTTCGGAAGAGACATGAATTGCGCGGCTCTCTCTCTTAGCGGGTGTCATTGCTAACTTAGGCTGCACGGCTAACCTGTTCCGGAGCAGGATTTATTCTGGTTTAGAGATAGCAGACCAAAACTCGACCAATCAGGTGTGACCTGTAACTGATGCAATAAAGCCACTCACCCTGTAGGCCTATCTCTCTCTCCAAATTAAATCCGTTTATAGTAAAAAAAAATTTAGAGACAAAATTGCTTATCTTTTGCAATATCAAATACATAATTATGTATAAATTATATGGCACTCATATAATTATTATATTAATTGACAATATTAAACTTTGCTTTTAAATTAAAATAAATATAATACATGCATTAACATGCAGGTTAAGCTTACATGTGAGCTCTTTGTGAAGCTATATACATTATTTGGCCTATTTGTTTGATACACATGCATTGATATAGTCATATATTTCCATTCAGTTGCCTTCTCAAACTTTCACTGCAGCAGCAATGTTAAATCCTGCTTTGTAAATGCGTTTAATTTCATGATATTTTTCATAACGATCTTTTAATCTTCAGAAGAGACGTGAATTGCGTGGCTTTTTCGCAAGAAGTGAATCAAACGGACGTTCCATGTGATTGGCTGTTTGCCGCACGTGAGCCTGATCTAAACCAGTTTGGATTTATGTGGATTTGTCAACTTCAAGTTTGTTCAGCTAGCTTCATGCAACAGGCCACTGCCTGGAAGTTTCCCTGTATGCCTAAAGACCTTAATTAGCTGGTTCAGGTGCGTTTAATTGGGGTTGGAGCTAAACTAGTGTTAGTTTTTCTCTTGCTGCTGAAATTGTGTTAGCTGTGGCAAAAATAGCAAGAGAAAATGTTTTTTTGTTTTTTTTTTATCATGTAGATGTAATGCAGTAAAATTCAACTTAATAGAATGCACTGCGGAATAAAGTATGTCCCCATTGTTGAGACTTGTATTTCTACGTAAGAGGGTCTATGGTTGGAAAGATGGTTGATGGTTGAATGCTTTGCAGTGGTCAACCTGAAGCTTTCATCTGCACACCCACTGAAGCTAAGAAGGACTGAACCCGGTCTATATCTGGATGCGATACCTCCTGGGAGACTGGGTAGCTGCAGGAGAAGGTGTTAGAAAGGTCAGAGGTCTGATCAGCATGTATCCTGAGTGGGTCCTAACACCCCAGTACAGTTGCAATAAGCTATACTGTATAAAATATATATTATTAAAATCTCATAACTGAACAAATCTGACCATCACTAAAATCTTGTAAAGGAACAGAACCGACTGTCATTGAGATCCTATAAAGGAACAAAATTGACTGTCATTGAGATCTCGTAAAGAAACGAAACTGACTGCTATTGAGATCTCTTAAAGTCCCCCTGTGGTGAAAATCAAGTTTTTAATGTTGTTCATAGGTCTTTAAGGTGTTTTTAATATACTTTAAGACAAACCATGTGCAAATTCATAAGTCAACACCACTGCTGAGTATTTTCTATTTAAAACTGCAGTGAAAAAAAACATGCAGTTCGAAATCACTGGCGTTTCTGACGTCATAAACTACCCTGTAAACAATCATGTCACCATTCGGGCGGGCTTTAGCATATCATTAACCATAACCGCTTTTAAGCAGGAGAGTCAGAGAATATCCCAGTATATTTTTCTGTTGATATAAAAAATCGGGTAGATTTGGTAATAGCGGGTATATGATGTATAAAGATGTTATGATGAACTATACGCTTTTCTCCACTAACGTTAAGGTGTTCAAAGCGTCTCTAATGATACTGATTGTTAGAAAAAAGCTGTCTGACTCGCGAACAGGAACACGGTTTGTGTAACATTAGCAATACATTATAAGCTGTTTGATAATGTAGTCAAGCAAAAGGCTAATCATATTAATTACTGTTATGTGTCTGGCCTTGTAAAAAGCGATACCATTGTGCAGGTTTTACCTCAGTAAGTTGACCGAGTGGATCTCTTAAGTTTGTGCAAGTGAGTGGAGGTGGGGTTAATTAGCATATTCATATATTCGTGTAAAATAAATGAGGCACTTGGAGAAGAGTTATATTCATTTTTTTTTTTTGCACAGGAATTTTTTTTAAAATGTGTCATTTTGGTGATCAAAGATGAGTTTTAAGGGATACAATTATTGACTACAGGGGGACTTTAAAGCAGGGGTGGAGAACGTTGATCCTCGAGGGCCATTGTTCTGCAGAGTTTAGCTCCAACCCTAATTAAACACATCTGAAGCTAATCAGGATTACTAAAGTTACAGGCAGGTGAATGTTTTTTTCAGGGTTGGAGCTACAAAGCCTGCAGGACATTGGCCCTCCAGGATCAAGGTTCCCCATAGTGATGTTACGTTCTATGCCGAGGCTTCGGAGCGTGTGTCGAGAAATCCCGGAAGCTTTCCGTGAAGCGCGTATCGAGGCTTGTATCGCTTTAGACCAGGGGTGGGGAACGTTGATCCTGGAGAGTTTAGCTCCAACCCTAATTAAACACACCTGAAGCTAATCAAGGTCTTCAGGATTACTAAAGTTACAGGCAGGTGAGTGTTTTTTTCAGGGTTGGAGCTAAAGTCTGCAGGACAATGGCCCTCCATGATCAACGTTCCCCACCCCTGCTTTAGACCAATGACGCTATTGATGACGTTCGAAGCCTCGCTTCCACCTGACTGGTCCAGGATGCTCGAATCTTGGCGTGACATTTTGACAGATATATAAACGACCCATGGGATCCCCTCAAAATGTGTGGTTTTAGAATAATAATATCGCCCCTTCTGCCTATTATGACCAAAGAATTTATTTACACACATTTGATAGTCCCATTCATTTGAAGCCAATACGTTATGTTATACAATCATTATATACCACCAGAAAATACACATTATATTCATATGAATAGATTAGTCTATGTGGAAACTGATTTTTTCTTCAGTGTTATTTCTAAGCCTTAACTGGCGCAAAATACAGTGTAGCAGATCACATCAGGTCATCTGTAATGTATCTGCTTGTTTTACACTCTTTGACCACCAGGTGGTATTGTGAGCAAATGAAGCCTCGAGAAATGAACCCTTTTGTGAACCACTTGGCTGAAAAGCTTCAATGCTTCATAAGGCTTCACCTTGCCATCACTAGTTCCCCACCCCTGTCCTAAAGGAACTATTACACTTTATTTTCCTCATAAGAAACAACATTTATGGGACATGTTAGATTTTGTTGCTGATTTGAAATATATTATTTAAGTGTGAGTTCGCCAAGCAGTTTTTGAGATTTCAGGACTTCCCCATTCAGATAGATAGGACCTTGTCTTTGTTGCCCGAAATAGCTGCCCGGAGGCGTTGGAGATATGGCTGCCGAGTGGGACCCGTGGTGTATGAAGATAGAAATGGAATAAAAATGAATAACATCCCTTACAGCAACATAATGTCGGCCCAGATGCGGCCCACATCTGGTCCGTGTGTAACCCACATGTATCAGATGTTGGCTGGATCTGGGCCACATTATGTTGCTGTCTGGGATAGGCCTACTATCTGACAATGTATGAATGAAAAAGTTAAGACTGCTTAAGGTAGGGAATAATTTACCTTTAGTACTAATTTGTCAAAACAAAATTATTCCCAAGGGTGTGTCTAAGCGTAAATTTACACTGCTTGGGTATGAATGGAAAATATGCATAATTAAAAACATCATTATGAAATGTGTCCATCCTTATGTAGCATCTGGTTTGCATGCATTTACCTTAATCTCAGTAATTTCTTTTTTTTAGTTTTCTGTTCCCTTTTGATTGTGTTTATCAGAAAATTCTGTTTATAAACTTGATTTTTTTTTTTTTTTTTTTTTTTTTTAAGCTTTTCTTGTTTTTGGTTTTAGTAAAACCTTTTAAACTTTATTTTTCATAGTAGGATTTGTAAATATGTTTACATGTGTGTGTGTTAAATGAACATATTGATTTATAGTACACTGTAAAAAAAACGTTTTTAAACATAAAGTGATGTAGAAACCAATTAAAGGGCCTTTATCAAGTTTGCTACAGTGGTCCAAGACAAGAGCGATATGTCCTTTTGTAGTCTGCCTCCATGTGGTTTAAATGAAAATAACAGACCTGTAGAAACACTACAAACTTTGGGTTATAGTTTAGGTTTTGAAAAAAAAAAAAACTTTTATTCAAGGATGCATTAAATTGATCAAAAGTGACAATGAAGACTTTTACATTGTTAAAAGTTTCTATTTCAAATAAATGCTGTTTTGAACTTTCATCAAAGAATCCTAAAAAAAAAAAAAGCTTATTGAGCACCAAATTAGCATAGAATAATTTCTGAAGACTCATATTATAATACTGAACATTACTGTTTTTGGTCAGATAAATGCAGCCTTTGTAGCTTTCAAAAACATTTATAAAATGGTTAGTTCCTGTCCTTGATTCTGATTGGTCAATAGCTGTGTTTTATTCACGATAAAACACGGCTATGACTGCTTCACCCACGGTTCTTTGTATCATTACACAACACCCTTAGCAGCCACTCTTGGCAACGTAAACTGTATGTTCTCAGTTGATATTGTTCATTGAAGCTTACTGTATTATGTAGAAGAGTACTGTGAGAAAGAGATCAATTGAGCTAGTTTATTACCTGCATTCAGATTTAGCATTTTCCTTCAGGTCAGTCCTATGTTCATAATTAAAAAATCTCTTTAAATGTCCGATGTACTATCTTGTCCTTTTAACAGTTAAGGGGTTTTCCCTGACAGTGACTGACAGCCCTTGTCAAAGCATTTGTCAGTTGCGTCTCGTTCCGTGTTCACAACAATTCACACTTTTCAATGTAAAAGTCTTCGCTATTGACTGACACACTCACAAAGACAGTCTTTGCCGCCATCTAATGGCGTAATAATGTAACTTCTGTTGCTGTTCACGGTCAGGGACTATTTTTTCAGGAGGAAGGAAGGCTTTAGTGAAAGTTTACTTCATGAAAGTTGCATTGATACATATTTTTGGCTTTAATATTTGTATTTTGTGGTAACCTTATACCTTATAAAAGCAATAAGGTGCTCGAGGCTAGTGCTGTATCGTGAATAAGTCACGGCTGAAGGGGTTGCGGGCACTCCGATTCATGTTGTGCCTAATAACACCCTTCAGCCGTGACTTATTCACAATACAGCCCAGCCTCTCGTACCTTATTGCTTATTAAAAAACTTTACTGACTGCAAACTTTTGAACCTGTGAGTTCTAAATATTTAATGTTAATAGTGGCAGTACATATACCACATAATTTTTTTCTGATATTTGTTTTAAATTTATGAAAACACCTAAAACCTTGAAGATATAGTGTCATGTGTATGTTGTCATATAACATGCAGTATATTGTAGGTCTAATGTGAAACATATATACAACACCAGTTCAAAATACTGTAAAAATGCAATTGTTCCCTCAAAGTGCTTTATTTTTTTTCTCATTTGACCTTTACAAATTACTTTTGTTTGTGTAACCCATTATAGTCAGATTATTTTACTAAGTAAAACCAATTAATTTAGATTTTACCACAAGGTAAACTGAGGAAATGTTTTAGAGTGTATTTGAATTCCAACATAATACAGATTGTTAAGAACAACAACAACCATAGAGTATTTATTAACAAGTACACCAGTGTAGTTTATTTATGCAAGCAGTTTGTCCCTACAGATCAGAAAAGCCACTGTCAAGCGGTTGGCACATTTATGTACAAAACAAATTAATGGTACAGCTTTCTACTAAGCATTCTTTAGTGAGTACAAAAAGACTATACGAGGACAGAGAGAGTGAGCCAGAGTAAGAGAGAGAGAGATAGAGAGATAGAGAGAGAGAGAGAGAGAGAGAGGTGAGGGTTAGAGAAAGCATTAAGTTAGGGGCTCAACAAGCAATAGTAATAGAAAGGTGAGAGGAGGACTCTGAGGGAGTTAGAGAGATCACCACAAAGTAAACAGGCACAAATCAAACACTATACCATCGAAGAGTAGGAGTTTCAGCGCAATGTATTCAGCATAGGATTCAAATTACTGCACATTATGAGAAAGGGGATGACCCAGCAAGACAGTTGCATATAACAAACTCATAAAAAGATGAAATGAAAACTGTTTTTCTTGGGTTTTTTTTCATCATTATTATTATTATCATCATTATTATTTCTTTTTTTTTTTTTTTTTTTTTTTTTTTTTTTGATCCAGTAAAAAACGATTACCATTGAATGCATGACCATGCCACAAATAACACTTAGGTTCACAGTCTTTACCTAACATTACAAGGGTCTGACTTGGCAGCCGGCACCCCAATGCACTTACACCAAGAAAGAGCTCACAAAATGGTCAAATAAGTGCACGAAACTAGCTCTTAGAAACACTGACGGAACATGACTTGCCAGGCATTAAAAGAATGACATCTCCATCATCCAATATAATAATGACTTGTTAGCAAGACAACGAGTAACTGTCATTGAGATAGTATAAGCTCTTTAAATATTTGTTTTTATCGTCATATTCCCCTTTTGTAAAGAAAAACCCACCGAAAGAAAGTGAAACTGTCACAAAACATTACTGTGTCTCACCTGGATTTTGCTCCACCTCTTGTCTTTTTTCGCTTTCAGAAGAACACCCTCCCTCCGCCCACCCTATCCTGTCATGGAATGTGTTTTTCAGTCTAAAACGAATTCACCTGAAGTTTAAGTGCTAACATACAGTACATACATTTACACATTGATTTTGTACAAAAGCTGAAAATAAAAAGCGTCAAATAAAAACCCTTACGGCTTTACTGTGTCTACATCTATTTGTGTAGGAAAATAAAAAAGAGGGGGTCATAACGCTGTAGGGTTGTGCATGTGACGCTTGCTTCCAGTAAAGGGAGAGTTGCATTGTTGCCAAAGAGGGGGTCGCTGACACTACAGTAAGATTTAAAACGACCACTTAAAAGTGGTCAGAAAGTTCCTCTCCCTCTCAGAGAAGTTACAACGCCATCTACTGGCACGATGCGGTCTGAAAACTTGACTAGCACGGCAAGCAAATAATAACCATTTTGTTATTTTGTAATCATCTTTGATAAGCTATGCAATGACATCTGTAGAAAAATAATAAATAAACACTTTATGGTACATCTGTTATATCTTAATTTTGTTTTTTGTCTTTTCTGTCTCAGTTTTAGAGGTTTCTTTTACCAAAATAATGCAGAATGAGCAAGCCATCTGCTGGTATCGGGCTTCATACCTTCTGATGATTAAAAAAAGGAAAGAAAGAGAGGGAGAGAAAGAGAGAGAGAAAAAGAGAGAGAGAATTGTTTTTTTTTTTTTTTACCAATTTTTTTTTTTCATGATTTAAGTCTTTGATAATGAGACCTTAAAAGACAGACACACATGAAAAATGTGCTTTTTCCCCCAATAACCGACCCTCTACATAAGAATGATTCATGGAATGATGCTAAAATGTTTAAAAAAAGAAATATATTCAAAAATTGCAATATGTGGTGGAAAAAAGAACCAGCACAATCTCTTAAAAATGAAATACAATAATGTGGAAAAAACTACAACACTACTGCTAGCACTAATAATAATAATAATAATAATAATAATAATGTTTGTGCGAGAGGTAATGGGTTGGCCATGGGGTTGGTCATACGACACACCACCTGGACTGCACCAGTGCCAAAACTCCCTTCAACAGGAAGTGAAAGCACCGAGGGTCCTCTCGCCCCCGCTGCTGCTTCCTGTCTTATGTGTAGGCATTGAGCCGTTCCTTGGAGCGTGTAGAGTGGATGTCATGCAGCTCCTGCTCCTCCTTGGACTTGCAGTCCTCGTATTTCTGCATTTTACATGCATCCTTCACATAGGCCCAGTTGGCAGACAGCACCATCAGGTAGTGGATCTGAAACAACACCATAAATAGCGTCAACACAGAGTCAACTAAACCTTTGCATTTATATTATTCTAAAACAATTGTTCTTATAAAACATCCTTGCACTTATAAGTCTTATAAAATGATTCTCATTTAAAAAAACAAATATTTATTATTCAAATAACATCAACAAAGACAACTGAACATTTTCATTTCTATTATTCAGACACTTTGTTTTTTTTAATTTACATATATGGCCAGACTGAATATAACCCTCTGGTCCTCTTTGTTTAGGAGTAATTTGGCTCCTTCACAGTCAAAAGGGACCGAAGCCTTGAAATGTAACTTTTTTGTTTTTAAGGAAAACCAATGTAATATATTTTTGTTCAATAATATTTTTTGAAAATTATTTAAAATTTTGAGGGTATTTTATGATACTATGCAATATTTACACAATTTTATTAGCTATTTTTTCCCCATTAAAAAAAATATAAAAATTTTTTTATAATATATTTTTATATAATTTTTCAATTAAAGCAGTATTCCATGTTAAAAAGAGACAAGGCATTTAAAATCCAACTTTTTAAAGGTACATTAGTGCTATCTGGTGGGAGTAAAAAAAAAAAAAAAAAAAAAAAAAAAAAAAAATATATATATATATATATATATATATATATATATATATATATATAGTTCTATATAAAGTGGCTTTTCAATTCTCTAGTGGTTTTTAGACATAAATATTTTATTTTATTAAGTTGTGGATTTATACTTGTGGAGACATCCTCAAAGACTACTTTTTGTCAAAGTTGAGATGTTTTTGGATTGAAATGTTGATTTGAAGTATCAGTTTTTGCATTAATTTTACTACAGTCAAACCTGAACACAGAGGAGGACATTTTGTTACTCATACAGTAAGATCAAAATTCAATAAAAATGTAACAAACATGAACAGGTATGTTTTATTACAGCTTAATAAATCTGGGTCTGATCTGATTTCAACCTCTTATTTGAGTCTTTTGGCTCAATTTTACTATATTATTACAGCCACACCGGTTCATTTGTGTGTGTATAATATTATGTTGTGTGTGTCTGTGAGTGTGTGTAAGTGAGTGTGTGTTTGATAGGGTGTGTCTGTTTTGTACTCTCGATGTTTTAGACTAGAGTGTAACCACTTCCTTGCTGTTCGTTTTTTTACTGCTTTGTTGGCTGAAGTATTGTTTTTATTTCACACATTTGCAAAAACTTGCTGTGTGTTATAGTTACACTAGTTCATATATGTGTGGGGGGAGGGGTGGGGGACTGGATGTGTTTATTTTGCACTCTTGACATTTTAGAGTGACATTCACCCCTTCAGTGCTGTGCAATTTTTTTTTTCACAGTGGCTGATTTGTAGTTTGTACCACCAAAAGATTCTTTGTGTTTTGGTATTTTTTTTTTTTTTTGTATTTTCTATGTCGGTCATTTTTGATCGCGTAGGAGCCAAGTGTGGCTATTTTTTTCGATCCTTTTAACATATCAGAATCATGTCCATGATTTTTTTGCGTTCACACAACTAATGTGACAAAAGTCACCAAGTGTCATTCCTCATTCATTAAATTTCAAAACGTAAAATATTTCTGTCATTTTTGACTGAAGAGGACCAGAGGGTTAAGGTAGAATTTACTGTAAACCTAAAATTATTCTTATTTTGAAAAACAATTTTATTAAACAACTGAATAATTTTATTTTAAATTTTGAATTCATATATTAATATAAAGACCACAGTGACAGAGTGTGTTAAAGATATAAAATACTGGATGACCAGTAATTTTCTTCTATTAAATTCGGATTAGTCCAAAATGCAGCTGATAGAGTTCTTACCAGATTGAGA
Source organism: Elopichthys bambusa (assembly GCA_037101425.1). Taxonomy (NCBI): domain Eukaryota; kingdom Metazoa; phylum Chordata; class Actinopteri; order Cypriniformes; family Xenocyprididae; genus Elopichthys; species Elopichthys bambusa. Next base: position 22,247,414 of record CM074447.1, on the reverse strand, counting down.
AATTGTTAATATAACCCCAATTATATCATCTCTGCACTGGTTACGTTCCATTTCGATTACAAAATATTGCTACTGAACTATAGGGCCCTAAATGGTTCAGCTCCTGTGTATTCCATTTTGTTAGTACCTAGGATATCTAAGTCCACTAAAGGAGGGAGAGCACTTTCGCATTTGGATCCTAAACTCTGGAACAGACTTCCTGATGATGTTCGGGGCTCGGACATGCTCTCACAGTTTAAATCTAGATTAAGGACATATCTCTTTAGCAAAGCATTCACATAATGCATCATAATGCTCATCCAGAGGTAACTAGAGATTATGCCAACTCATTTGGATCCAGCCTCTTATGAAGATTTCATATGACACAACACCTGTGAAGAGATGACGCAAACCTCTGCCAGGACTTCAGATTATGCCAACTCTGAATCAGCATGCATTGTGTAAAGCTGCTTTGAAACTATACACTATGTATTGTGAAAAGCGCTATACAGATAAATGTGAATTAAATGTATAGGGTTTTTAATACACTACCAATCAAAAGTTTGGAATGATTGAAAAAAAAAAGTTGTTTTTTGTTGTTGTTTTTTTTAATAAGTCTCTTATGCTTACCATGGCTGCATTTATTTGATTAAAATGCTAATATGCCCGTTTTAATATTTTAAATAAGATAGACAGATCTTAGCAAACTGTGATGACGCATGTTTGTCACTCTAAAATTAGCAGTGACACCAGCAGGAGGCAGTATTGTAAAGCAGCCAGACTCCTCTCATATGTGTGCTGGTAGTGTGCCTTGGCTATGAGGAAATTTCTACAGTCTACTTCAATAGCCTATGCACAAAATACCTTGATGAAGACCCTGTCCAAATTCTTATGAAAACTAGCAAAAGGATTTACATGCATGTATATATTGTTGGGTGATATAAAGTATATATAAACTATATATGAAATCAAAGGATGTGTGTGGGGTGATAGCAGTCTTGATTTTAAATATATATATATATATATATATATATATATATATATATATATATATATATATATGAAATACGGTAAGTATTTGTTTTCCCGAATGAGAGAATACACTATATGTTGTTTACTTCAGTGCACCATTATGCAAATCAGATTTACATTATGCATGCTCATTTGAATAGGGCCACACCCTGAATTTCTCTTCTTCACAAAGGAAAAGCTGGGTTATTATTACCCTTCCCAGAGAGTGCAAGGATGCATTATGTTTAACAATCAGTTACATTTTCTCTTTCCACAGTAGGGGACAGAAAATCTCTTTCTATAATTTGCTACATCATACCAGACTAACAACCACATTCTCTTTTTCAGAAAATGGTTCCTCGCAAATTAGAGTGCTGCTTGCTACAAGCTCTAGGGCCTTTCTTCTCCTAGTTTCCATGACAACAGAACGACATGCCCAGCGTCTCCCCGTGTATGTGTGCGAGAGAGACGAAGAGAGGTGGGGGGGGGGGGGGGGGGGGGCACAAAGATGTTAAATAACAACAAAGAAAGCGCAATAAGAGAGAGGTGACAACGCCCCCAATGCTTAGAATGCTCAGAATGCCCTAGGAAAACAGTGACAGTAATTCATGACTTTATCCCATTTCAGTTTAGACCTACATGAAGGAGCTGAAGTAGGTGATGTCATTAGCCCACATCACACAAATAAACACACTGTTGCCAGGAGGAAAAAGAAGGAAATTAAACTTTTCCCCTAAACTTTTTTTTTTGTCAGCTTGAGGACTTTTATCACTATTATATAAAATATTATGCTGAAAGGGGAAAATTCTTTGCATTGCATTCATTTATGAAATGCCAGAAAAAAACAGCAACAAAACAAATTAATTTATTACCCGCTATGCAGGGCTTGACATTAAAGGGCTGGTTCACCCAAAAATGAAAATAATGTCATTTATTACTCGCCCTCATGTCGTTCTACACCCGTAAGACCTTCGTTTATCTTCGGAGCACAAATTTAAGATATTGTTGATGAAATCCGATGCCTCTATTGAGAGCAAAGCCATTCAAACTCTCAAGGTCCATAAAGGTTTTTTGGGTGAACCCTTTAACTTTTTCGCTTGCAGCCACTGTGGCTAGTGGTTTTCCCAAGTTACTAGCCACTCAGCATTTTCACTGGCCACAATTTTGACATCGATACCATGGTGAAAAACTTCCACATAGATATTTTTAATATTATCTCATAATTTGGCATCAGGTACATTAGGCTGCTGTCACTTTAAGACTTGACGCACGGATCCATTATATAGTTACACATGCGTTTTCTTTCTCAACTGTTTATGTTCACTTAAAACATAACTGTGTTTACATGAATAACTTGAATAATAACCGGCATTTTGACATTATTGTGTATTTGACAAATACTGTGTATTTGACTGTTTAAGCACAAAAAAGAACTCAATTTAGTACTGAGAGGCAACTTTATGTGCGCTCACTTTGGGTGTGAGCACAAAATATGTGTGAATTAGTAAAATTATGCACAATACGTGCTATCCCATGGCAAAATTCCAGCCCTGTAACACCAACAATATTCATCCAGAGCAAATGAAATGAGTGAGTGAGAGGAGGCGGGTATGTGTGTCAACTCGCTGTCGGAGAGATGATAGAGCAAGAAAGCACAGCTGATATCGTGTACCAGTTCCATGAAAAATAAGTATTGGAAGCATTTCAGATATTTCTGTATCGATATGTAGTGAAAATATTGCACTTAGTTTATTATTTCAGATTCCTTTTCAAAAGATTACAACTGAAAAATGTATATATATATATATATTTATATTTATATATTTATATTTCAACTAGCCCTGCCACTATGATTAAGCAAGCAATTGAATACACTCAAAAAAATGAATTGTTGGCTTTACTTAAAAAAGAAGTGTCAAGTGGTTCCACGCAACTATATTGCGTAATTTGTACAAATAATAATTTAGTTGAATGAACTAAAGAAATTCAAGTAAAGCTGACAAAATTTCTTTGAATAAATACAAATCACTTGAATGTCACTGTTACATAATATTCATATGTGCAGTTTACTTAATAATGTTATGTTTATTACGTAAGGTGAACAGATTTATTGACTTAATTTACCTTATTAAATGAACTAGTTTCTCTACAAAATGCGCTCAAAATGTAACTAATTGAACAAACTCAATTGAATTGAGATCAGGAATTTCATCCTATAAACATGCGTATATGAGGCCCACAGCCTAAACACAGGCGACACTCTTCTGCATAATGGTAACCACAAAATTCAAAAACATTACAGAAACTCCTCTAAATGTCCAACATAACTGAACATTAAACACTAACATAAACTAACAACATCTTTCCCTTTACTACAAAAAAACATAAAATAATACTTTAAATCCCTAAATTTACTCTCCTAATGCAGTCCCTTGAAAAGCATGCTGGGAACTACGGATCCACTGCCCAGTTAGTTATGTCAACATTAATTTGTGCATTTCACTCAGCAATGTTAAGTTGACTGAACAAACACTTAGTAAGTTAAGCTTACAATACTAATTTTTAGTAGAAACAACGCAGTTAAATTACGTTCATGTAGTTACATGAGTTTTTTAAGTAATGTGAATAAGGGTGGTTTGAGTGAAACTAACAACAGTGAAAGTTCATTTTTCTGAGTGTAGACTTTGTAACAAATATTAAAAAATATAAATTAATTCTCAAAAAAGATGGTGCAAGTTACATATTATATAATTAATATTATTATTTATAATAATAATATTGTATAATTATATTATTATTATTATTTTTTTTTTTTACATATTTTGTTATGATCCATACTTTAAACCTCCATTTAAAAAATCATGATTGATGTACAGAGTGATATACTTTAAATTTTACAATTAGGTAGTTCATTTTAATGTGTGAGGAACATAGAAACATTTAGCTGAAATTTAGCGGTTAATTAATTTTGTTAAATGCTTTTTTTTTCCTCCATAAAAAATTAGTTCAAGACATTAGTTTCAGTAATGAATCCATATGTGACCCTGAACGACAATTTTATTAAATTGAGCTTTATACATCATCTAAAAGCTAAATAATCTTTCCATTGATGTATGGTTTGTTAGGATAGGACAATATTTGGCTGAGATACAACTATTTGAAAATCTGGAATCTGAGGGTGCAAAAAAATCTAAAAATCACCCTTAAATTTGTCCAAATGAAGTCCTTAGCAATGTATATCCACTCACAAAAATACATTTTTGATATATTTACGGTAAGAAATTTATAAAATATACTTAATATCCTAATGATTTTTGGTATAATTTTTTTTTTTTTTTTATAATTTTGACACAATGTATTGTTGGCTATTGCTACAAATATACCCGTGTGACTTATGACTGGTTTTGTGGTCCAGGGTTACGTATGTAAAACCACTTTCTCTAAAGGCTAGAATACACTACATGACTTTTGCTCTGATTTTTGCCCCGATTTGCAGTCTAGATGAGTCGACAATAGTTGCAGAAAGTCAGTGCCAGTCTGCAGATTTTGGGCAGTCGCAGTTGACAAATTTCACAGAAAATCACATGGGCATGATGTGGCACGGAAATTTTTTTGATATTTTGAACACATATCATATTGTATGACGCGTCGCTACTGAAACCTAAACTGTTCTCTATCTTCCAGTGTTGCAATAAAAAACAATACAAATACAATAACAATACAATAGCAAATGAATAGAACACACATAACAAATTAGCCTCAATATTTATCTTATCAGCACAGATAAAACATGTGACTTCACCACTCACCTCTAACTCCCGTTATAATTTCTAGAGTCCATATTGAGCGCATCTACCCACCCAAGACTGAATCCAAATGCGCTTAGCTCATTTTTTTCTTTTGCGACTCGCTACAACAACTACAGCGGTCTACTCCTGCACATCCACGTTTGTTTCATCTGTCATGCGTCTGCTAGCAACGAGGCGCGTGTTTCTGTCTGAGTTTGTTGTGTTCGGAACAATCTGAAAGTCTGGTAGTGTATGATCCTCAGTCGTTTAGTGTATGATGCCCTGTTATATCTCTGTAACCATTTACAAAGACGGCAAGTGTATGATGCCTAGTGTTTTAAAGTCTGTTGTGTAATGTATTAAGAGTCGTTGTAGGTATTAGTCAAAACTCACCATGGCAATGACTGCAGCTCCAGCCCCAGCCAGCGCACACACAAACAGATGGAAAGTCATATCCAGCTTTCAGAAAGAAATATTGAGAGAGAAATGAGTCTTGGATTGCTTTTCATTGTGGAAATGATTTACACAACTATTTGAAAACATTGTATTTTTCTGAGTCTATACTTCATACAGATGTTTACTCACCTCATTCGATCCACACATTTTGTTGAACTTATCTGATCCTGAACATACAGTCTTCTCCTCTCCAATGGGCACAACACCTAAAATATATAGTTTCTGTTATTCCTCAAGAGCAATCTGTGTTTTTAGGCTATAAGAATGGATTTTTCAAACTTTTATTTGGTTATTTGGATAACCAACCAGTAAGAAAGAATAAAATTACAGCAACAAAACAAATAATCACTAAAACTTCTTATTAACCACACCTAAACATTTGGAAAACATTTGAAACCCACAGATTTTGAAACATACCAAACTGGCGTGGGTCAAGACATAAACTAGCTCCCTCCAGAATGGTCGTGTTTTGGCAAATGGTCCAGATGTTGAAATACATGAAGACAGGCAAAGAGGTGAACGCTGTCACACCCAGCCAAGCCAACATGAAGATGTACGTCAGCATGATGAACTGAAGGAAAAGAAGGATTAAGACTAAAGTCCAAATACCCATTCAAACACTAAATAAAAAAATAATAGAATACAAGAGAATTAAATAAAAGGCACAATTATAAGCATAAAGAATTTCATATAATCTCAATAAACTCCAACATGTAAGATAAAATACATAGGAAGGAAAATATCTATTAAAGAAAAAATTAAACACAATCTTGAACACAGATTCTGTTTAGCTATGAGTGTTATAAACTAATAACAATAATAGCAGCCACACCATAACTTTTTTTGTTTCACAAGTGAGAGGAGAATATCTTTTATTATAGCCTATAAACGGATGCCATCCTTATGTGCCGCAGTTACTCTTAGTGGCTTTGTCGTTGCCCTTTTCTACATTACAATGCATGAAGTTCTCCCAGTGATTTCTCACCCATGCACTGACGCAGCGTCCACAGGTGGTGATCTTGAAGTCTCCATACAGGTCCTTGATGGCCCCACTGGTAAAGAATCCTTCAACCATCAGAAGAATGCCATACACAAAGAACGCTGAGGCAATGCCATAGATCACATACTTGATAATGTCAATGCTGTGGGAAACAGAGGAAATAAAGTCAATAATTATATATGTGTGGATAAAAAAATATTTTCCACATAAAAGATAAAACCAAACCAAAAGAGATAATTTGGACATTATTACATTACCATTTATATCAATGTAAACTACAAAACATGGTCATAAACTTAGCATAATTTGGATCTGGAGCCAATGTGTTAAAATGGTTGTCAGTCATGGCTTAATTTACCCCCTAAAATGCACTGTAAATAGGCTGTGTATATGTGTAACTGTATACTTAACAGTGTATTTTTTAATATTTATTCTACAGACAAGATCAATATGGCAAAGCAGTACAAAAAAGACAAATAGAGAGATTATCCACCACATAAATACATTGACACACATACACTTACATGCATATGCACTCACACTCACACACACACACACACACACACACACACAAACACACTCTCTTTTTGTGTGTCACCATTACATACAAGTTCACGGTAATGTTCGCTGTTATTAGTGTTGCAATATTGAAGTAACAACTACTTAATTATTTACAAATGTTACGTTTAAAGGGGACCTATTATGCAAAATTCACTTTTATAGGGTGTTTGATGGAAGGTGGAGACGGAATCTGCCCTATTAACTTAGCTATATGTTTGTGAACTTTGTGTGTCTTTGACATAACCTTGTGTGTATTTGAAAGTTTAAGTGCAATAAGACATGTAAAAGCAATCAGTTTAATATTCATATGATGCGCAGTCTGACAGCCAGCTTTCTGTGCGTGTGCTTTTGATGTGTGCACTCAGAAAACCATATATCAGAAATTAAACTGTTATGGCTATAAAACGCATGCAAATAATTAACTTTCATGATGACGAAGAACTGCAATGTCATGTGATTGTGGCAGCGATAGAGATAATAATCAAAACTAAACACATGGGGGTTTTTTTTAGCTTTTGGCAGAGTACCTGAGCTGTACAGGCTCCACCCTCTACTGTAAAGCGAGGTGGGGAGCAGAAGCTTGTTTGCATTTAAAGACACATGCACAAAAACAGCATGTTGTTTCTTCCACTCAAAAATGGGCATTTACAACATGATATAATATATGATCTGTGGGGTATTTTGAGCTGAAACTTCATAGACAGCATAGACTTATATTACATCTTATAAAAAGGGGCATAATAGGTCCCCTTTAGGCCAAATACAAACATGCTGTACATATACACAAAAGCTCATTTACTCATACATCATTTCTGTAGTTAACACACAAAGATCAATTTAATCTTTACTGCATAAACACTGAAAAGTATGAGTTTTCAAAGTCAAAGACAGTGGGCCTTCCTTCGAACACAAACCACACACACTTTCCATACCACAGCAAACCTAGCCTAATATATGTAAGAAGTTTCTTAAGCAAATAAACAAATACAAATACTAGTAAAAATACTAGTTTTATTAGGCTGCTGTCTCTTTATACAAATAATTTACACATCAGTTTTCCCAATTCAATGTGTTCAATGTGCTGCTCTAACTTACATTGTAAACACATCCAGACCATCTCCAGGTCCCCTGATCACCTCAAAGTAGTTCTGGAGGATGGTGACCGTTCCAGAAAGAGCTTCATGTCCACATCCACAGAAGAGCGCCACTCCAGCATACAGCAGGATGGTGGCAATCAGGGATGGATAAGGTATGCCTCCTAGACATTTCAGACAACACTCCATACATCCTGAGAGAAGAAAGAAAAAAAAAGGGGTCATGTTATTCATCTGAAAGGTATGGTTAGGGAGAACAAGCTGCTTTTTAATCATCAAGATCTTTAAAGATGTTTTGTTTGTCTGTGTTTGATTCCATTGTTTTATTAACAGTTTAATTTCAACAGTTTCTACATCATTTAAGAAAGCAGTATTCTTGCACAGAAAGCAAAGCTAGTGTAAGTCATCTTCTGTGCTCTTCTTAGTGTCTAGCCTCTGCCTGACAAGACTAACAAGTAACCAGACAGTTGGAAGTAAATCCTCAATCCATTCACTCTGATGCTCCAGTGAGGTCCAGTTCATTCTCTATGTGTGTGTGTATTTGTTACTCTCCAATGATGTGCAAAATTGTCCCTGCAGCAGACTATTTTAAATTCTCCTCTTGGCATCATATATCAGAGTGAATCATAACAGTATGATTCATGAATAACAAAATGAATGGGAGGATGAGAGGATGGACTTTGACACTTGGTCATTCTGACTGAGTTTTTCCAAATGATTGCCTTCATGTGTTTCCTTTCGAAGTTTCATTACTTTGAGTTTAGATCTCATAAAGACAAGTGTGTTATGTTTAGAACAAAACAAACTTGCAGTTCATTTTAAGTTTATGACACTTTCTAGGGAGAGTCTTTTTTTAATGAGCATACTTAATACTTACTTATATGTTAAAATAATGCACTGTACGAAAATGTTTAATTTCATGGTAAAGCTGTAGTTTCTAGAAATGTACTGTAAAAATACAGTAACAATCTTTCAGGCATTATGAGATGACATGACTTTTTTTACTGTAAAGCATAATTTTAACATTAGTTGGATGTATTGTTAAGTACATTATAAGAAGATAATTTGTATGTTATAGTAATAAAAAACATACTTTTTTAAAATATATTATTGTATTATTATATTATTACTATATATTTATACTATTACTATATTTTACAGTAAATTGACATGCATCAGTGTTCCCACTCTTTCATGAACACCAGATTCAAGGACTTTCAAGGACTTTTTAAAGTTATTTTATATCAAGCACCTATCAAATTCACATCCCAGCATATGGAGCATCATGAAAGACCTCTTACAGTTCTTAACACTTTAACCCTCCTATTGCATTTGCATCCATTTTAACCCAGAAGAGGTTAGAATCATTTGTACATTAATTTTGGAAATATATTAAAACTGGTTGCAGCTTTCTTATCCCTAATATTAACAAACTTTCCACACTAGTTTTGGTTTTCATTTTTTATGAATTTCATTATAATATAGAGAGAATATTGTAAAAAATAAATTTTGCAATTCAGTGAAAAACAAAGGATCGTAATTGTCAGAATATATACAATATATTATAGATATATAAGCTTGCAATTCAAAAAAGAAAGTCAGAATTGAGAGATATAAATGAGCACTTCTAAGAAAAAAAATCAGAATTGCAATGACTTTATAAGACACAATTGTGGCTTTATAATCACACAATTCTGACTTTTTAACTCGCAATTGTGAATTTAGGGTAGAGTGGGGAAAACGCCCCATTGGGGGACAACTAACTCTACACAATATACATAATATTCTTAGTAATAAGTAAGGGTGGGTGATATGGCAAAAATATCACGCTTCATGATTTGATCACAAATCTTTTTCATATTGTTTTTACTATTTTGCCAGTGACTGAGCAGTACAGTCAAACTATTTCCCTATATATTAATAAGTAGCCTTACAAGGTAACAAAATATAAAAGAAAAACAGACTTTCAGCCCAAAGTGGATGAAGATAAAAACACTAATTTATAAGTTTCTTGTTAAAGCTACTGTATTAAATAAATTAAAAAAACAAACAGTTGCTGGTCCCCAGTGAGTTCCGTATAGAAAGGAAATACTATGGATGTCAGTGGGTACCAGCAAATGTTTAGTTACCCACATTCTTCAAAATGTGTTCTTTTGTGTTCAGCACAAGACAGAAATACAGGTTTGGAACAACTTTAGAGTAATTAAATAAAGACAGAATTTTCATTTTTGGTTGAACTATCCCTTTAAGGACAAGTCGCAGCATGTGTTGTCTGTCCCTTTAAAGCTCATGCGCGCATCTTATATATTGACAGGCATTCGATTGTCTCTCAGCTGTTTACTTTCACTTTACACTTAACCGATGGTGTAAACCTTGTGTGTATTTGACAGTTTTAGCAGAATAAGATGCGAATGATAACTTTTTCCAGCAAATGCAGTGTTTGTCAGGCTTTTAGAGTGCGTGCGCTTCGGTGTCAGACCAGAGCGCTGATAAAATGTTTAACCGGCAGCGCTTTAAAATGCATGCAAATAATACACTTTTGTGATTGTGAATAACTGCAGTGTTCCGTGAGTATAACTGTACCGCTGTGTTAACATGTGATGTGTATTACACAGTATGTTGAGACAGAGGCACCAGGACTGCAACTGACAGAAAGCACTATAGCACGATACAACGATATTTCTTCAAAAGCAGATCGTGGAGACCTTTTAATTGTCCACGATCAAAATCGCACACCCCTATAAGAATGTTCATTTCGGACACAGCAAGTGTCACAGCTCAAATGTCCAAACCCTGCCTAATAACAAGCAGGGGGAAGTACTGCAATGGAAAACTCGGAAACTGATTGTAAAATAATATTCCAAAACAAATATAATATAGGACTAAGGGGGACAACAACTTTATTTCAAGAACAATTTAATTCAAGCACTTTCAAAGACCAGTATTTGTTTTCAAGTACTTTCATTCATGTGTCTGAAATCCAAGTACTTTCAAGGCGCATGGGAACCCTGAATGCATTGTCTTTTTTTTAATATAGAGCATTTATGACTTAGCTAATTAATTAACAGATTTTTTTTTTTTTTTACTGTAGCATTTCTACATCATTTTTCCAAAAAATAATTTTCTACAGTGTGGGTTGTTTGGAATTTGTACTTCCTGAGGAAGAACAACTCAGTGTTTGTTTGCCAGTCCTTATGAAACGAGTGCAGGAACTTGTGAAAGAGTTACAACCATGGATTGGTTGAGGCTATTGCTCCCATTTCAGGCCTCTGAAAGTGAATTATTGAATACTGTCAAACACCGCTGTTATAATGAACCTCAGACCTGGCTTTACAGTGGCTTTGGCAAGGGATCAACTTGTTGCCTTAGCAAGTAGGAGTGAGAATATATACAAGATCTGATTCTTTGTAGTGTTTATTAAGACACCGTCTTTGTTGGCAAATTTAAAAAAAATAGTTTTTAATAATAATATACTTTCATTTTAGACTAACACATTCTATGCGTAGTAATACATTATTTTAAGTATAACATGTTATTTTTATTCTATAATTCTATAACTACATAACTGTATTAGAGTTTACACAATATTGCCCTTTTGATCCTGTTATGAGATTCTTTGCACTGTTGAATCCACTGCATGTCTCCTGGTTGGTTGAGAGTATCACATATTCTGAAGCCACCGCAAATTGCATTACATTACAATGCAGCCTTATATTCATCACTCAAGGGTGTTAGATGAAACAGCATTACAAATGCATGCAGATTGCACACTTTGTTAATACAGGACCTGATTTACAATACAAATTCTCACAGGATAGCTTCGCTGGCAAGATTCAAAACAGATCACATGCAGACATAATGTTGCAATCTCATGTTCTTGTAAAATGCAGCCAAAGACAGAAATGGTTTACCAGACTAATGCAACTCTCCATTATGAAAGCAACCAAAATGCAGCCCAAGATACTAAACTGAACCATAAAATCAGTGCAAACATGCTTGAATATTAATGGATAATGTTAACCTGCCAACTACTGGCACCAAAGATGCAGTAAGTTTCTAGACAAAACATAACATTTATTGATAAAAATAAGCTAAAAACATGCATATATTTTCCATCCATTTAGATCATGAATGATAAATCAATATTTTCATTAGCTTTTTTTTATCATTAGATCAAAAATTTCTTCATTAGCTTCTTTTATCATTGGAAATTAGAGCTTTAGATTCTAATTTTGATATGCTTAATGTAATTATCACATACGCAATTTAAAATGAACAGTTTGAGAAGAAAATTTCATTAATTAATAAGATATTAGATATACATAAATAGATATACTTAATCTACCACATAATTAAACAAAACAAACTTTTCCAGATCAACTTTACTTTAATGCATTCAGCAGTGTTGTTACTGTTAACTAAAACTATAAAATAGTATAATATTTCATTAATTTAAATAAGTAAGGAATAAATTGAATAAATAACTTACACCTCAGGTGTGCATTATTTTCTAATAATTCAACGAACTGGAGTCAATTATTCCGTCAACGAATTGGAGTCAGTTATAGCCTATGATGATTACCACACCTCAAGACATCAAGACATTTGTCAGCTTTTTGTCCTTAAAACGCTTGTGTGTAGGACTAATTTCTTACGCATCTCATCCTATGTCTCTGTTGCAAATTTCAATACGTAATTTTAGAGCTAGAAACTGAGGCTTGAGCCATTGAAAGCAGACTAATGCAGTTATTAATGCAGTAATTAGAGAGAGAGAGAGATACCCGAGTCTGTCTGTCTCTCAACAGTGTTCGGCAGCAGCATCTCTACTAATAGCGAAACTGTACGTTTATCTGCTTCAAGAACAGTGCTGTTATTTCCTCACTAGTGAGAAATGTCATGTAGCTAACCTAAAGTTGCTAACCTATTTGACTGATAAAATCATCAGAGCAGCACTGACAACACATTTCTGTGTGTGTGTTTCCGTACTGTATGTATGTGCGTTTGAGTGGGACAGAAAGTGGGAGAAAAATAGTATGTGCTTTCCGTACATAATAAAACGTAACTTTGTGGCAAAAACATGGAAATAATTTGTCGTTTTTATCCTATTGCTTACTATATTTATTTGCTTGGTCAGTGTCTTGGACTGTTGGTTTTGGTTCTTTTGCTGTTGTAAGACCTTTAGTTTGAAATTATTGAAATAATTTGGCGAAGTGATATGGACATGTAATGCGGTCAAGACCAGCCTGGAACTACTTTCGCCATGCTTTTCCTTGAAAATAATTGCCACCTTATTCGTTGTTCGTCAACCAATCGGATTCAAGCATTCAACAGCCCCGTAACAGAAATAAAATAAAAATTACAATTGAATTTTGAAAACAAAATGAAAACAAAAACTTGAACACAAAAATGAGAAATGTTGCTTTGACAACTTATCTGAAATCAAATAAATTGAATACAGAAATTACTAAATCTAAAACTGAAATAAAAAGAAACAAGCTAAATAGAAATATTTGAGAAAAATAAAAATACTAAAAAATAAACTAAAATTAAAATGAAATATTAATATTAATAAGTATTATATTAATAAATACTATAATAATATATAAATAATACTACACTGGCATTTGGATACTGTTTTTCAAATGTTACAGTTAAACCAAAAATGATGCACACAAAAGAAAGGCTTAACCCGAACAACATAAACAAAAGCACTGTCCCGGAGGGTCCTCTAATCATAAAGCAATGGCCCACCCCACAGACCCCATACCTCCTCCTTGTCCCTCGATCACCCCACCCAACCCTAACGCCCATCTGTCAGTCTGACAGCCACAGTGCCACTCCCGCCTCACCCCACCCCCAATCTCCAATTAATCCCTGGAACTGTGGGGTCACTGCGAAACAGTGCTCACCCTAATATCCAGACATGTTCGGAGGGGAAACGTTCTCAGGACTCTCAAAGGCCGAGCAACAAAAGGCCGTAGTCGCTAACGCTAATCCGCACCACAGAGGGGAAAGAGAAAGGGAGAGTGAACGGATAAGAGATTGCGACAGATGAAAGAAAAAGACAGTGGGAGTCAGAGAAACAGGCAGATGGAGAGGAAAACAGATGCAAGTGTTGGTTATCATGTAGTAAAATTACTTTTTTTGCTATTTATTTGTACCTTTTTACACCCACAGTCAAATATCCTCCATTCATAACCAGCTCAATCTGACCCTCTTCTGCCTTTTTTTTTTTAAAGGATTTGAATAATTTGTCAATTTAAAGTGATTAGCATTTCATTACGCTGAATGCCATTTTTCTGTTCAGATAAAAAGAATTCAAATTCAATTGAACTCAATCACATCAAGCGTCTACATGAGGGGCGCTGTGTTTCTCCATCACTGGCCCCTCCCTGCAAGTGAGCGGGTTTTCATCACCGCACGTCTACGCGACTTCTCTGCGCATGTTTAATCAACCAGCAGGGTTGCTATGACGATGGAGGTGCGGGCCCTGAGAATGGGCCGGGCCTTTGCAAGCTCCATGACCCACTTACAGCACCGTGTGTCAATACATTCAGCGGCAAACGGCTGAATGGGAGACGCATTCACAAGGATTACAGGGAGGAAAACACAGTTCAGTGCTGAACACACTGTGAAGAAGACACGACTTCATCCCTGATGGGGCAGCTAGAAGGTTCTTGTACTTCCGACATCTTCCTCAATACCGTCCCTCAACAGAAAAGAACCCATTTAGACTCCTTTGTATGTAGCTCATTTGAAATGCACCAAATGTGTAGAAAACGGCAGTCTTCTGAAATATTAAATAATTTGAAAAACATGCTTCATGTTCCACTCTCTATTCTCATGGTCATTTGACCTGCTGGAAACAATAGTGAAAACAATAGCGCACTGAATTCACTTTCTATTAATAGCCATGACTCAATTTTAAGGACAATTAGCGAAACTTCAGTGTCCTTGAGAGGTTTGACCAGAGTGTGGGAACAATAGGAGTGTCCAGATTAGAGGGATCACACATGGTCGTGTATTTGGGAGAAATAAAAAACAGGAAGGAAACGAGATTGCCAGATGTATTCCGCAGAGGTATAGAATTCAATCACGCTTTCATCTATTTCAACATCTCAGTTTAAAACAATGTGGTGCTTTGCAAATCCATCACACCTTAGAAAAAAAGAGAAGTATGTTTACACCACAGGATTAAAACTGATGCCATAATTCGAAAATATAAATGCTCTCAAAGATGCGTAATGCATCTGACAAATCAAATCAGATAACTATATAGATTTGGACATTAATAATTAATTAGGAGTTTGTTACAAGCTGGGCTGCTAAAGATAGTCCAAGAGGCATAACATGCTCTCTTATAAATGAGTGTTTTCATGTACAGTACAACAAAATACAGGTAACTATCAAAAATCAGTTCATTACAACTGACTATGCATGCAAACGGTACCATTAGATTTTGAAATTTTTTGTCAGTTTCTGACGTCAGAACATAAACACATGCGCAGAAGACATGGGTGCACTGACTTGGCAGACAAAACACCTGTGAGGTAATGAGCAAAAATGTGCAAAACCATTTATCATCTTTATTTGAGTTTAAAGCATGGCTACACTTGAATGCCCTCACGTTGTATCATTCTGTGAGATTCTATAACACTCACTTTATGAACAACTCCTATCAGAATTTTATCAGAGGATGATGTTACACAGTCAGCAGAGACTACTAAGAGACTGTACTCTGTCAACAGTGGTGATGACATAAATTTGGAGGTAAAAGCCATAAATAAAAGATGATGAGTGGGATGGCATGTGTGTGTGTTAACGGCCTAATGTTCTCTAATCCAATAATCATGAGAGGTAATGAAATGTCCACTCTCCCATGAGGCCGCTTAGTTCCCCACTCCATCTATTGTGCACCGGTAGGGTCAGAGCACCGGTCAATGCACGTCTGTGAATAAACTATAGCTGATTATCGGACTTCAGCTTCTCTTTTATTGAGTTAAGGAACTAGTGTTTTGCAGTTACTGTAGCACTAGTAAGTATTGTGTATTAGGAAAATGTTGCATTATATACATTTCTTCTTTTTTTCCCCCCTAAATTGTAAGGTATTCCTGTAGCTCAAATGGGTTTGATTTCTATGGAAGCCCGTTTCCGCCACTAAATAAAAAAATTAAAAAGTAATTGCGACTTTTTATCTCAGAATTCTGACATTTTATCTCGCAATTGCGAGTTTATATCTCACAATTCTAAAAAAAATTCTCACAATTGCGAGAAAAAAAGTCTGTATTTGCGAGAAAAAAGAATTGTGACTTTATATCACGCAATTGCGAGTTTATGTCTCAGAATTGTGACTTTTTTCCTCACAATTGCGAGTTATAAAGTCAGAATTGCGAGAAAAAAAGTAAAAATTCTGACTGTATATCACGCAATTGCGAGTTTATATCTCACAATTCTGACTTTATAACTTGCAATTATGAGAGAAAAAGTAGCAATTACTGTTTGTTTTTTTTTTATGTGGCGGAAACGGGCTTCCATAGATTTTTTTTTTAAAGAGGGAAAAAAAAGTATAGGCTACCTTAAATGCAAAGTTATTCGCTTTAGATAAAAGCCTCTGCCAAATCCATACACATAAATGACACAATATTGAATGCCTCAAATGTTTTAATATTAATAATAATAACAGTAAGAATATTTATGGATTTATAAACCAAACTAAATAGGTCAAAGCTCTTTTGAAGTTCACTTTTTGGGATTCCCAAATTCAGATCAATTTGGGATTCTTACTCAGTACACATGAAAACAAAACCAGGTCAAATGAGACATACATCATATCCTAGACTTGCATTTTATATCAGGAAGTTCATCTGGTGCACATTATGGACAATAAGCATTTTCTATATAAAAACAAAACGAACAAACATCTAGCTATTAAATGCAAAACAGCTTAAAAATACAGAAAAGAGAAACAAAATAGATCAGTGTTAACAGGATTGATGCATTTGTGATTCTAGGATTAAATTGCTAGATCCAGCCAATCGTGGCATTTATTGGTTCAAAAAAAAAAAAAAAAAAAAAAAAATCAAACAAATAATAAATACGAAGATAAAACAATAAAACACCCTGGCAGGTTGCACATACATCAGTGATCCTCCCATATTTCATGTGCTGAATATCACACAAGCTCACTGACAGTCTAAGCACAGCAGAACTGACATGGCTGCTATCATCACACTGCTTTAGAAAGGAGGAGGGGGGGAATCACTTAAATATAAAGAGCCGTCATAGATGGAGAGAGAGGAGGAGGAAATAGTTCAGAAGGCTGGAATTTCGATTATTTTTATTCCCTTTCTTTTCGCTTCTCGCCATACAATTATGTGCAAATATTTTCTCTACAGACCACCAAAGAAGAAGAAAAAGACAATGATTTCCTCTCCGAGCTCGAAATCCAGCCCCTGCAAATGGTGGTATTATAAATAGCAAGCTCCCTCTCACACAAAGCAAACAAATGCTCCTGCACACAAATAAAGGAGCAAGCCAAGTAAATGAAATTAAATGAAAGAGGGGGAAACAATGGCTGAATTTGGACGACTATTTAAACGTCACTGCAACTAGAAGACGAATCTCCTGTCTGTCTCAGCCTCTTTCAGACAGACTGACAGAAATGCGCGGCAAACAAAGACAGACCCATCAGATGGTCTACACACACACACACACACACACGCTCACGCAGGCTCCATCCCCTGCACACACCCCTCTACACAATCACTCTTATCTAAAATTTATCAATCCGTTTTTTTTTGTTGTTTTTTTTTAAAGGATCATATTTGCTCAGTCAAGTTATTTTCACAATTTCAAAAATCCATGCAGTGCATCACAGTGCATTAAATACATCATCGGTGAATTAATTAAAAAATTCTAAAGAAAATATGTCAGAAAACACTTCTTTCTGCACTAAAAAAATATAATAACCTATTCAGATATTTTTCATAACCTCGTTTTATAATCCACAAGATCAGAGACAATGAAAAGCAGTGAGGGATTAGGCACAAAGGTAAACAACACAATCGGAAAGATGGATGGGAAAACAATGGAGATAAAAGGCATTCCTTTACCCTTCTGAGTCTGTCCCTCATCCATGTCCTCCTCCATGTTGCCTTGTCCTTTGATTTCGGGGGTCTCTACAGCGGTGACCAGTGTTGCGCCTGTGGGTTTAAAGTCCGCTCCTTAAACGCCTTCCCTTGCCTGCTTACCACAATAGAGGCTGAGGCTGGCTCTCAGTGCACAAGTCTCTCTCTCTCTGTCAGACTCTCTCTCCCTCCTCCCTCTCCTCACTCTCTCGCTCCTGCTACTACCCTGTTCCTCACAGAGGAGAGCTGCTGTCAACACCGATTTTTTTCAGTTGACTTCTCTCGTGTGAGGAGGTTCAGTGTGGCATCTCTGCGCAGGCTTGTGCAAACCAGTAAGTGTTAAGACATTCAGAACTCTATATACTCTATTTATGTGTTTATACGAGATAACACAAGCTCAAGTGTGGGATACAAAAACAACAAATCGACAACCGCCCAAAACATGGATCAGCACACTAGGTGGACAGAGAAAGGTGGGTTTTTGGGGGAGTCAATCTGCAAGCCAGTAAAAGCCTCCACTTTACACCCCTCCTTTAAAAGAATGGTTAATGCTAGCTACATCCCTGCTTCATTAAACTCGATATAAAAACAAATAATAAATTTATCAATTAATTCTGTCTGACATTCCGATAATTACTATATATTATATATATATATATATATATATATATATATATATATATATATATATATATATATATATATATATATATATATATATATATATATAGGCCTATATACACATAGATAGATAGATAGATAGATAAAAACTGCATGACAATATAAAATAGTAAATCTGAGGGCTTGAATTATAATGATGACATCTTGAGTGTTTTTTTTTTCAGCTCCACTGCTTCTGTGTGCAACATGGATGAAATATAAATGCTTGTGATGAATATAACATCATAAGGCATGCTCACGTGATTCTTTATACTTGTATGTGTGTGTGTGTGTGTGTGTGTGTGTGTGTGTGTGTGGGTGGGTGTGTGTGTGTGTGTGTGATGAAACATATTCACTGTCATTCCAGGGGGTGACAAACATAAGGCATTAAAAAGCAGTAATTTTTGTTTTGTCAAATTTTATGCACTTAATCAGCCACATTTGTTAGAACATTAAACTTTAATGATGCTTCTATGCAAAATTGTATTAAAATGTGTATTTCCTCCTCTGTACAACCAGAAATTTGTGCAATTAATCAGTTGTTGGTGGTTATGTGTCAATAAGTGATCTAAGACAGCCAAAATCAACTAAAAGCATGCTCATCTCCAACATAACCATTCATTTATAAATTATTAATCACTAGAAAATGCATTTAAACAGCTCTTTTAAATCATTTCTAAATGCTAGGCAATCGTTATAAATCTAGAAATGACTCTATTTGTGTTGCACTTGAGTTTTCACTGGCCCCATTACTTTAAATACTGGCTTATGATCTGCTGACACTTTAAAAGATACATCAACATGTCCTGGCCAAAATGCTGACAGATTTACTTTCTACAGGCAGTTAGAAGTTCTAAAATTGTGAAGGCCGACTTTCTTATTTAGAATCCAAGAATAGCATTTAGTATGCCACTGGGGTGCAGTCGCTACTGAAAGTGTCTTAGGGGCCGCTCACACAGGAGGCATTCTATGTGAACAGCCCCTGACCCCCCAAATGCATGACTTCTGACAATAACAATTTGTCTGATGTGTTGATACTGCTATGCCATGTTTAACATTCCTGCCCTGAGTGCCCACATATATAGTGATCTATTTCAAGAATATCATCACCGCACAAAGGCACAAAACACCAAATGTAGACTATAGCATTTGACACTAAATATAATATGACACTATAAATATATTCAACCCTACTCCTGAAGGCACATTAACAATACACGTCTTCAAACTCTTTCTTATCAAACACACCTGATTCAACTCATCAGCTCCATGACGGAGACTCCAAGACATCACATGGATGGGCAATAATTGTTAAAAAGCTGTTAAAAATCTTCTTTCATCAGTTCCAAAATCTACTTGTAAATGAATAATTGTAATTTTTAGAGGATTTTTAAAATCTAACATATTATGTAATTGCTATCATTAAATTTTATATATATATATATATATATATATATATATATATATATATATATATTGTCAATACAAGATCTTGACCAAAAAATCTCTCGATGGAAATTTTTGTTCAAGATCTTGTATTGACAATGCAAGAGGTGAGCTTTCACTGCTTTGGAGCTTTACGGATCGAATCAGTGACTCGGAGCGCCAAAGTCACGTGATTTCAGCAGTTTAGCCATTTGATAGGAGATCCGAGTCACTGATTCGATCCGTAAAGCTCCGAAGCAGTGTTTTGAAATCGGCCCATCACTATATTGTTGAAAAGTCATTATTTTGTTTTTTTGGTGCACAAAAAGTATTCTCGTCGCTTTATAATATTAAGGTAGAACTACTGAACTCGCATGAACTGTTTTAAATATGTTTTTAGTACCTTTATGGATCTTGAGAGAGGAAGTACCATTACTGGCTATGCAAGCCTCACTGAGCCATCGGATTTAATTAAAAATATCTTAATTTGTGTTCCGAAGATGAATGAAGGCCTTACGGGTGTAGAACGACATGAGAGTGAGTAATTAATGACAGAATTTTCATTTTTGGGTGAACTAACCCTTTAAGGTCTGGACCCAGATGTGCCAATTCATGTGTGGAAATGATTCTTCATGCTCTCTGAACCGTTCTTTCACAATTTTAACCCTGGTGAATCTTGACATTGTCATCCTGGAATATGGCCATAATATGTCTTCCTACATGGTTGTTTAAGAAATGAAAAGCTACACACTCCATCTTTAAGGGTTAAAAGAACTGTTGCCAAACATATAACATGCTAGAAACATAATAATCACTGTAATAATGATCCATTCATAGATTCTTAAGTATTTGCCTATTAAAATCCAAACAGCAACATTTTTTTGGTCGGGCAGTGTATATGATATATTTAATAATTTCTAATTCAATAATAGCGTACTGTGATGCTATACATTAGATATTTCTAGATTAGAATATTACATATTTTATACTTATTATACATACACTACTGTTCAAAAGTTTATTTACACACTCGTGCCGTCGAACTGTTGTATAAACACAATATGAACACATAGTTTTATATTTTTAAAAAAGTCTCTTCTGCTCACCAAGTACAGCAAAAATACAGCAAAAACAGTAATATTGTGAAATATTACAAGCCATCCTAGATGTATATGACTTTCTTCTTTCAGACAATATACAATCTGAGTTATATTAATAATCACCCTGATGCTCTAAAACTTTATAATGGCAGTGCATGGAAACCACCTGTTTGAAGCTAAAAAAAAAGTGCATCCATCCATCATAAACGTACGCCACATGGCTCCGGGCGGTTAATAAAGGTCTTCTGAAGTGAAGCGATGCATTTGTGTAAGAAAAATATCCATATTTAACAAGTTATAAAGTAAAATATCTAGCTTCCGCCAGACCGCCTTCTATATTCAACGTATGAAGAAAGTGTAATACCTCTCGCGGTTCAAAACGCTTAGGCTACGTCCTGCACCTTCGTATTCAACTTATGAAACAAGCATAACTGACGTCAGTTACGCTTTGTTCATAAGTTGAATACAGAAGGCGGTCTGGCAAAAGCTAGTTATTTTACTTTATAACGTGTTAAATATGGATATTTTTCTTGCACAAATGCACAAATGCATCGCTTCTCATTAGAAGACCTTTATTTATAATGTTAAAATAATAAAAAATTGTATACATTTGCTATCATTACATTATATATAAATATTACACATAATTTATATTATTTAATACATTCTAATTTATTACATTTATTTATATAACTATGAGGAATTAACTAAATAAATTATCTCCAATGATGATTGCCACATGTCACTGAGTCTATGCAGGCACAAATACAGCCACACCCTGATCCCTGATGATGCTGCTTTTCTGGGAAGGTGGTGGGAGAGAGACGTTGGCTCTTGCCGCCAAGTGTGTGTGTTGTTCGTATGGGCATGTGTTAATGTGTGATACATAGGCAGTGAGTATGGGTGGGTTTTGGAGGGGAAATCCAAAAGTTAATGAGCGATACTTTAACACCCAATCCCCTTCTGGCTAATCATGTCCCTGTCTGGATTAAATACATGAATCCGAACCCCCCTCTTCTAACTCTCGAATACATGCATCCTCCCTATTTTGCACTGCAGGCCCAGATGAAAAAACACACAACAGATGGCTTAGCGGCCTCTACAAGGGCATCTAGCCGTCTACATGCAGTTAGTTGGCACTGGAAAGCATCACACAAAATGTGTTCCAGTGTGCGTTTACTCTGAAATGCTTGCAGTGAGCGCTACCATCTCCCGCTTGATTGTAGCTCTAGCTGACTTGTTACCATAGAAACCCACTTTAGATATCTCCTGTCCAAGAGGCAGCACATGCACACATACATGTACAGAGCACAGTGTGCAGAGAGCACTGAACACCATGTAAGGGCTAAACCTTTCCTTCCCATCAGGGTTTAGTATCACCCTGAAGGGGTTTATTGTATGATAACACCCAGGTTACTATACACAGCAACTTACCAATTAAAAAAAACAAAAAAACAAAACAGTGCAATATTATAAATCCACAATCCAAGATACAGTACAATTCAAAAGTTTTGGGTCATTAAGATTTTAATGTAATTTTTCAAAAATAAATAAAAGTATTATTTAGCAATGATGCATTAAACTGATCGGAAGTGACAGTAAAGACTACATCTTCCTTCTTTTCTTCCTTCCTTCCCAAGCCATGTATTCCTTCTTTCCTTCCTTCCATCCATCCATCCATATTTCCGTTTTATCTCTTGCCACTAGAGACTGAATCTCTTGGCAGTGATGTTTCTGGGGTAGATTGCCAGGTCTTTCCCCAATCCTCCCCAATACATGGCTTGGGACTCAAACACACACACACACACACACACACACACACACACACACACACATATACACACATTTACACCTACTAACTTATACTGCATGTTTTTGGATTGCAGGGGAAACCAGAGCACCTGGAGGAAACCCATGCAGACACAGGGAGAACATGCAAACTCCACACAGAAAGGACTCCTGTATAAAAGAAGGCAGTTATTTAATATTTTAATCCTATTTGACAATATTACTGTATTTTCCATCAAATAATTGCAGCCTTGGTGAGCATAAGAGACGTTTTAATACTTCCGGTTCTATGAGTTTTTGGTAGGGATGGGAGAAGGGAAGAAGAAAAAAAAAGAAAAAAAAGAAAAAAAATAGATGCATCGCGATTGTCTTTCCAACGATTCTAAGAATTTCAGAATTGAATATAAGCTTAGTTTTTAACCACAGATGACGCTGCGTGTTTTAGAAAAACATGTATTCTGCATGCTTCCAATTCCTCACACACACCACTCGAACATTCCATAAAGTTCGGAACAAACTACAAGGACATTCGCAGGCTTCACTGAACAGGATAGGCCTGTGAGAAACGCACACTTTGCTTGATGGTCTCGCCCGTCAATATTTTCCTTACAAATGCTCCACGAATGTATCATTTATGTAGTTTGGAATTTAGTGGGCTTATATATTAAATATCAAACTCACTGACAGAGGCTGCTTTCAATTTCAAATGCTCACAGGTGTTGCCAAGTCCGCGTTTTTTAACAATTGGGCGGATTTTGATGTGAAAACCTGGCAACCCTGATGCTCACGTGCTTGTGTATGAGGCTGTGTGCAGCTCCGTGTAAGTGATTAAATGTACTTGCACCTCAAAATGGTTTTATGACGCAAAATTGATGTAAATGCAGTCAGTTATTTCTTAAATGATTAAACAGACAGGACAAACACATCTTCTATTTCACAAGAGATCTGTGCATTAGTGTGAACACAGCTTATTTGATGTCATCAGTAATAATAAAACAACAACAATAAAGCTTAGAAAGAGAAAAATCACTCAGCTCTTGAATGGAAAGTGTTCAGATACTCTTAAAATACTGAAAGCACTATTTATTGCTTGTAATGTTTTTTTTCCCAAACGTAAGATTGTTGTCTATCATAATAGTATAAATAGCCCTTAGTTCTAAAATACTTACAGTATAAATAATTTGTTATTTTCCTGATTGTTACCCCTTTATTCCCAAGACTTTACATATTGTTTCCCTATACTTACATGTTCTTACTTTATAGGTACACTATAATTATCGAAAGTTATGCTGTAAATTCGTTGTAATTACGCAGTACTTTCTTCTTGGAATTGGATCGCTACTCCTGGAATCAAACTGAATCATGAAGGGCCTAAAGATTGCCACTGATAGTTTTTGGATAAATGCTTCAAATAAGGTCTCACGTGACGTAACTGACAGAATTTATGATTTACTTGATTACAATAAAAGAGATTTTTAAGGAAAATGGCCAGACTGCTGTTTTTCACACAACAAGAGATGACCCAACTCTCCAAAGCTCCAAAGATAAAAACCATAAATGTACCATAAGACATCGGCGGCAGCAGCAGAAACAATGTCAGCCTCAGAGGTGTGGAAATACTTAAAAATTAATTATGACAACCCACACATTGTGAAATGCATGCTTTCAATCACAATTCGTTATCGATTAGTGAAGGCGGGATCGGGCTGAATGACAGACCAGAAGCGCTCTCTCTCGCACGCGCTCTCTCTCTTTCTTGCGCGCGATCAGTTCTCCTTGCGCCTAAATGGTCAAATGCACACATAGTGTGCATCTCAATCAGCTCCCTAGTTCAGTAGTCAGGGCACTGATCAGGGAGTCGGCCACATTCATTTACATGGTATATTGATACACGACCTAGGAAGCTAGGGAGTTGATTAAGATGCAGGGATAGTTGTCAAAATGTCCATCGCGTGGAGTATCTCACGTAAATACAGTCGGTTATGGCTTAAGTGGACGTAAACATTTGGGTGAAAACAGGATGTGTGTCAGTATCCATGGATTCGGTCTTAAAGGGACCGTAGCCTATGTGTGTCATTAATGTTAATAAAACAACAAAATATGTTAAATAAATGTATACATGGTAAATAAACCTACTGTATCTGAAAAACAAGTTTATTTAATTTGTATCTTTATAGTATTTGTTGTATTGTTTGTAATTTGTTTGTAAATTTTTTATATAACAACAATTATATATATTGGTAGTTATGCCCTTTGAAGGTTATTGGACATTGTGAAATCTGTGCTTTAAGTTTGTGACAAGCACAAAATTATTACTTTTTTCATTAGAGTAATAATAAAGAAGCATTTCATTAGGATCACTGTGTTGTGCTTGAGAAACTGCAACATCACCCAAAAAAAAAAAAAAAAAAAAAGAAATTAATAAATGTATAGGCATCGGTATCGGCGAGTACTAGAAAAAAAAAGTATCGGTACTCGTGCTCTGTCCTCAAAAAATGGTATTGGTACATCCCTAAATAATACCCTCTTGTGATTTTTTAAAAGCTTTTACATTTTGTAAAAGGCGATTGCTATCAATTGGCTAAATGGGACTACAGAGGTTATCGGGACATTAAATGTCATCAGCCAAACCAGTAAACATCTACACACAAGTCCACTTTCACAGCTTTGTTATAATTGCGCTCTTGCAAAATCAAGCATATAGCGTTAGTTCTGGCAGGTCACGTCAGTCAAGCTCACATCAGCTGATTCTCAGCTGATCCACATCTAGCTATAGGACTACAACGCCTATCACAACATCCTATATATAAGGTCCATTCAGTATTATAAGCAGCTTTAACATGTTGCTCAGGAGCTAATTACCCTCCTCCATCCCCAGCTCCTCCTCTCCAGTCAGGACTTGGCCTTCTGATATGCCTCTTTGAATCAGACTCTCTTTTTCTTGAATTATGCTGTACGTTAAATTATTGAAGAATATATCCGCAATACATTTATGTTGGTTCTGTTCTGTTTACCTAAGGGGGGTTATCGGCTGTATGGAGCGCAGGGAGTTCTTGCCCAGAACAGAACCATACTGCCAATCCAAACTGTATGCTAATTGTCATTCATCTTTGATGACAGCACTACTATAACTTGAACTTTAAGGGAAAATGTTTTAATGCAGTAATGTAGTTCACCACTCTATTGAGTCACATGATGGCACAAATGACGAGAGAGACAGCAGAGATATTAAAGTAATGGCACAATGAAAGTTGCTTGGAAAACAGTCAGTTTATTAAAAAAAAAGGCTGAATGCGGTAATATACTAATTAGAATGAAGCATTTAAAAGAGCCATTTAATATACAGTATATGGATGTACTGCAATCGAATGTTGGTCATTTTTGGGCTGGGTTATTTCCCTAAAGGCATATTTCAACCAAATGTGAACATTTTGATGTCATTTATCCACCCTTACGTTGTTCCAACATTGACTTTATTTCTTCTGTGGAACATAAAAGATATTGTGACATTGGACTCCAAAAAAACACTGAAACATGTTTCAAATATCTTTTGTGTTCCATTAAAGAAAGAAAGTCATAGCGGTTTAGAATGAAACCAGAGTGCAAAAATGACAACAGAAATGCTGGGTCATTTTAAGACTTAAGAAGAACAAATCATAATTTAAGATGAATGTTTTTTCATACTTTCATTTCCTGTTATTGTTGACCATAAAATGATAGAATGTCATTATGTCATCAATGAGAGCGGACACTGATTTCAATAACATCTCGACTACATTAATGATTAAATGACTGCATTCAGGGTCATACCATTCACACCTCATGGCATTTTATTCCGCACAAAGCCTATTATTTGGTTTTTTAAAATGTCCATACCAGACTGAAAACAGCATGAGCATGTAATAGGGAGGAGGGTGAGAAAAACAGAGGGAGCGTGAGAGAGACTAGGTAGTCTAAAAAGTTATTTTCTGGGCACATTCATGAAAAGCAGTATGCTCGCTTTAGATATCCATGGCAACCTTATGCTATGAATTGAGTCTGAAAGATGCATGGTAACACAACAGATACACTCTTTATGTTTGACAGCGGCAGTGACCGTGTGAGAGTGAAAGAGACTGTGTGACACTATGTGGGGGTAAACACTAAACAGGCACCCGGGCAACTTGCCTAAAACCTGCCTGTCTCACAGTGAGTTTGCTAAATGAATGTCTAATTTGCAGCGGGCCGTGAAGTGGAGAAAAGAACATGCTGCGCCTTTTACAGAAAACAGAGCCCTCTCAATACAGAGATAACAGAGATGCAACAACAGGCCTGAGAGATGCTGGAGTTAACTGATAAATGTTGAATTTATGCTTTTCCAAAGAGACAATCCAACCTCATGCTTGTTTACTTGCCATTTTATGATACTAGCTCCAGACAGTGTGCTCAAATGACGTTCCAAACCTATACGATTTACTTTCCTACACTAAAAGAGATTTTTTAGGAAAATGGCCAGACTGCTCTTTTTCCCACAACAAGAGATGACCCAACTCTCCAAAGCTCCAAAGACAAAAATGTTGTCATAAATGTACCATAAGAAAAAAGGTCATAAAAAAGGTTTTATTATTGTTTCCTGTTACTCACTGTCATTTCTCATGGACAATAACCATAGAAACATAATCATGAGGAGGAGGGAAAAAATTGTGAAATTCATAAACATCACTTGTCACAAATATCATGATATATATGTCTGAATTAGCGAAAGCATAAATAATATACAGTATCTCACAGAAGTGAGTACACCCCTCACATTTTTGTAAATATTTTATTATATCTTTTCATGTGACAACACTGAAGAAATGACACTTTGCTACAATGTAAAGTAGTGAGTGTACAGCTTGTATAACAGTGTAAATTTGCTGTCCCCTCAAAATAACAACACAGCCATTAATTTCTAAACCGCTGGCCACAAAAGTGAGTACACCCCTAAGTGAAAATGTCCAAATTGGGCCCAATTAGCCATTTTCTCTCCCCGGTGTCATGTGACTTGTTAGTGTTACAAGGTCTCAGGTGTGAATGGGGAGCAGGTTTGTTAAATTTGTTATCGCTCTCACTCTCTCATACTGCTCACTGGAAGTTCAACATGGCACCTCATGGCAAAGAACTCTCTGAGGATCTGAAAAAAAGAATTGTTGCTCTACATAAAGATGGCGTAGGCTATAAGAAGATTGCCAAGACCCTGAAACTGAGCTGCAGAACGGTGGCCAAGATCATAGAGCGGTTTAACAGGACAGGATCCACTCAGAACAGGCCTCGCCATGGTCATGGCCAAGTTGAGTGCACATGCTCAGCATCATATCCAGAGGTTGTGTTTGGGAAATAAGATGTATGAGTGCTGTCAGTATTGCTGCAGAGGTTGAAGGGGTGGGGGTTCAGCCTGTCAGTGCTCAGACCATATGCCGCACACTGCATCAAATTGGTCTGCATGGCTGTCATCCCACAAGGAAGCCTCTTCTAAAGATGATGCACAAGAAAGCCTGCAAACAGTTTGCTGAAGACAAACAGACTAAGGACATGGATTACTGGAACCATGTCCTGTGGTCTGATGAGACCAAGATAAGCTTATTTGGTTCAGATGGTGTCAAGCGTGTGTGGCGGTAACCAGGTGAGGAGTAGAAATACAAGTGTGTCTTGCCTACAGTCAAGCATGGCAGTGGGAGTGTCATGGTCTGGGGCTGCATGTGTGCTGCCAGCACTGGGGAGCTACAGTTCATTGAGGGAACCATGAATGCCAACATGTACTGTGACATACTGAAGCAGAGCATGATCCCCTCCCTTCGGAAACTGGGCTGCAGGGCAGTATTCCAACATGATAACAACCCCAAACACACCTCCAACTGCCTTGCTAAAGAAGCTGAGGGTACCTAAACCCTATTGAGCATCTGTGGGGCATCCTCAAACATCCACCAGCTCCGTGATGTTGTCATGGAGGAGTGGAAGAGGACTCCAGTGAAGCTCTGGTGAACTCCATGCTCAAGAGGGTTAAGGCAGTGCTGGAAAATATAATGGTGGCCACACAAAATATTGACACTTTGGGCCCAATTTGGACATTTTCACTTAGGGGTGTACTCACTTTTGTGGCCAGCGGTTTAGACATTAATGGCTGTGTGTTGAGTTATTTTGAGGGGACAGCAAATTTACACTGTTATACAAGCTGCACACTCACTACTTTACATTGTAGCAAAGTGTCATTTCTTCAGTGTTGTCACATGAAAAGATACAATAAAATATTTACAAAAATGTGAGGGGTGTACTCACTTCTGTGAGATATCTGTATATACACAGACCGATCAGGCATAACATCATAACCACCTTCCTAATATTGTTTTGGCCCCTCTTTTGCTGTCACAACAGCCCTGACCCATTGAGGCATGGACTCCACTAGACCCCTGAAGGTGTGCTGTGGTATCTGGCACCAAGATGTTAGCAGCAGTTCCTTTAAGTCCTGTAAGTTGCGAGGTGGGGCCTCCATGGATCGGACTTGTTTGTTCAGCACATCCCACAGATGCTTGATTGGATTGACATCTGGGGAATTTGGAGGCAAAGTCAACACCTCAAACTCGTTGTTGTGCTCCTCAAACCATTCCTGAACCATTTTTGCTTTGTGGCAGGGCGCATTATCCTGTTGAATAAGGCCATAGCCACCAGGGAATACCGTTTCCATGAAAGGGTGTACATGGTCTGCAACAATGCAGGTAGGTGGTACGTGTAAATGTAACATTCACATGGATGGCCGGACCCAAGGTTTCCCAGCAGAACATTGCTCGAAGCATCACACTGCCTCCGCTGGCTTGCCTTCTTCCCATAGTGCATCCTGGTGCCATGTGTTCCCCAGGTAAGCGATGCACCCGGCCATCCACGTGATGTAAAAGAAAACATGATTCATCAGACCAGGCCACCTTCTTCCATTGCTCCGTGGTCCAGTTCTGATGCTCACGTGCCCACTGTTGCCACTTTCGGCAGTGGACAGGGGTCAGCACGGCTATGCAGCCCCATACGCAACAAACTGCGATGAACTGTGTATTCAGAAACCTTTCTATCAGAACCAGCATTAACTTCTTGAGCAATCTGAGCTACAGTAGCTTGTCTGTTGGATCGGACCACACAGGCCAGCCTTCGCTCCCCCCTGCCTGTTGCCGGTTCACCACTGTTCCTTCCTTGGACCACTCTTGACAGATTGCAGACCGGGAACACCCCACAAGAGCTGCAGTTTTGGAGATGCTCTGACCCGGTCATCTAGCCATCACAGTTTGGCCCTTGTCAAAATTTTTCCTGCTTCTTACACATCAACTTTAAGGACAAAATGTTCAATTGCTGCCTAATATATCTCACCCACTAACAGGTGCCATGATGAAGAGATAATCAGTGTTATTCACTTCACCTGTCAGAGGTCATAATGTTATGCCTGATCGGTTTGTGTGTGTATATATTATATATATATATATATATATATATATATATATATACACACACACACACATATATATATATATTCTGATATACTAATATTTATCTTGGAAAATAAATTGAGTTTATGAATCAATGAAATAAAATAAAAAAATGTTTGAACTATTTTAACAAATTAATGAACATCTTTTCTGAAAAATGTATGAAAAGTTTGAAGTATTTATGAGTAAATAACAACAGATGGATTTGTTGAACCATATGGTGAAGCTATTCCAATGTAGAAAATTGAAATCCAATGTCAATCTGAACAAGCCTTTAGAACCTGATAAACATGGATTGTTTTTTTTTGTGGAGAAGTATTCTGTTCAAACATTGACAACAAAAGCAACATGCACACTAATGTGTGTGCTTGTTATATATATACATTTCTTTTTTTTTATTGTGGGAATGAATCTTGTGTTCAAATTTCTTGGGCCTCATTTTGAATGTGCTTTGAAGACCTTCTTTGGACATCTACCTTAAACAGTCTCATAATTTGCCTCCAATATCCACAAAGCATTTGCTTCTGAATCCAGATGTCACTGAACCTGCATATAAAAACAAACATTCCCTAAATACAATATAGTTAAACAATGATAATACTAAAATAACACTGCTGCCCAATGCTGGTCACAAGTGTACAGTATTATTAATGTACTACTATAGTATTATTAATGAGCTTTTATCTTTTTTTGTTTTAGTGATTTTATGTACTTTTGTCATGTTTATTAGTTTGTTTTTAAAATATTTCTAGCTTTAATTTAATGTAGCAACATTTCTAATTTTCTTTTATTTATTTAAACTTTACTTCAGTTAATGAAAACGTTTTTGAATAGTTTTAGTTTCATTTAACAGTAGCAACAAGACCAACAGCTTGTAGTGTTTCTACCACCATTAATCAATTAAAAGTAGATTAGTTTAATGAAATTTCTCCACAGGAATGTTTTAAACCATTAGAGACTAACTGCTCAACAGAGAAGCTATTTTATTTGAGCAGTGTGATAATGTTGACACTCTATACATCAAATTTTCACACACAATATCTCAGCAATAGAGTCATTTAAAAATGTTTTTTTAAATCAGAACTAGTGTAAATGAATGACTCTTTTAAGTCGTTTTTTATTTTATTTTTAATTAATCAAACGTGTGTAAGCAAAACTAAATCTGAAATGTTTTGCCATATAGCTTGTAGTATAACTAGCTACTTTCTCTGAAGGACAGAACTCAAATTATCTTAGTTAATTTGTAGTAGTAGTAGTAGCTAATAGCTTTTGCTAGCTACAATTTTTGAGTAGCTTACCCAACACTGCTTGTGACTCTGCTCTGTGAAAAAACAAACAAAACAAAAACATCACATGATTTGTTTAAACTGAGTAAGACTGTTGGCTTACATATGTCTCATCCTTTTGTTGGAAATGTAGGGCCAGGCACTTAACAAGCTGCCTGACTGGTGTTAATCTGCAGGTTTGGCTCGCTCTTGTGGGCTAACAGTGGACGCAATCTTACAGCCTGTTCTCCAAGAGTGGGCTTAACATTGAATCGTTCTATTAAGAAGTCAAGGAAAAATATTTAATGCAGTTTTCACTGAAAATATGTCATAAGCTCTACAATAACACATCCTACCACATGAGACACACATCTTAAGGCAAACAGAAATTATTCAATGAGTGTTACTCACTTGGGTCTTGGGTTCTCTCCTCTTTTCTCTGTTCTATGTGCCTGTGTATGATTGCAAGGACCTTGCGCTGATTGGTGATGATATTTGGTTCAGCTATAACCTCACTGAGACTCAAGTTGCTCTTTATGGCCACTGAGGCTGTGGAACGAGCCACCATGGGCAACTGGTCTTGATAAGCCTTATCTGTGAAGCCTTGCTCCACCTGCTGGATGGTCTGGATCCTACAGGATGCATAAAACGAGCCAAATGAAGACAAGGTGTGACATTAATTAGTCCTTAGCCTTTAAAGCATATGTGACTCATTACAAAATCATGTCTGCAAGCCAGTTTGCATATTTATAATACACACTTAAAGCATGTACATTATCAAGCTCCTCATTTTCATTCAAACAGAATGTTATGCATCAGAGATCCATCACATTTAACTTGTATCATGAGAAGTGGGCTTTATACTGTATCCAAAAATGAAGAAAAACAAAATGTGAGTTTTCAAAAACAATGCCAAAAATGCTACATTATATTACATTATCTGATGGGAAAGGAAAGCTCACCTTCTGTTGGTCAGTATGGTGTAAATCTCCTGCACAAGAAGCTCTGCAGCTCCAGGTTTACAGTGGATTGTGCCATCTATGATCTCCTTCATCAGACTGATGTTTTGCTTCACAAGAAACTTTTAAACAACCAAAGAGGCTAGATCTTTATTAAACTGGTGTCATTTAAAAATAGGGCCAAAGCATAGTAGACATATCAATAAACTAAATTAAATTAACAATTATTTTCATGTCACTTGGTGATCGTTTCAGCAGGGTATCAGACTCACTTTCTCAATCTGGGACCAGTTTGACTGTTTGGCAGGCAAGGAAAGTCCATTGTCATAGGAATGCATATGAAAATCCCCTGGGAAGTACCAGGAAAATATTTCCGCCACTAGGTATCCATTGGAAAAGTCTCTTTGATCGAAAAAGAGAGCAAGGAACGTGTATAGCACATAATGGTAATTCAAATTAGTTTATTTATGGTTATAAAACCAAGTTAACTTAAGGTAACTGAATAGCGAAACACACCTGGAACTGAATATAAACTAGATGATTATGAGTTGTTAGAAATCTAAACTAACCAGCGATACACTATATTTAAGATTTTATACAAGTACAGATAGGGGACTGCAGAGCCGCTGTTATCTTCTTTACTCACCTGCGCACGTTTTTTGGGAAAAACGTTAAATCAAGACTTTGCAGCCATTTCAATACCTCTCGTGGAATACCAGCCTTCTTAGGTGACTGTAAATAGGCCATTTCTAATAATGGGTAACGACAGAAACGATAAGCAGCCTCAAATTTGTTTGGCGAACAGAACCCCTGCATTCATTGTTTACAGTTGCATGGAAACAAGCTTGAGGACACGCGCTGAAGTTGATGTGCTGCCACCTGCTGGCAGATCATATATTTGCTCTGTAGAACATTAGGCTGCGTTCCAAACGTGATAAATCCACCTTTGAAGGGCACTTCGGAGTCAGAAGAATCATTGCCGCAATATTAAAGGGTCGTTTTAAACCAAAGTGCTAAAACTGGCCACTTCAAATGGCCCTTTGGAATAAAGGATTTTGAAGAATACAACTGATGGACACTTTGCTCTTATGATTCTTTGCTCTCTCACAGAAGGAAAACCCCTTAGTGGTGAATTTAAAGACACACCGACTAATTGGAATTAGTTTTAAGTGGAAAAAGTTGCTGAGATGTGTTGTTTATTTATTAAAGTAAGACAAAGAAGATGGGGTACTGATCACAAGTTTATTAAATTATTCAAGAAGGCTATTAATATACCAAGTATATTGTTGGCCTATTCTTGTCAAAGCATACAACAGAGATTATTATTAAATGGAAAAAGGTAAAACCGCTTTTATTTTAAATGATTAATTATACTAAGTCTAACTATATAATAATACTAAGATGGCCCACCTAGGATATCATCTATATTGTAGAAAGTTCTTCATAGCTTTAGGAAGGGGCAAATGTGGTAGAAGATGCAGTCGGGAACGTCCCAAACTCTCCCTGATTTGCTGACGGCACAGATGACGTAGAGAACGAGGTGTCGCTGCAAAAGGAACACAGCTGATAAGGGCTGATGCAGTAAAACATGCAAAAGTAAAAACAAAACATCAGTGACTTGTGAGCCTACACATTTAACTCACCTTCATAAATCAGTAGGAAGCCCTCTGTAAGGCTCCCTGGAGGAGCAACCTCTACGGGCCGTTTATACTCCAGGTTGCGTGCGTTTATATCTGCCCCAAATTCCAGCAGGAGCTTCACTATGCTAACACAGTCTTTCTGGGCTGCTGCATGAAGAGGAGTCTCAATATGTGTGCCTCTCTGCACATTTGCACCTGTGATGGTGAAAATGCAGTAAAATATTAGTACAGTATGGGTTATTTTCTGAATATTAAGTGTAACTTTTAGTGTGAACTAGCAGTGAACATTTCATTGGTGATCTTTCTTGGTTTAAAGCAGACATCTTGGTTTAAATGGGACTTTTTCCGTGTTTAAGTGCTATAACCGGGTCCCCGGTGCATCTACCAACCCAGAAAACGTGAAAAAGGACAACCCAGTAATGTTTTTTTGGGAAAACCTTTCTCTGCAAGCATGTGAAAAAACGAGCCGTTCAGATTTCACTCCCCTTGTGATGTAGGAAGGGGATCCTATTATAATATTACTGCCCCTTAATCTGTATGTTTCCACCCATGTCGCCGCCATTTTGTTTTCGCAAGCAACAACGGTGTACCAGTAACACTGGTCCTGAAGTGCAGCTGTCTTGCACAGTTTAGCTACAACCCTAATCAAACACACTTGAATGTCTTCAGGATTACTAAAGCTACGTAAAGTAAAGTGAGTTGGGCCAGAGCAAAACTCTGCAGGACGCAGTGGTGTAATTCTATTTATGAAGGAAATGTGACCAAATAATGTATATACCAGTATGCGCAAGTCATTTTACGCCAGACTGCTTTGCACACATCGGTCAGTAAAACACAAGATTTGCACAGAAGCTGATTCTCAAAGAAGGATCAATACCAACTGTTCATGATCCAATTTCATATATATTTCGTGATTGCAAATTGTCTATCTGAATGTGTTTCGTTAGCACGTTGCTAATTTACTGTTAAATGTTAGCATTGCTTCTTACTGTATTCGCGGAGACCACAGCCATGTCGTTATTTTCATTTTTAACCTGAAAACGCTTGCAGTCTGTATAATTCATAAATGCATCTTTATTCTTATTGAGTCTCTCCAACAGTGTGTAGCTTTAGCCATGTTAGCCGCGCAACACGCTATCAAACTCATTCAGAAACTAATGTTAGCAAACATCCACAAAATACATGCCATACCTACGTGATCTGATATGCTGCATCACGGACAGTTTGTAATGATGCAGTTTGAGAGTTATATTTGCTGTGTGAGCTTCTCCTGTATTATTTATGCCTCAGTGTATTGGAATCGCCAATAATAAGGTCACTTTTATAAATAAAGTTTTACTGATTGATTAAACCTGTGTTGTGAATGTGAGTTTACATTCTGTGATGAGATAAAACATTTGACTCTTTAGAGCAGATACTTTTTCTAACTGTTTTCACTCACATTAACTGGTTTAAACCAGTCTGACACTGAGCTGACATTCTGTCAGAGTGATCACTAAATCTGACTTGCTTACTGAACTGAATTAACTTTATTATTACTTTCAGTGTTGTCCGTCTCAAAATAAATCTATTTCTTATGTACTTAAGGCTCATGAAACTTAACTGTAATTACTGACTGGTTTTGTCGAACTGAATTGAAAAATGAATTACACATTGTCAGGTTGTCATAAAGTTGCTATTTACATTTACTGCACAGCTAGTTAGCAGTGTGAATTTTGGTTTGTTTACCTCCATCAAGCAGCATGCGGGCACATATGAACTCCTTACACCGACAAGCACTGTAGAGAGGGGTGCCCATGTGAGGGATTTCATAATCCACATCCGCGCCCCATGCAAGCAGCGCCTCCACACACTTGCTGTGACCTTTCGAATGAGACAATATAAAACCATGTCATATTAAAAACTTTAAGAGTCTATTAGGAAGCTAGCTAATTAGTGTACCATAGTCCTACACAAATCAAAATAAGCCCTAATTAGCATCAATGTATACCCACCCCTACTGACTGCCTCGTGTATGGGTGAAGGCTGGCATATAGCCAGGGCCTGTGGTCTGGCGTCACTCTGCAAGAGCAGCTCTAGACATGCCAAGCTGCCAGCTGAGCAGGCATGAAATAATGGAGTCACACCATCTATAGTTGTCACATTTACCTGAACACACAAGAAGAACAGCTGAAATAAAACGCTGAAGAACAGCAAGTTTCACGAAATTACATAAGAAATTCTAAAATGCTGAAAACAATTTAAAAAAACAAACAAATTCTGTATAATATAATATAATAAAAAATTAAAAATATAATACATTGAATAGGTCAAATATAATATTTTAACATACATCATAATTTAAACAAATTACATAAACATATACTGTATTTTAGTATAACATAGCAAATATGTTTCAGTGTGTTACAAAAAGCTAAGGTCAGTAAAAGAAGCCTAGGCCATTGCTAATCAAGACCTCTGAAATAAAAGTGTTACCAAGCAGCCCTGCAGAGACTAACGTTGGCTCCGGCATCTATCAAGGCTCTGGCACAGGCAAAATGGCTCCTTACGCACGCCTCATGAAGAGGGCTAATGTGGTCTATTGTCAGCACATTCACGCTGTGGCCCTGAGGACAGATTAAGAGAAATGAATATTGCATTTGAATGTGCAGGATTCTTTTATTCCAGATGGTGGCAGCAATGCCCTTTCACGAAGGTGCATTATGGATTGCAGCATTCACCTCTACACCAAATGTGTATTACATTACAAATCCAGTAGAGTGCATGTGACTACATGGTATAAATACTACACACATTAATACAAGTACATATTTCTTATCTAACAGTTCAACTAAAGGTCATTTAAATGGGAAATTACCTGAGCAATGAGGGTCTTGAGGGCCAGCAGTCGTCCTTGGCTGGCAGCATCATGAAGAGGGGAACGGTCTGCCCAAGACCCTGGAGAAGGATTAAAACAGTGATATATATATATATATTTATGACTATATATGTTATATTATATATATATATATATATATATATATATATAATGTCATTGTTTCTTTATTTCAAAACATTGCTTTCTGTTTATCAGATATAAATGGGATTTTCCCAGATTTTCACTGCATACATATAGCACCATCACAAAAGCTGATATGCTAGTGTACACACCTGAGTCAATATCCAGTATAACTGCTGATGCATTCCACACGTCATCATCATCATCGTCACCTCCCTTCATCACTCACTCAATTATAGTATAATACTATTCTTTGAGTTCAAGACATAAATAGGACCTGTTGTAACCATCTCAAAAATCTGTCTCTTTTGACTTTCCTTCTTTTAGTCCCACATTCAAGAACAATTAATTCAAGAACACAGCTCACTTTTGCACTCGGGATATTGTAATTCGGTCCACGTACACACGAAACATATCAAAGCACCAACCTTGGCTGGTTAACCAGCTCAGCAAGACTTCCACTTTGACAGAGCGTGTGTCCCTTCAGGAAAATGTTTTCTCCTTATATCATTTTCTTCAAAAAATGCATTAAAAGAGTCACTGTGGCTGTCTGGTGTTTTTATCTCTGTTGCCCTACTTAAGTTACTTAGTAAATGCCAGACTATGGCAATCCCCTGTGACTATCCCCCGTCTCTGTTCCTCTCTCCCTGATCTTAAACTTGGAGAAGCAGTTTTCTGAGATGCTCTGCGAGACAACATGTTTACACCAAAGCCCTCACTCCTGTTGATACGGCCCGGCTACACTACTCAAAATCCAGCAGACAAGAGTCTGGCTGCACAAATGCTTGATTGACTGAAGATTACTGTGTTCCTTGTATAGTCAAAGGGGAGGGGGGTGCATGGCCTCAATTCTATTTATACAACACTGTAAACAGCAGCCTGGCAGCCATTCCTGGGCTTTGCGTCGCATGCATACTTTGTGAACTTCCATGTGCTTGATGTTGCATGTTTATGATCTGTGGTCATGTGATCGTAGCCTGCTGTGATGCAAAGCACACAAATATGTGAACTGAAGTGTTTAAAAAGCATATCTAAAATACCATAATGTAAAATAGTTCTCCCTGTTGTGGTCCTTATCACATGCAATGACAGCAATAAAAGCTACACTGCAGGAAAACCATTGTGCAATAATAATATTCCCTATGCTCCATATATCCTCCTAGCAAACAGGCCGTCATAAAGGGCAAAATGGCTGGCGATAGGAAATGAAAGTGGTGAGCAGTGATGTAAGCGTGCGCTCTACTTACCATGCCCTTGACCATTTTCATAGAACTCAGCTGAAATCCGGGCAGCCTCCTTACGGTTGCCTTTGATGATGTAGAAATGTGTGAGTAGATTAAGGGTAATTCTAACGAAAAGTTTGAAGCAGAAGAGGGCCAGGATGGTGAGGTAAACATTGGACAGCTGTGCTGCGAATGGCCTGTATTCCTCAGTGGTCTCTCTCATGGCTGTTTTAAGAATGTTTTGTAGCAGGATAAGCAGAGTGCACTGCTGTGTGCCACCCCAACAGCACCCCCCATGAACCTGGGTCCTTACTGCAGCTCAAGCAAGATTTGGATATCAATTGTTTCAAAGTAAAAGTTCAAAATTAATATTCTGTGTGGTTTCCCAGCTGTATGCTCGTTTCCATGGAACACTAAAGACAGCTTTCATACATTCCTAGTGACCTCATTTGTCAATCTCCTAAAAAGCCCACAAAGTAGTCCATACAGTACTTTTTCAAGTAACTAGTAAAGTAATGCATTACTTTTAAATTTGCAACAAAATATCTGAGTTACTTTTTTAAATAATTAACGCAAGTTATTTTGTGTTGCCATTTATTGACTGACAGCTCTCTTGTCCCCATGTTGAGAGAAATCTGGAGTGCGTTGTGCAAACATGATGGTTATTCATAATTATAGACTAAATGTGAGCATACATTTACTCATTTACTTCTTCTCCTGCATCCTGTTCTTCTGTATTCCAGACAAGCGGCAACCTAAGTGACTTAAACTGCAATTCATCGACTGGCCGCAAGAGACCCATAAACCCCCCCATGTTAAAATGCCCTACTTTACAGCAGAAAAAAGTATGTTTACAGCCTGGAACAAAAAGTGGTTTTAGTCGATATAGCTAATTTTGCCCTTCATGACAACTTTGAGGGGAGTGATTTTTTTATAACTCATCAGTTTAAATTATATTAAACTTTAAAATTCTGCATAATTAAGGGCGTGGCCACATGAGTGACATGTGGATTGCTGCTGCTGTCACTACTAGCCGTGTGTCTGCTGTCTGTTAGCTCCACTCACGTCCCGCCTCTTTGCCCATTTTCGGTTATCCGGGAGTGACGTGCTGCCAAGATGGCGACGGCCAAAACGTGCCCTTCAGGAACCTATGGATGACGTCATGGACACAACGTCCATTGTTTTATACAGTCTATGATTCCAGAATGGCAGCACAGATAAAAGGCTTGTTTGTTTGCGCTGCGCCCTCTACTGTACAGATGTGAATTTGAATTTCCTTTAGCCTGAGGCTTATTCACTTTACTTTTAGTGTGAAAGGGCCTTTACATTTGCAAAAAATAGAACTTTTTTGTTGTTATAAAAACAAACAAACAGCCCAGCCCAGATGAGAAAAAGTAACGAAAAAGTAACGTAACACATTACTTTCTGTAAAAAGTAACTAAGTAACGCTATTAGTTATTTTTTTAAGGGAGTAACGCAATATTGTAATGCATTACTTTTAAAAATAACTTTCCCCAACATTGGTAAGTGACCATAAAATATACATCCATGTGTATTTTTTATTTTTTAAAAGAAATCTCTTATGCTTATCAAGGTGGCATTTATTTGATCAAGAATAAAGTAAAATAATATTATTGTTAAATATTATTAAACTGTTAATATGCTGATTTGGTGCTCAAGAAACATTTCTTATTATCAATGTTTCAGTTTCAAGGGGGATGGTGCTCCAGTTCAAAATGTAGGATTTCCATCTTTTATCCACATAATAGCCTCCAAGTGCTATGCAAATTTCATACATAATATAGTGGGATTTTCTGCATCTATATTTTAAAAATATAAAATATGTCCTCAACTAGGGTCCCCCCAGCGAAACTCGGCCATTTCCACCACAGCTTATGTGACAATATGATTGTGACATTTGCATAGCCATATATCTGGTGTGCTTTATAGGCCTACTGTACCTGTTCCAGGGCCATCATTGAGGGACAACCAGGAACATTGCCTTGGACTCTGTGATGAGAAACTCACTGGGGACAGAGGAGAGGGTCCTGACCTGCACACAAATACCCAGAGGCCCTAGAGAGTTACCATTTCTGTGTTGAATTCAGTAGAATAACAATACTGAACTTCTTTTCACTGTTTATTTTAGCCAAACGCTAAATTTTCACTAAATAAATTATGATGAGGCAGCTTCAAAGGATATATATTTGTGTAGTAATAACTTAAAAAACTTTACTGTGAGAAATCTTTAAAAATGTGTCAGTGAAAATAAATGTTATTCAGCGGAATGGTAGCCTTATATAATCGTACAAAAAAAAATAGATTCTTAGAAATATTGCTTACATTCTGGGTAAGGCTTATTACTGTTAAAGTTACTGTTAAATAGACTACATACCTAGAAACGTTTTTACGCCGTGACGCCTGTAGTTCTGACGCATCGACGCATGCGCAGATTTGAATAATCTGGCGGGTTCTTTCTGCTTACTTCTTGGACAATGCTAGCGATCTTTTTGATTCTCTCTCCGATTTGTTCGTTGTTTGCTAAAATAGAGACTGATAAATACAGTTCGCAATGGTCGAGGGTCCGGGATGCACTTTAAATGGAGAGAAGATTCGTGCAAGAGTTCAAAAGGGACAGAAAGTTTTAGACATACGAGAAAATGAAAGCAGTAAATCAGTAAGTGCAGTTCAGCTGATTACATAGCAGTATGCGTAAATGACATACATACAAGTGTTTACTTGTTTTCTTTCTATTTCAGTCTGATGACAGTACCAGGAGCTCTTTCCAAAGCTTTATGGGCTGTCAGTTCACAGGGGTGGAGACACTGGGGAAAGAGCTTTTCATGTATTTTGGCTTCAGAGCTCTGAGGTTTGTAGTAAATGCAAATTAATTCATTTCTGCTTTGTGTTTTAAAGTATTATTTCATGTAGTGATTTGTTAGGGGTCATGGGCCAAATGAAAGTTTCTTTCCCGATGAAGGCAGATTGAAATTGTCTGGCTTGCTTCCCAGAGCCCTGTTTAGGTTTAAAAGAAAATGAAGTCATGAAATTATGTTCTGATTTATCATTACAATACTTTGCAGACTGTAGCATGCATATATATATATATATATATATATATATATATATATATATATATATATTATATATATCTTGAAGTGTCTTGGATATGGTGCCACAGTTCTTCTGGATTTAGTCTGTTCTGAGTTTTTTCTGTTTCTTCATGTAATCTCAGACTGACTAGATGATGGTGAGATCAGATCTCATACAAAAAATTACAATTAATGGCAAAAAGGAATGTTTGGAAATGTAAACTGGTATTTCCTACTGACACACTACAGCAAAAGATATAAATAACCTGGCTTCAACTACATTTTCATTGCCTAGATTTTCTTTGTGAGTGCTGAGTTTGCTCTCAAGCAAGCTAGTGTGATTAGCATCAGTCTGTCCTTTGAGAGTAACTGTCTGTGTGATTGATAGTGTGGCAAATGTTACTAGCTAATATCTCTTTCATTTGGAGCTCAAAGTGATTTAAATCTAAAAAAATATGTACTTGACATACAAATGAAAATCTGCCACAGATATTTAATAAATGATATATGAAAATCCTGAAGTAATCACAAATGACTGGAAAGGTCATAGAAATGAATTTGTATAAAAAAGGGAAATCCTTTTTAAGTTCACTTTGTGTTTTGGTTTAGACTGCACTTTGGCATGAATGGTTCTATGAGGATAAACCCCTTTGAGAAAGACCTGAAAGGAAAACCCCCAGTGCTGTTTATTCAACTTACTAATGATGTTGTCTGTTTCTTTGACACAACTGTAGAAATCAGGTAAAATTTCTTCTAATAGCTCAAATTATTATTATATATAACATTTGTAAGTATTATATGTTATAAGTATTACATTTAATTCTGGATTAGATTGCATATTTATTGAAAGTGCTTCTGTGTCAAGAACTTTATCCTAATGTACATCTGGGAGGTCAATTCATCAAGTGCAGGTTTCAAGCAGGCAACTTCCCTGTTGCAGAAATGCTGGCTATGCTGGATTAAATTCCAGACTATCATAACTCAGTGTGATCCAGACAGCCTGAACACCTTTCATTTTTACACTGAACCTTCAAAGATTCTGACTTCTCAGGGAATAGTAATTCTGTTTGCTTCCCCTAGACTCTCAGATGACTGTGAGCAGAAAGTAAAAGCCATGGAGGCTCTTGATATCTGTTCACCAAAGTTTAGTTTCTCTCGGGCAGTGGAAGCTGTAAAGAGGGAGAGTGCGAGAATGCTCTGTGATGTACTGTTGGATCAGGCCGTCCTACCTGGTGTAGGAAACATAATCAAAAACGAAGCGCTCTTCGACAGTGGCCTTAACCCTGCTGTCAAGGTACGATTCACTGCATTACCAACACAAAACTGTCAATATCTCAGTTGGATGTTACAGTTCAATGGATGTTTTACACCTTATTTAAAATATTTTTAGGGTGTTCTCTTTTCTCTGCTTTTAAAGGTCAAGCAGTTGACAAATGAACAAGTTCATCATCTTGTGAAGATGACAAGAGATTTCACACTCCTATTTTATAAGGTATTTTTCTCTCTCTCTCCATTATTCTGGACAATAAATTTGTGATTTTATGTTTTCTGTCAGATCTGCATTCAATTTTTATTTCTGTTCTTTCCAAAACAGTGTAGAAAGAATGTATCCCCACTTTACAAGCATTATAAGGTGTATAAACGTCCAAACTGTGGCCAGTGCAGCGGAACTGTCACCGTCTGTCGACTGGGAGACAACAGTAGGATGACATACTACTGTCAGCACTGTCAA
This sequence comes from Elopichthys bambusa, assembly GCA_037101425.1. NCBI lineage: Eukaryota > Metazoa > Chordata > Actinopteri > Cypriniformes > Xenocyprididae > Elopichthys > Elopichthys bambusa. The sequence continues at coordinate 22,204,029 of CM074447.1, read as the reverse complement.
ACAGGTGATCCAAGGGAAGTGAATATCAGGTAAACTGCACCTCCTCTCATAGCTACTAGGGGTGTAACAGTACACTCATGTCATGATTAGGTTCGAAACATCATATACTGATCTCACAATACTTTAAACAAAGCCAAAATAAAGTTTAAAATAGTATGTTTTTTTTTTGTTTTTTGTTTTTTTTTAAAGTTTAAAGTGCCCCTATTATGCCATTTTTAGGCTCCTAATATTGTTTTGGAAGTCTCCTACAACAGGTTTACATTCAAAAAACACTTTTTTGTTATAATATACATTTAATATCACCTCATTTCTCAAAGATTCTTAAATGATTAGTTTGAAGATTCAGTCTATCTAAACCCCTCCTTTCTGTGAACCTATTCTGCTCTTATTGGTCAAATGGCCCAGTCTGTTGTGAGTGGTCTACCGTGTATAGCGCGTGTCGAAAACCAAATGCCCATTGCCATAACTGAATTATAGCTCCAGAGGCTTATCAATTCTCAAGAGATTGTATACAATGTATAGACAGAAAAGATGGCATCGATTTTACCTTATCAATTCGAGCCCGATTCAGAGGAGCAAGCTGGTCCAAATAAACTGGGTACTGACCCATCTTTCAAGAGCAAGTGTTTTGCGAATCCCGCATTGAACTCCCCGAGATTTCAGAAGCAGTTGTTAGTAAAGCAACAGGAACACAAAAGATTGGGATTGTACTGCTGTGGTATCGTTGAAAAAATTAACTTAAACCATACATAAAAAAAAAATAAATTAAAAAAATGATGTGTACCTGTCACGGAAGTGGGATTCGAATTACTGACGAGTCAATTCTTTCTTTTGAGAGACAATAACTTTATTTATCATGCACTTTCGGCTTCACAACTTTGCTGATTGTTTACATTTACAGACAGCCATATTACAAATTGCATGAAAGGTAATATTGGAAAAAGCACAATAGAGGCACTTTAAATTATTACTTCAAACACATATTATATATTACATATATTACATCAGGGGTGGACTTTGACCTTCTCCCCATTCACAGGGTAATGGTGACACCAGAATAAAAATATTCCATATATTTTTATGTGGTAGTTTACCATATTTAATGCACCATTACCATATCTGATGTTAAATTAAATCTATCTAAACTTTCTTTTTGGGTGAACAATACACAATACATATTGTCGCTATCCATAATACACATTGTTGCATTTTTGTATTACAATATATAGTGACACAATATATTGTTACACCTCAAAGCCCTGGACACAAAGCTGACATCATAGAACTATCGGAAACAAAAGCTGAATGTGAATGTGTCTGCGTGTAAGGCAGGTATCTATATATTCGCCATTCAAAAAGGGAAATCAAATAAACTTAAGATATACAAACCATAAACAAAGCAACACATGCTTACCATTTTGAATATCAATTATGCTGATCACTTTCTTCATTCCACTCGGCTCTGAAAAAACATTCATGCATTCGAATGCTCAGGTAAGATGATGTAAAATAGCCAATCAGAGTTCTCTCTCTCCCCGATGTCCCAGTGCCAATTTAACTTGCTGAATCGTCCCAAAAAACCCTGACAGCGTTCGACTAGAGCCATTGGTGTGAAACACACCGAAAAAACTAAGCCAGCCTACGCTCAAAACCGTTGGCTTGGTGTGTCCAGGCCTTAATAGCTACCTATTTGTATGCACACATTTACAAATGAGAATCCAGTTGCTGACTCTTCACTTTGACAGTAAACTCCCAACTCGCAATAGTCTGATTGGATGGGCTTATCAGGGAGGAATGAGCAACAATGATGATGTGGCGAAACGAGAGGAGGAAGAGTGGGCATGTTCACTTTGCACTCTAATCAACAGGCCGATCAACAAGTATTGTGGTGCTTGTATGAGCCCTAGACCAGAGGGTAAGTTTCAAACCTACATATTTAAAGTGAACATTTTCAAACATAGTTCATATCTAACTAGCTCTCTCTCTTTTCTGAGTACCTATAGAGCCCACAAAGCTGGAACATTCACCTTTGAGTCAAGACCTGATCCGCTACCCCTGCAACAGTTTTAGCAAACCCCTGCAGGAAATAAAGATGAATCGTAGGACTGCATTTGGGACCACCACTCTAGTCCTAACCAACCTCAGTGCAAAACCTGACTCTCCTTCAAGTCCCGCCATTAACCAGGCACAAACACTAGAGACAATGAGGGGTCTGAGCACGCACGACAACTGGCAGCGGAGGAGTCCCGGTAATGGTGTGAGTGGGATGCAATTCACAGGCAATGAGCCCTATAAGAGAGAATCTCTAGCAGAACACAGTCAGCCTAACAAGAGAATGAAAACCACGAATGGAGTGCTTTCTGGAGGAAGCATGCAGCGCATCTGCTTCTCAAGGTGAGCGAATGCTGTTAGTGTTTCGCCTGACAAGATGTATTTGTGAAGTATTAATATTTGTATTCATTAATATAGCCAAAGAATACCAGCAAATATGATTTATGACAAGATGTCAAAATATATACTATATACATAAATATATACATCGTTTTCACCCTCATGTCATTTCAAACTTGTATGACTTTGTTTATTCTGTGGAACACATAAGATATTTTGAATATAGATAAGATTTTTTATATATATAGAAAATAGATTTTTTTTCTTCCTTTCTTTCTTTTTTGGTCCATACATTGAAATTCAGTGTTGTTTTTGGAGCCCATTGACTTTCATTGTATGGACAAAAACATTCTTTAAAATAATATCTTTTGTGTTATATAGAAAGGGAAAAAAAAAAAAAAAAAAAAAACAGGTTTGAGGGTATTATGAAAGAATAGGTGAACAATTTCTTTAAGTTGGGTAGCACAATGTAAAATAAATACAGCTTATTTTGAATAACAGAACATATCTCGCACAACTAAGCAGGGGCGCACAGAGTAATGACGCATCCCTACCCACAACCCCCTGCTGCAATGGTCATCACCGACCATGCACCGTGAGAGTGGTTACCAAGGAAGGAGAAAACAAAGGCAGGCAGTTCTACACCTGCTCCCTACCCAGAGGAACTCAATGTAACTTCTTTGAGGTAAGACAAAGAATTTTAAATTTTGAAACCTTTGTAAAATAAAATCATTTTAATTTTCAAATGCGTTAGAAACAAATTCAGACTAAAACTAGAATTGGTGGTTTGCACTTATTTCAACTGTGATTTTTTTGCAACAGTGGGCAGACCTGCATTTTCCCATGTGTCATCATGGCAAACGGACTCTTATGAAAACTGTTCTAAAACTGGGACCGAATAACGGCCGCAACTTCTACACATGCCCAGTTAAAATGGGCAAGCAATGTAACTTTTTCCAGTGGGCTGAGAACGGCCCTGGTGTCTCAATTCTGCCTGGCTGCTGAATCCACAACATGAGTTGGACATTACATCTTTTATTCAAATGTATTAAAATGCTTTTTGAAGCAATGCTTGTTTTTTATGTTGAAATGATGAAAACGCAAGTGTGTGTTTTGTCATAGTAAATCTTTAATACATTATTTTTTTAAAAAATAAAGCATTTTCCAATTAACATCTTTTCCTGATTATGTGGAAACATATAGTATTGCAAGTTAAAAACACCCCAGAGTTTAATGTCTTTACAGATCTTAATTTTATTTTAAAAGTTTATTTATACCATTTAATAATTCATTAACAAACTTTAAGAAGAATGTACACTTAAAACAAAATGTGGGCAATTAAAAGCAGTCCACCGCATGCAACTGAGATTGGTTTGTCGGTGGGTTAACCACCATGAAGTGGAACTGGCTGAACCCAGGACGCTTGTTACAAGCAGCACCTTTGGACAAAACAAAGAAAGGTATTGACAATAAATTTCATGATTCTTATAACACTTTGTATACTCGTTCTGAATAAGAAACAAACATTATACATTAGCATTTACCATATCCACCAGTAGTATTGGCACAAATAAGAGCTCCAAAGAAATCGGGGTAGTACTTCTTAATTCTGGAGATGGCTATTTCACAGGCAGTAGTGGGTTGGGTTCCATTTCTCATTAAATCAACAGCTAGAAAACTTTGACCCCCCCCCCCAAAAAACATGTTTAATAAAAGGTCTCACATCTATAGAATCACACATTCCATCAATGCAGTTCATATACCAGTTTTTGTTTTCT